>CM034150.1:881694076-882261506 GCA_019776745.2 Taxus chinensis | reverse complement strand
CAAGTTCATTATGTGATGTCACTTCACCTACTGAAGTACAGGGGTATTGAAGATGTAGTTGAGCATGCACATATGTGTGAGATACTATGGCATGCTAAGGGAATCAAAAATCCTGAGCATAAGGAAAAGTTAGTTTGCTACTACTTTGTAAGGGTGCACACATAGTTGGTATAGGAAGTATGATCCAAACCAGACTTGTGTAGACTATAATGCGCTACGTGATTCTTTCTTAGCTAAGTTCCATATACATGAGTTTGAACATAAAAGCATTAGTGCACTGAAGAAAATTAAGCAGGGCATGGCTGAGAGCATAAGGGATTATGATGCATGTTTTACAACTTTGTTATCAATTTGTTCTTATGATATTCACCCTAGCTAGTGTGTGCATAGTGGTTTGTTGGTGGTTTGATCACACCTTTCAGAAGGATGCTTTCTCATAATACATTTGCAAACTCATACAAGGCTTTGGAGGTAGCTTTGCATGCTGAGGTAGTTGGAAGTGTAGACATTGGAGTTATCCTAGTTTTGGAATCACAAATTGCATCTATGGAGAAATAGTTGGAAAAAATGTTAGCTAATTCAGACCATGAGACGTGTAGTGGTATTTGGTGTATGGATTGTGAGGTGGAAGGAAATACTAAGGATGGTTACCCTCATAAATCAGTGCGCACCATGTTGCTAGATTATGAAATCTATCAATTAGATCATGATTCAAGTAGGTGCCCCCTATTGCAGCACGTGGTCAGGAAGAACATGTCATGTTATTGTAATATTTGTAAATCTACCACTCATGATATAAATAATTAAAAATTGATTGATCAGATTCATGATGCCATTGAAACTGATGTACGTTAGG
Organism: Taxus chinensis; assembly: GCA_019776745.2. Classification (NCBI taxonomy): domain Eukaryota; kingdom Viridiplantae; phylum Streptophyta; class Pinopsida; order Cupressales; family Taxaceae; genus Taxus; species Taxus chinensis. Next base: position 882,260,650 of record CM034150.1, on the reverse strand, counting down.
ACTAGTGTTGCAAATAATTCTAAGGAACAAGGTGAACATCCTAATCATAATAATAATGACAACAAAGGGCGTTCTGATGGAGGTGGTAGAGGTAGAGGTTACTGTGGAGGATTTAGAGGATGATGTTACGGCAGTGGAAGAAGTGAATTTCCACAAGGGACTTGTTTCACATGTGGATCCCTTTATCATTATAGGTGTGAATGCCTTCAGAAAATTATTTTCTAGTGGTGTGGTGGTGTGGAAAGAATCACAAGTTTGAAGAATTCCTGGATTTGTATAAGCATAAGAGAAAGCAACACAACAAAACAAGGTTACGAGAATGGTTAGAGTACAACGTGATATGGAAGATCAGTGGATACCAAAGATAACACCTGACCTGAGATGATACCTGTATTGGTGACTACACACATTGAGGTTGTGCGTGCGTGTAAGAATTCAAAGTAGAAAAATGTTATTACAAAACATGAGGTATTGCATGCAAAGTATCTAGATCCTACCCATTAGAAGTAATTCTATCAGGAAACTATGGAGGTTATTAGAAACTTACAGGGTGAGATATAATTCTTGAAGGAGCAGTCGCAGAAGATAGAGTAGGAAAAATTAGTTGAGCTTCCTCAAGAAGATGTTGTGCTAAGAAAACATCATTCCTTTGTTAGGGGAATGGTTAAGGTAGAAGGTACTGCACCATAGAGTTGAGCACAAGAGACAAATATGTCATGCAAACTTACCTCCTCATAGTCTTGAATATGATAAAGAGATCACTTTGAATGTCAGTTATTGATGGATGATTTTTTAGTAAAATACTGATTGATACAGATGCATAAGTAAATATACTCACCTTGGATGTGTGGAATCAGATGGGGAGGCCACCATTACAACCATATTCAAACATGTTGTATATGGGAAACAAGACTAAAGCCATGCCCATTGCAGTATTACAAGGATGCCACTATTACTATACAAGGGGCCAAGTTTACTGGGGATTTTGAGGTCTTGGCACTTGCCGAAGCTGACAATTTTCTAGCATTGCTTGAGCACCTTTGGTATTACGTGAATAATTATGATTTACACTTCAATAAAGGTTATACAGTTTTGAGAACAAAGAGGATTGCGTGATTATTCCTTTGATAGACAAAAAATATGCACCTTATGTTGAACCATTAAGCGAGGAGGACTTTAATAGATTTTATGTGCGCCCCATTAGAGACCTTGAAGTCTTGATCCATCAAAGGAAGGTGTTATTAAATGGGATGATGCATAGTATATGAGTGATACAACCAAATTTTCTTATGAAAACATGGCACATATGACTTATGAAAAGGTTGGGCGTGAGATGAAGAGTGAAATTACTTACATAAGAAGGTTGTGCTATATTAGGTGCTTAGGTAGTAACCAGGTACTGTCAACACTAAAATTTTCCTCCGTAATTTCTATTTCATTAATGTATGTATTAGGAATAGGATGTTGTTAAGTGTAATTAGTAGTAGCGTCTGATAGAAGATAACGGCACCGTCAGTACGGTGCCGCCAATAATGTAGAGTACGGTAACAGTCAAAGTACAATAGGAATGTTGTAAAAAGTAAATATTTGTCGTAAGTGGTCCGGTAATGTTAAAATGTCAAAGTTGGGATAAGTAGAGAAGTAGGGTCTACATGATTAGGAATTAGAAATATTATATTGGTAATAAGGATAAGGAGTGAGGTCATAAATATTTTGTGTATTTTATTTGTAAAAAGTCTAAAAATGTGGAACCCATGTGAAATGATAAGGTTTATCTTATCTTAAAAGATAAGCTTACATGTACAGATAAGAGTTAAGGTATGGAATATGATTCGTCAGAGTGGATTTCTTATCCTATCTTAGAGATAAGATGGATAAGCCTGGAAGTTCTATAAATAAAGAGGCCACCCCCCTCATTTAGCATAGAAGGAAGTAGTGAGAAATATTGTATGAAGTGTGTAAAGGAAGCCATCAGTTTAAAGGTGTGTTGAAGAAGCCATTAAGAGGTGTAATTGTAAAGTTTCTTCCATAGTATTGGTGGAAGGCAAGTGAAGTCAATAACACTTGAAGTACCTCATGGGTGAGATTGTAACAATTTCATGTTAATATTATAATTTACTTTGATATTTCAGATTTGTCATCATTCCGTCTTATCATAGTCGATGGTATTCTTGTGTTATGTTTGTTGCTTTGTTTCCAGATTACATCCACCAAACTAAAGGCTGTGCATTAGTAAATAATCATAGCACGAGGAGTTCCCGGTGAAGAATTATCATAGTGCCGGATTGGTGATGACATTTTGGTTCCGTTGCCGGGACCATTCCTCGTTGGTGGATTTTCTGGAGAGATATTCCCACTTAGTCAAAAATCAATTGGAGGGTAACCTTGTTTTTACTGTGCATAGTAGTTACCATGGTAAAGTCATTTTTGCTGTGAATAGTAGTTACCATGGTAAAGTCATTTTTGCTGTGAATAGTATTTACCACAGTAAAGTCACTTTTTACCGTGAATAGTATTTACCGCAGTAACTTCACTTTTTACTGTGAATAGTGTTTACCACAGTAAAGTCAGTTTTTACCGCAGTAAGTCAAGTTTTACCATAGTTACCGTGGTCATTTCTATTTTACTGTAGAAAGGTGTAAAGTCACTTTCTATTACAGTGATTCCAATTATTTGTGCACATAAGTCTTGTTGATTGTACTTGTGGGTTGGTATTTCACGGTGGTTACTTTTGAAAATGGGGAAGATTCCTATTTTTTCAGCCCAATCTAATGAAGATGCTTCCTCTTTCATTCAAGAGTTTAAACGATCTTGTATTTGTAATGGCCTTATAAGAAGGGAACAATGGACTGAATTTTTTCCTACCTTTTTGGATGGTTCAGCACTTAGGTGGTTTGAAACACTAGGTGATAATGTGAAAAATTCATGGGATTTATTAACTGAAAGTTTTCTTGAAGAATTTGGTGAACAACAGAAATATGCAGATCTCATGATCGAGATCACAAAGCTAACCCAAGGAGAGAAGGAGAAGATAAGGGATTATCATGCTCGTGTTCTAGAGCTAAGGAGGAAGCTCGATGCCCAGATCCGGAAGGAAGGATTAGCGGATGGGTTGATGAATGGCATGGATAATCTCCTATGTAAGCACTTCATTCTTGGGATGAAGCCAGAGATCAGACAACGAGTGAAGTATGACCACCCAGCTACCATTGAACAAGCAAAGGAGATTGCAAGAAGGCAAGAAGAAAGCATGGAAGAGGAGCCCAAAGAAATTGTTGCTAAAGTAGAGCCTACACCAGCACCTTTGGTCCAGAATCCACAACCACTCCCGGTGAGCACAAATATTTCTCCTAGTACATCTACTGAGTATGAAGATCTGCTCAAAAAGATGGGTCAGTTAACTATTAATCTTCTTCAAGGAAAAGAATTTAGTTCTCAGGGAGGAGATAGAGGTCCAAAAAGAAATATTTCTGAAGTTGTATGTTATGGTTGTTATAAAAAGGGTCATTATAAGTATAATTGTCCAGATAGAGCTTCTACATCTGGTAAAGGAGATAATGATAAAGGAAAAGCACCTGTGAATTCTTTTGATGTAGTAGATAAGAGCAGAAATAATGAAGTAGATGTGTTTGTAACAAAAAGAAAGAAAGAAAAAGATAATCAAGATGGAAATGATCCTAAGAAGATGAAAGGAGAAACTAGTAAGAAACATAGGAGAAGAAAGTTGGGTGTGCAGGATTTTCTGATTTCACAGGGGCAAGGACCATACTCCATCTTGGAAGATCTGTCCAAAAGGCCTGCAAATATTACATATGGTCAACTCTTGGCTATGTCTTCTGAGAAGAGGCGGGAGTTGCGAAGTGGACTCAATGCTCGACGAAGGAAGGAGGTTGAGGTCCCTGTTTTGGAGGCAGAGGCGGATCCCTATGCTCCACAAGCTGAGGTATTATGTAATGGTATTTTAATTCATGATGTCTTAGTTGATGGAGGTGCTGCAGTTAATGTAATGACCGAGTCTGTAATGAATATGTTGGGTTTAAAAATTGATCGCCCTTCAACACTTATGTTAAGGTCATTAAATAAAGGAAAAACTAAACCAGAAGGTGTAGTTTCAAATGTGGCAATATCTGTTATGGGTGTTGTATGTGTGGTAGACTTTCAGGTGATGAAAAATGGTACTGTTGCATACCCAATGCTGCTGGGAAGACCATGGCTAAGGAGAGTTCATGCAAGAAACTACTGGAATGAAGGCTTCATGACACTTGGACGTGGTAGAGAGAGGGTGAAGATAAACGTGATCCCTCGACATCATAAGGTAGAACCTGTGGATTCAAGTGATGAAACTGATGATTGGACATCCTCTGATTACTCTAGTACCAGTGAAGTGGACACTGAAGATGAAGAAAGTGAGGTTGATGTTTCAGTCATGGATATCCTTCCAGTCACACCAACTCATGACCCCATAAAATTATCTGAAGAAGAAGTTGATGATCGTCTCCAACAAATAAAGATTGGTGATGCTGTGATGGAGAGTGAGAAGGAATCCTACCTCCAGCTCTTTCGAAGGTACATACACATATTCACTTTTGATTACAAGGAACTCCGTCAAGTAAGTTGGGTAGAACATTCTATTGAGCTGGTAGATGGTGCTAAGCCCATAAAGCAAATGCCATATAGAATGAATCCTAATTTTTCCAAGACTGTAAAAGAAGAAATAGATAAGTTGCTTGATGCAGGATTCATATTTGCTGTGGAGAATTCAGAATGGGTTTCTCCCATTGTGATCTCAATAAAAAAGAATGGGAAGCTACGCATTTGTGTTGATTACAAGAAGCTCAATAAGGCAACAAAGAAGGATCATTACCCTCTTCCATTTTCAGATCAGATCTTGGACGAAGTAGCTGGCCAGGAGTGTTATAGTTTTGCTGATGGATATAGCGGCTACAACCAAGTTCGTATAGCAGAGAAAGATCAGCTGAAGACCACGTTCACCACTCCTTGGGGAACGTTTGCTTATAGAGTTATGCCTTTTGGGTTGTGTAATGCTCCAGCAACATTCCAGCGTTTGATGAATAGGGTGTTCGAACCCTACATTGGGACCTTCATCAGAGTATTTCTGGATGATTTTTACATCTATGGGAGCAAGTTGGACCACCTGCACCAGATGGAGACAGCATTTCAAAGGTTAGATGAAGCACAAGCCTCACTAAACCCTACAAAGTGTGTCTTTGGATGTTCTAAAGGTGTTTTGTTAGGGCATGTTGTATCCAGAGATGGTATTGGTACTGATCCTGATAAAGTTTCAAAAATCAAAGATTTACCATTTCCTATGAATAGAAGTAAGTTGAGATCATTTTTAGGCCATGTGGGTTACTATAGAAGGTTCATCAAGAATTTCTCAAAGATTGCACAGCCACTAACCCAGTTCTTGAAGAAGGATGTTACTTATGAACCAGGAAATAAGGCACATGAAGCTTTTGGACAACTGAAGGAAGCCCTGGTGTCTTCACCTGTTTTAAAGAATCCAGATTGGAGCAAGCCATTCATTGTGTACACTGATGCCTCAGATGCAGCACTAGGAAGTACTTTGAGCCAAAAGGATGAAAATGGGAATGAACATCCAATTTACTTTGGGAGCAGACAAATGAGCAGTGCTGAGGTAAATTATACTGTAACTGAAAAAGAGGCTCTAGCTATCATTTTTGCTGTAAAGAAGTTTAGAAATTACTTGCTAGGGCAGAAATTTATAGTTGTAACAGATCATCAGGCTCTAAAATATATTGTCAATAAGCCTAACCCATCAGGGAGGATAGCAAGATGGATAATTTTGCTACAAGAATTTGAATTTGATATTATAGATAGGCCAGGAAAGAAGCATGTCAATGCAGATGCACTCTCTCGAGCCTATGATGGTTTAGGATCATCTTGTGATGATGATGATTTCCCCGATGCAGCATTGTTATCCCTTGACACAATCCCTAGTGAATACATAGATATTTGGAATTATCTGAATGAATTCAAGTTTCCTGATGGTGCCAATGCAAAGACTAAGAGAAAGATTACTCAAGCCAGTCGTCCATATTCTATTCTGCATGGAGTATTATTTCGAATAGGACCTGATGGACAGTACAAGAGGGCAGTTGGACGTGATCAAGGGAAGGAACTGCTAGAAGAATTCCACAATGGTACATGTGGAGGGCACTTCTCTGGACAACTTACAGCAAGAAGGATCTTGGATGCAGGTTATCACTGGCCCACTCTTTTTAAAGATTGTTATAATTATTGTAAGACATGTGATATTTTTCAAACACATGGTAACCGTAAGACTTCATCAGCTCCATTATGTCCTATTCTTCCACTTGGTCCCTTTGAAAAGTGGGGAATAGACATTGTAGGTCCACTTCCAACTACCTCACGCCAAAATAAGTATATTGTAGTTGCCACAGATTATTTAACCAAGTGGGTTGAAGCTAGGCCATTGAAAACAGCTTCCATGGATGAGGTGGCAAGGTTCATATATGAACGCATTGTCACCAGATTTGGTTGTCCATTAGAAATTGTAACAGATCAAGGAAGCCACTTCATTAATGAGGTAGTAGAAGCCCTAGTCAATAAATTTTCTATTAAGCACAGGAAGGCAACAACATACAAGCCAAGCACAAATGGACAGGTGGAACGAACAAATTTTGTGTTGTGTCAAATTCTAGCAAAAGATGCAGCCTTGCAGGTACATAAGTGGGATAAAAGGATTCATGCAGCATTGTGGGCATATAGGGCAACATCAAAGTCAGCAACAGGATACTCCCCATTTCAGTTGGCCTATGGCATTGATCCAGTTCTTCCTATTGAGTTTGATATTCCCACTGTGAGAGTTATGAAAAATGAAAGGATGGATGAAAGTGATTCAGTAAAAGAAAGGTTGGTACATCTTCATTTGCTAGAGGAAATGAGGGAAATAGCAAAGGATACAAGCCATAAGAAGAAAATGAAGCAGAAGGAATACTTTGATCAAAAGATCCGTTGGTCTCCATTTCATGTGAATGACTTGGTTCTAGTATATGATTCTAGATACAAAAAAAGAAGACAGAGAAAATTTCTTCCAAAATGGATGGGGCCCTACAAAATAGCAGCTGTGCATGAAAATGGTACGTACCGACTGGAGGAATTGGATGGCACTCCCATTACGAAATGGGTCAACCACGACAAGTTGAAGATTTTCCAAGCACCAGAATAGTCTACTCCGAGGACGGAGTAGAAGCTAGGAAGGGGGAAGATGTCGACACTAAAATTTTCCTCCGTAATTTCTATTTCATTAATGTATGTATTAGGAATAGGATGTTGTTAAGTGTAATTAGTAGTAGCGTCTGATAGAAGATAACGGTGCCGTCAGTACGGTGCCACCAATAATGTAGAGTATGGTAACAGTCAAAGTACAATAGGAATGTTGTAAAAAGTAAATATTTGTCGTAAGTGGTCCGGTAATGTTAAAATGTCAAAGTTGGGATAAGTAGAGAAGTAGGGTCTACATGATTAGGAATTAGAAATATTATATTGGTAATAAGGACAAGGAGTGAGGTCATAAATATTTTGTGTATTTTATTTGTAAAAAGTCTAAAAATGTGGAACCCATGTGAAATGATAAGGTTTATCTTATCTTAAAAGATAAGCTTACATGTACAGATAAGAGTTAAGGTATGGAATATGATTCGTCAGAGTGGATTTCTTATCCTATCTTAGAGATAAGATGGATAAGCCTGGAAGTTCTATAAATAAAGAGGCCACCCCCCTCATTTAGCATAGAAAGAAGTAGTGAGAAATATTGTATGAAGTGTGTAAAGGAAGCCATCAGTTTAAAGGTGTGTTGAAGAAGCCATTAAGAGGTGTAATTGTAAAGTTTCTTCCATAGTATTGGTGGAAGGCAAGTGAAGTCAATAACACTTGAAGTACCTCATGGGTGAGATTGTAACAATTTCATGTTCATATTATAATTTACTTTGATATTTCAGATTTGTCATCATTCTGTCTTATCATAGTCGATGGTATTCTTGTGTTACGTTTGTTGCTTTGTTTCCAGATTACATCCACCAAACTAAAGGCTGTGCATTAGTAAATAATCATAGCATGAGGAGTTCCCGGTGAAGAATTATCAGTGCCGGATTGGTGATGACAGTACCAAGGTTCATTGGTGAAGGAAATCCTGATGTATTTCTACGCATTGTGGAATCCAAGTGGAAATATCAAGTGGAGAGAAGGAATATGTTGTTATATACCTTGCGTGGGACAACAATGCACTGGTGGGTTACACAACGAGATAGTATTTTAGAGTGGCGAGAGGTGAGAATCACCTTCTCTACTAAATTTCTTAGAAGAAATGCGCCTACCACCTTAGGGAGTGTGAGAGACTTTGGATAGAGGGGAAAGATGCCTTACCACCTTCACTATGGGTGCATAAGATCTACTTCACTTTGTGTGGCTACGTATGTGCATGGTATGTTTATGCGGAGTTGAATAGAGAAAATGGGAATCGAAAAGAACTGACTGCAGGTATGATTTAGATATTTTACTATTTTTCTACTAAACCATCGATGAATGAGGAATTACAGATTACGAAGCACTTGACTATGGGAGATAGTGCAAAGGCTGAGGAGATTATTCAGGAATTATAAGGTGAGTCAGATATAGAGGCACACTTTGAAGAAGAAGAGACAGATGAAGCACAACTTGGACATGTTTGGATAGAAAAGGAGAAAGGTAAACTGGTTTATATGATTGATGATGAGGAAGTAGATAATTTGGATGTTGACCACACAGTTGGTATGTATGAGGTCTTGGGAAATGCAAATGAAAAGGCATGTTTATCATGAGCTTATGAAAATGAAGAAAGTCTACATTGGCATAGATGCAAAACCTAAAGAAGCCATTATTGGTGATTAATGGTCTTACTAAGAGGTTGCAAAAATAATTGAGCTTCTGCGTGACTTACAAAACTTATTTCCTAGAGGCTATCATGAGTTGAAAGGGGTACATCACTCTTTAGGTGAGATAAGGATCAAGTTAAAGGAAGGTTTATGATTGGTTAGGAAGAGGCCTTACAGGATGAATCCTAATCTGTGCATCAAGATAAAGGAAGAAATTGATAAGATGCTTAATTCTAGAATCATTGATCCCATTGAGGAGTCAGAGTGGGTTAGCCCTATGGTAATAAGCATAAAGAAAAATGGAAGGATAAGGATTTGTGTGGATTATAGGGAGTTGAATGTTGCTTGTGTAATAGATCCCTTTCCCTCACCTTTTATAGAGGATATTTTGGAAGGTGTTGTAGGGTGCAAGATCCACTCCTTCACTGATGGATTTTATAGATATCATCAGGTGCGGATTTCTAAGGAAGATCGAGAAAAAACAACTTTCACCACTGAGTGGGGAATTTATTCCTACACAGTTATGCCTTTTGGATTGAAGAATGCACCTATAATCATTTTGTGTATTGTTATGCAAGCATTTTGGGACTTCATTAATAAGTTTTTACAGGTTTATTTGGATGATTGGATAGTTTATGGGCTATTAAAAGATCATTGTGATAATTTAAGACTTATGTTTAAGAGGTGTTGGTAGTTGAGCATCTCCCTAAACATCAAAAAGTGCATCTTCACTACACCCTTTAGAACTCTGTTAGGACATATCGTATATAAATAAGGATTTTTGGTAGATCATACTAAGATTGTTGACATTTTGGGCTTAGAAGAACCTACTAGCTAGAGCGAGTTGCGCAGATTATTAGGGCACATAGGTTATTATAAGAATTTAATCAAGGGTTATGCTAGGATAGCCACACCCTTAGAGTCATTTTTAAAAATTAAGGGAATGTTCCATTGGGGTGAGGTGCAACAATGAACATTTGAGACATTGAAAGAAAGGCTTACTTCTGCACCTATTATGCATTTTCCTTCATAGAACAAACCATTCCATGTGCATGTGGATGCCTCTAGCATGGCCATTAGTGTAGTATTAGCCTAACCTAGAGAGGGTATTATTGATCACCTTATTTTCTTTGCAAGCAGGAAATTGACCCTGACTAAAAAGAATTATAAAACTATGAAGCGCGAAACATTTTCCATGATTTATGTGTTGCACAAGTTCAGGAAATAATTTTTGGAAAATCCATTCATAGTTTATACAAATCATATGAAAATTAAGTATCTAGTCAATAAGCCCATTTTGAAAGGGTGCATATGCAGGTGGATTCTCTTTTTCCAAGAATTTGACTTAATAGTAGTGGTGAAGCTAGGAAAGAGTAACTTAGGACTAGATCATTTATCAAGGATAAACTCAGTTGAGGACATGCAGAGCATTGAGGATACAATACTAGATGCCCAAATTTTTAGATTAAACTACCTGCCCTCTAACTTAGAGGATATTTTTTATTCTTGTGTATAGGTGTGGAGCCTAAGGGGATGAAGGCTTTGGAGAAGAAACCAATCACTATACGTGCCACACCTTACAAGTTAAATAGTGGATATTTATAGAAATTAGGTCAAGATGAGGTTTTGTGCTGATGTGTATTTGAGCATGAGCATACTAAAATTATGGAGGAATCTCATGGTGGGATTACAGGTGGAAATTATGCATGGAATGCTACCACGTGTAAGATTCTATTGGCATGCCTTTGGTGGGAAATTATTTACAAGGATTGTATGGAATATTGTAAGGTATGTGACCATTGTCAGCACCTTGGAAATATTGGGCATAGAGATGAAATGCTTTTGAGGCCTATTTCTAGTGCAAAACCTTTTGAAAAGTGGGAAATTTAATTTGTGGGTCATAGTTCCCCACCTATGCACAGGGCTGGATCACACTACATTATAACTTGTACATATTATCTGATAAGGTGGGAAAAAGTATCACCTACAAAGGATTGCATGGAAAATTCCACAACAAGGTTTCTGTGGGAGAACATAATCAACATGTATGGATGTCCACTAAGTCTGACAAGTGATAGGGGCACTCATTTTCCTAATGAGACTATCAGGATACCATTGGCGTAATTTATGGTGGCACATCATAAAACAACACCCTATCACCCACATGCCAATGACACAGATGAATATTTCAACAAGATATTGGGATAAAAATTGACAAATATATATGATGTTGGAAGGAAGGATTAGGATAAAAAATTCTCTGCTATACTTTGGGCATACAGAACAACCTAAAAAATAGTGAACAAAGCCACACCCTTTCAACTGGTGTTTAGCGCAGAGGCTATTTTACCGGTGGAATTTTAGTTAGCTTCCCTGCAAATTACATATGCAAGAGGATTGGATAATGAACAAGTAATTAAAGAGTGCATTGATAAACTGATGCAGGTGGATGATAGGTGTGCCATTGCTCGATGGAGACAGAAGACAAAAAAAACTAGGTAGAAGGCATGACACGATAGACATATTAAAAATAAGTAGATTAAAGTTAGATAGATGGTTCTTCTATATGATTCAACATTTTTACGCCATCTTGTAAAGTTCCAAGTGCATTGCTTGGGATCTTATGTCGTGACTTATATACTTGATTCAGGCGCTTTCCAGCTATATGCACTGGATGGGAAATGGTTGCCTAGTTACTTTAATAGGAGTAGGTTGAATCCCTACTATAAATAAGCCTTATTAATTTTTTTAATAAGGCAATATTACCATTTAGATTATATTTCCCCTCATGCATTCCCTTATATGTGTTTTTTTCCTTATCGTTATGCTTTGTCAATTTAGTTCAGTGTTTTTTTGTAATAAGAACGTTTACATGCTAGAAGCTGATTACTATCTATTGAATTCATGTAGAGAGGACCACACATAATTTTCGTATAGGGTGGAGTATATGTAGGATAAATAGACCAAGTTTGAACGTCCTCTAGAAGATGGGTATGAATAGAGAAATATTGTGCAGGTGCTTAAGGTAAGGGTGTAGATAAAGAAAATTTTCTTATGAATAAATACCACATGTAGATAAATAGATGCACAATGTAATGTGAGGTAGGATGAAGTATTGGAAATTACTTGTTTTGAGGCATATTGGATAGGAAATTCAGTGCATGAAGGTGCATGTAAGGGAATCTGCGGCTAAGAAGTAGTAAGCATACTAAAAGGTTATGACTGGGGCATGGAAAATCAGCACAAAAAAGGAAGGAAACACCATTTAATGTTGAGTACAATGGTATGTGGAGAGAAATAAGTGTGGAAAATTTTTTTCGAGTTATAAAAGGCGGGATTGTGTTATCATTTTCACCTATCATTGTGAAGTCATCGAGAAAGTTGAAGAGCAAGTTACCTAGGAAAGTGTGAAGAGAGCTGTGATGGAGATTAAATTAGAGATATTTTTGCATGGAATTGGCTGGTGATCTATTAGAAATAGTGTTTGAGTGAAGCAGAGGTGTGCATGGAAGAAAATTTGTGAGTTAGGGTTCAAGAAGAAAATATAGGGCATGTAAGTTTGAAGCTAGGGCACACAATTTTAAGTTATAGAGCTCAAATCTCATACAAGAACATATTTTTATCATCACTATGGAACCTAAATGATAACTAAGAGATAATACAAGGGGTAGGAGGAAAAATTAAGTGGAAGAAGAAGTGGAAGATACCCCCAAAAATCAATTTTCAAAAATGCAGTAACCAGAAAGTGTATTCATTGTGATTGGGAGTCACATATTAGAAGGAGAAAAGTGAGTGACTACAATCATCAGACTAAGGATAATAAGGATGAATTGGAAAATTTGCTGGTGGTGAAGACAAATTTATGAATGGAGAATGACATGACACTATATGATGATATAGGAGAGAAATTTCTATCAAATGTTGGAGTTTTGTAGCTCTATGAGCTCCCATATTTTGGCAAGCTAGAAAATCTTTACCAGTGGCTGATGACCCAAGTCCATGAGGACTTATTTTATTTTGATGGGAGGTGAATGTAACTTACAGTGCCCTTAATTGGGAGATTGATAGGGTTAATAAACTTGGGCACAGAGATCGAGAGTGATATTTATGATGATGATGGTGTAGAGGAAACTAAAAAAGCATTATCTTATGTGAAAAGAGCATGCAGAATGGATATTTTTAAGTTAGAAAAATACCATGTGATCTAAGAAGCTGCGCACCTCCATACCAAGCCGAATAACTAGGAATGATGGATTCAAGTGAACAAAAGATGGCTACATATTGCCAAGAAGATGATAGAAGGGGTGATTTACAACTTGTCATCCTTTATTGCTAAGACTATCATTGTAGAGGCACACCAAGGAGACAAGATAAGTTTTGGTGCTATCCTTTTGTCCATTGTGTATGTAGAAATCAGAGTGCCTGACATGCCAAAAGATAATATTTGACAATACCCTGAAGAGGATAAGTCCCTTGTAGATAGATTTTCAAAATATACATGTGATAGATCCATGAGTGGACCCTAAAAAAAAGGATAGAACTCTGGTATGAGTGCTTACACGTTGCATTTGAATATAAATGGAGAATACCCAAGGACCTTCCTTTGGTATTAGAGAAGCAAGCCCAGTTTTCCATATATCAACATTTTTACATAGGGAATTTTGGCATGAAGGATGGAAAGTGGAGACCTTGGTGCAAGCTCCCATATGCCTTCACCGCACACTATTTTCAGGCCTTAGTGCACAAGTTCTCAAATGCACACAGGTTGATATTTAATGCAGACAAAGTTAATTATGACTACCATACACTCTGGAAGACATATGTTTACCTAGGTAAGTTTGATTACATTAAGAAGTTAATTTTAGATGATATCAACATCAATTCTATGAGTTTGGAATTTGGTAAGTCTGGAGCGGCTAAGGTATACATCTACCTTAAGCCAAAATTGGAAAATGGAAAGTACATTGAGAATGAATTCAAGATCCCTAAGTTTCCCAAGGGGAAACATAATGTGGGAGAATTATAGGATGAAGAGTCTACTCTACCCCATGAGGAAGAAGAAGAGGAAGACAGTGGTGGACTAGACCATGGTGGAAGAAGGCAACCAACTATAGGAGAGAAAATAATGTGCAAGAAAACTCCTCCAATGCAAAAAGAATATGAGGAAGTGGGAATGGAGACATGCACTATGGAGATAGGGATAGGTGAGGGAACTGAGGAAAACCAATTTATAAGGGTATTAATAAGGACAAAGCCACAAGGCATAGGCGCAGGGCTGTCATAACCACTTAGAAGGTCACCTAGAAACTCTCCTATGAAGGAGGATCTAGAGAAGAAAAGGCACAAATATATTCCCACTAAGGAGAGTGAGGGTGAAAAATCAGATGACAACACACAGATAGTTAAGGAGACCATGTGATTATTGTAGATGAAGAGGAACCACATAAGGAGGAAGTGAAGGATGATACAAAGCTCTTTGAGGAGCGCAGAGACATGGGTGGTAATAAAGAAAAAGATAAGGGTGAACCATCTAGTGACCCGAATGTTGCACCTATAGGTGAAGGGCCAATACTTGATCTTGGGGTGTGTGTTTCGAAAGGAAGGAACTCAAGAGGAGATAAAGGAGAAATGTATAAGACTCCTACATTTGGATATATTGTTGATCCCACAAAGATCATTCGTTTTAGGTTTCAAAGTACTTTGAAACTTGAGGAGCTATATAGCTAGGAGCTTATAGACTCTGAAGCAACCAATTTATGCACTAGAAAGTAGTTATCTTAGAGTATGCAAATGAATATTGATAATCTAGAATTTGATGTGAAGGAGGATACGTGTGCCAAGAAAAATATGAAGAAAAAGGCTCAAAGCACACACTGGATGATAAAACCTACAAATTTTATCGATGAGAAAGTAATTAATGTGATGAACAAGATAACAACATAGGTGGCAAGAAGAAATATTGCTAAGTAGGCCGCACTGAGAGCTCTGGTGGAAGAGAACAAGAGCCTAAAATAATATGTGGAAAATTTGACATAAGCACGTGAGAAGGATAAGGAGAAAAGATAGAATATTCTGGATTTTGTAGTGGATCTCAACAAGGTAGTTATTGACGTGCATCCAGATATTGATGGATAAATGGACCAAACATACCAATCCTCCTTAAACTTCTTGTAATATTGTGTTCATCTGTTGATTAAGAAGTAGATAAGTGTGCTAGAGGAAAGAAGGGAGAAGTGGGCTACGCAGATAGGAGAAGATATTGCAGCACAAAGGGAAAAAGCAAAGGCCTCGATAACACGAAGAATAGTTGGGTATGAATCTCTACTTCAGACGTTGAGAGATGAAATGAAGATAACGGATTCAATGTTGAATATATGTGTAGAACCTGAAGTGATCATCAAGACAAGGAATTTAATTGAGGAGAATGTAGTCTTTGTTGTGAAGAACAATGAGACACTTGAGGAGAGCATTACTTTATTAGTATAAAAGCATGATGCATTTACAGTAGCCTAGGACCCTCAAATGAAGAGAATCAAAGAAACAGGGAAACTCATAGCCCAACGTATGGATGTTATGGTCTTAGGTTTGGAAAATGTTATTAGAGTATTATAGAAAAAGGGAAAAAACATGACCCTGTATGAGATGGAAGGCATACTTGCAGACATTCCAGATAAGAAAAATAAAGTGCTAGGTGACTGGAATGAGTTGGAGGAATAAATTAAGGAGTGCCCTGAGTTGCTATTACCTTCTAAAGAATAGAGCACCCATGCATTCTTTCATTCTTTGTGTATAGTTATTATTTTGTTCCTTATTCTTTATTCATGGAGATACAAGGCGTGATTACCCATTTCTAGGGTGAAAATTAAATTAGTGTGGGGTAATGTTGGGTTGATGTAATATAGCTCAAGTATTTAAGGTGCATGAGGATGGGGCATGCGGGAGGAAGGCACATAGGTACGTGCAAAGGATCAATGGATACAGGGCGCACTAGGAAAAGTAAGCATTTAGACTTAGCCGATTCACATAATGTGGGCTAAGAATAGGTAGGAGTGCAGGGTACACTTTGGATTGAGTGTTAAACAAATTTTTGTAGAAGGCTTGGAGGAAATGGAAGAATATTTTTACACAAGTGGAAGAACAAGTGACATGCAGTGATTTGGGCTAAAAATAGGATTAGAACTGAATTTATCTATAGGAGATCTATTGTTAGAAGAGATTGCATGCTCTCTTGTTATCTTTTTAATCTGTGCATGGCTACTCTTATCATGTAGCCTATTTTGAGGATGCTTAGGCGGTGAAGGGAAAGTCCCCACCCCTATTTATGTGTATTGATTCGCATGTTTTTAGTAGTTCCGTGTTGTAGTAGAGTTATGCTGGTGGTTTATGAGTGTGCATGACTTATGGTGATACTTTTATGTATTATTCAACTTCTATGTTTTAAAATGAATAATACAATGGATCTTTGTTGATAGATATTGATTTTTGACTTATCTGTAACTAGATATTCCATAGTAAACCTAATATTTTTTCTTGTTTTTCTTATTGTTACATATGGTTGTGATCTAGATCTAGTTGTGGTTTAAATTTGCATGGCTATTATGGATCTGGATTATATGTATTTTCATGCTGACTCCTTAATAAAATTGCTATAAAAAAGGGATCTAGTACCCTTGCGTGCTTTGGGTGAGCATTCAGGTTTGTCTGAGTGGTGTGCTAGAGCGCCTTGGGTTGTTCTTAGTAAAATAAAAGACTACATCATAGTTTCATAGATACGTAGTAGATGTCTAGGAAATCCTACTCGATGGAAGTGTATCACATCTCATAATATAGTAGGTCCTAAATAACATAGTAAATAGTGTTCTCCTTTCCCTTTTAATCTTCTTGAGCTAACATTGCCCCAACGAACGCTAGAGTGGAGGAAGTGTATAACAACAGAGGTCAATTAGGAGGAGGCAGTAATGTTTGTAGTGAGGATAAATAATGTTTCATGTTATTGAAATCTTGTTGACAATCCTTAGTCCATTCAAGTTTGGTATATTTTCAGAGAAGGATGTTTATGACATGCACATGATAAGTAAATTTAGGGAAAAATCATCAAATTTCCCCAAGTTTTCTAAGAAAAGGTTGTATGTTAGTTATATAGGATGGTCATGGCATGTCGAGGATAGCTTTAATATTTTTTGGATTCACATCAATGCCACATTTTGATACGAAGAAACCTAAAATTTTTCCTTGAGTCACCATGAATATGCATTTGTCAGGATTGAGATGAACATTATATTTGTAAAGATGCCCTAGGGTGATGTCTAGGTCATGAGCATGATCATATGTGTGTCAATATTTGATGAGTAGATCATCCATATAAACTTTGACTATCTTGTGTATAAGGTCGAGAAAGATGTGAGTCATGGCATGCTGATATGTTACATCAACATTATTAAGTCTGAAGGGAATTTTGACATAATAATAAGTACCCCATTGTATCGTAAAATTGGTTTTATGTTAATCTTCAAGAGTGATTTGTATTTGATTATATCCTAAGAACCCATACATGAGAGATAACATTTTGTATCCTGCCATGGAGTCAACAATGGCATCAATAGAGAGTAGAGGGAAATTATCCTTAGAACAAGTGAGGTTAAGATTTCTGAAATTGATGCAAATACAGATGGTGAGAATAGATTTCTTCCTAACTAAGATGATATTGGAAACCCATTTAGAATAGTCCATGGTGTAGATGAATTTGGAATCTAAGAGCTTGATGATTTCTTTATGACGAAGATCATTGATTTTAGGAGGAATGTTTTATGTCGTCTATCGAATAGGTGCAACATCAGGATAAGTGATGATATTATAAGAGACAATACCAGGATCAATTCCTAACATGTTGGTGTATGCACCCAAAATTACATGTGCTACATTGTCATGAAAACGTTTACAAAAGTCCCCAATGATGATTTAGGTCCTTTCAAGAAGGTGTTCGAGCTTCAATTTCCATTTGTAGTGTATATTTTTTTCCTAGATGTATTTACTTATCCTTCCCATGCTTTTTCTAGCTTCCTGACTCTTTCTACACATGTTTTGGCCTTTAGTGCTAGTGCCACCGCCTTGTCAAGGTGACGGTTCTGAAACCGCTTCCCAAAATAGGGCAATGGTTTTGAGACCACCGCCCTATGTAGGGCGATGGTTTTGCTCACTTTTTCTAGAATCCATCACGCGTGTTTTAACATGCGAAAGTTCACTTAATTTCACTTTTTTCATGCATCCATGAGCCAAATTGTCTAAAATTAGCTTTGATTTTTTGGTTCTCCTTCCTCCTTCTATTTTAAATAGATTTTATTAGATATAACTGCATCTTCTTGTCTTGTTCATGAAGCACCTCCCATCCTCTATTCCTATATATTCCATTTTTGTATTCAAGCAAAGGGCCTAAGAATTTTTGTGTATCTTGCTTTGTACTATGGCCACAAGCTTACAAGGAATTACATAGCCAAGCTCAGATATATTATGCTATCTCTCTTCTACTTTCATTACATCCAAACTACCTTCAAGCTACCATTTCTCAAGAGCTATCCTCCTACCACTGTTATTACATTCCCAATCCCTTGGACTCATATGAATGCTCGGAGAAAGAAAGAACAAACTGAGGGGACAAATTACTACATAGCTAGATTTACCTTTGTTCTGTGAATTCTAGGTTTGATTTTTTGTTTGATTTCCTTCATTATTGTAATTTATCATTGTTACATCATATCAAATATAGTAGAAATAAATTTATTTTCATTTGTAGGTAATTAGTTAATTTCCAAGAGGGTTTGATTCTTTCATAGCAACCCCTGGTGATGGATCCTCTTCTTCCCATCCCCATGGATTTGAAGGAGAGAATACCTGTAGGAGGTTGTCTACATATCATAGATCACTTGAAAAATTTCTTGTTTTAAGCTAGTTTAGTTTCAATATACTTAAAACAGGTGAATAACCACACAAGGTTATCTTGCTTGTTTAGTTTTAGTGTAGAAATATTTTAATTATTTAGAATAGATGCAAATTGTTGTTTGTGATTGTAATATTTCATTTTTTGTGATTTTTTAGATTAGTTTCCTTTTAGAAGTAGTATAGATTGTTAATTTTATTCATTTTACATAGACAATTCAAACTAAATCAACACTTAGATCTAAGTTAGGCAATCAAACTATAGGTAATTTACGCTACCCATTCATAGCCTCTAAATCCCACCTTTTCCAACTCAGCTACCAGGAGATCACACTACCAAATCTTAGTCACTAATCCTCATATAGTTATCCTCTCACATTCAACATCGGTTGCTCTAACATGACCTCGGGGGATTGAGTGTGGTTGAAGGTTGCATGTCAATTTTCATCCGTACAATTGGTGTATCCCCATACAAATATTTCCCTGTGTTTTCTTAAGATCTCAATGTGACACTCACATAAATGGGGAAAACAATCCTTGAGCATAATGACATGTGAGGGTTCATCATCAATTTGTACAATGATGGTTGATTTATCTAACATAACATTTCCGTCCTTGAAATGGTATGGAACTTTAGGAAATTTAGTGACCTCATTCTAACAAGGATTGATAATAGTGAAATAGCTGTCAAAGCAATGGGTGCTTTCGAGAAATTCCGTAATTTATGATGGATTCAAGTAAGTATATCCTCCCATACATATAGGAACTCTAGGATAGCCCAATAATTATTTAAAGTGGGGAGATGGCCATGATATTCTACATCAATTTCTAGGCCCATATATCATTTACCATCTCGATGTTGTCTCGAACTAGTTTTTCGTAAGTCTAACACCCTAACATTTAAGGTAACCTCTTTGGGTGCAGGATCCACAATGGCCATGCTAGTAGTACAAGGACCATTGCTAACTATCGAGGTCGGCTTAGAAGATGATGTTGGTGGTGGAGTTATGATAGGAGATGGAGTTTTTTTAGAATGGTAACTGACCGCATAATCGTGAACCTGCTCCAATACCCAATGAGTGTTAAGAAGTAGAGGATTAGTGAGATACAAATAAGGAAGTATTTCCTCTTCATACTCATTATCATTAGTATCATAAATAGTAGGTCCATAAGACATTTTAATGGTGTTAGATTGGACTTGCAAGGATTGCATTTGGGCCAAAACACATTGGTAGTGTAATACTTCCAAGGGTCTAGACTCAGCTTATGAAACAACATAGTCTTTGCCATTAGAAGGGGAACATGCAATATCTTCTGTGTTAGGTTTTGGAACCTCCTCTTTAGTTGTGAAAGTGATCTCACTAGAAGATTGAGGTAAGAGAGGAGGATGATCAGAAAATAGTTGTGCAATTCCTAATTCATTACATTGTAAGTGGTTGGAAATTGAGGTGTGATAAACACATTCTTTTGGTTTAGGTTGTGGTAGATACCGATTCAAAAAAATATTGAAATATTGTGAAATCCTAATTATAGATTCATAACGCAATGATAAACAAAAAAATATTGATCTGATCTAAGCAATAAGTTAAAGAAATATGAAACCCTATGTGCAAGAGAGGGAATAAATCACAAAGTGTGCTGGGCTAGAAAACTACTAAATAGGAGGAGGAATCTGTTGCAATCACACTCAGAAAACTACAAGACTATCAGATCTTCATGGACTAGGTTACATAGACTGGGTCATGGGTGCTTAGGTGCTAGAGTCTTCTTTTAGGCACATGTAAATGTGAAAATGGTTGGAATATGAATTTTCTTATGTCACAAGGTGTTTGTTGAGCTTTGTTGTTGGTCACCTGTATGTCTCGCTATTCCCACAAAATTCTCATGTAACCTGTAAAACAAATTATCTCTTGCAAAACCCCAAAACACATAAAATCTTAAAAAGGAAAAAGATGAAAATGGGGAGTTGGACCAACCCTAGTATTCATCCAATAGAGTGAACTTATGACCGAGCACTATACTACATTTCAAAATCCATGTAGTTTTGTGAGCATGTGTGTAGAATCGTGCCCTAGGAATCTTTTGTGCAAGATGTAAAAAATAGTGAGAAATAGCTAGATGTAGTAATGTAAATAGATGTGTGGATGTCAAAATGAACTTCCCCTCCTATCCAGTGTATGTACAGAAAAATGCAGTCCCTTGTCCCTTGAATGAAGAAATATGGATGCTTTGATGCTCTTAAAATGCATTTGGATGCAACCTTAGGTGAAAGTAATATATGCTTAGAGCTTGGTCCTTTATTATGGTCACATAGCTTTGTGTTTATATGATTACCTTGTTTAAATTTTGTAATTGAAAACTAAAAGTTTGAACCATAAGAAAACAAGATGCCCAAAATATTAAATATGCCCAAAATGGGCGAGCAAAATACAAAGAGGTCGGGGGCACCTAGAGGGAACGAGAGCACCTGGGTGATGACATCCTGGCTAGGTGCTGGTGTCTGGAGCCAAGAAAGATAAATTAGTGAAAGTCAGACTAGGCACTGAGGTGTGCAAGACCATAAAGAAAGCAAGAAAGAAAGAAAAGAGGCCAAAGACAACTATCAATAACTAGTTTTCTCACTTAGCGAATCATATGAACAATAGTATGTGATTAGGACCTATAAATGTACCCAAGTACAAGATTTAGCTACATTTTCCCCCACTTTATGTTGTTCAGTGAATAATTGATAACATAAAGTAGATAAGAGATGTGTACCTAATAACCATGTAGATTGATGGAAAAATCTTGTTGAGGTGACAAGAAAAAGTGTGTAGTGATAAAATGAAGCGTGGAAGCTAAAGAAGAGGAAGTGACCCTAGGGGTGAAATCGTATGTGTTATGTCATGTTGTATCTATTGTCATTTTCACTTGATGTGTTTGATAATGTGACTGCTTCTTCTCATAAGGATAGACCTATAAAAATAATCGTAAAAGAGCATTCAAAGTCATGTATATGTGAAAAATTTAATCCTTGTATCTAAAAAGTATGTAAAAATGTGAAAAATTAGTAAAAGGAACATGTGCACCTGATTCGTGGTGAGTAAACATGATAGAAAAGATCCTGAAAATGGTATAGAAGAACGTGTTTTCTATGCGATCTCACACCAAGAGTGAGTTTTTTGGGTAATCTCATGCCAAGTGTGAGTTTTTTCTGTGATCTCATGCCACATAAGAAAAAGTGTTGGGGAGAAAGGTCTAGTGTTATTCTCCATCCCTAATTGCTTCCTGAAAATTATACACCACAAAAATGGTGTGATCTTGCTTTTTTCTAGTTTGATCAAGTTTGACCCAAGTAGAAAATGAGAGTAGAATTTATTCTGATTACTGAAGGACTATGCATGTACTGAGGAAACTTATCTGAAAACTTATGAAAACTATGCCAATATGAGAAAGTAACTGTAACTGCCCCTGGTCATAGGCACCCATGAAACGTTAAGAGAGACCAAACACCCATAACTATATCTGGGTGCTAGTGTTTGTGTTGTTCTCAGGACCCAGGTCATATTCTAGGATGTTCCATGATTGTATGACTACTCCATTCCTATACTGTGCTTGTTTGAACTATAACTATGTTTTGTTGAATGGGGTGACTGATTCACCCAATGTATGACCCCCTCATTTGGAGTGCATGCGATGTTGTTAGGAGGATGTGGCCCAAAGGAGAGGACCGGAAATTGCATTGAAACTGATACCCTATAGGGGAGGGAATGTTCTTGGTAAAAACCAAGGAACATGCAAACAAAGTGGATAGAAACATGTGTTACTGAAAACAAGACAAATACGCATATAGAAGATAAAGTCTAATCTAGCAAACAAGAAGCAAATATAGACCAAAAAAATTAGGTTTCAAACATGGGACATCACTGACAATGTCACAAGACAATTAGTTTCAAAGAAGCCAAAATAATACAAGAAATGAACAAGTAAGACATAGGGAAAAGCCTGCAAACAATGACATACAATAGAAAACAATGGAAAATAGTATAAAACAAAATAAGAGACAACCATGGTGGAAAATAGTTCCTGTAAAGAAAATGCTACACATGAAGCACCAGAGTTAGCATGTTAGAAAGATAAAGAGTATGTCAAGATGTGTATAAATCAATAGAGTAGAGTGCTAGTAAGAATAAGAAGTAGTATAAAATGAAAAAATAACACCTGTAGTGTGTACAAATGTAGATTCCTCTAGTAACCTTTGTGGGACTGATAAGAGGTACAATGCCAAAAATCCATGCTATGTGTAAGGATATGTAGAAAGTATTCCACAAATCGAGAATAAGTGAACACACATGTGTATATAGAAATGATAATGACATATGAAATATTTGTCTAGCATGTGAAACAAAGTGTACATGTAACGCGTATAAGCAAACAAGAGTATGTGCAACCAAGATATGCAGTATGATGTGAGTGTGTATGGAATGGAATAAAAATTGAGTGTGATAGGAGTAATTTTTCCCCCTAAATTAATCTATATGGATGTGTATGAGATGAGGTTCATTTATAAAATCCCCCTCAACAATCAAGAATGAAGAATAGAACAAGAGTGTGTCATCAGGAAATGGTTTGATAGTGTGTGCTAGAAAGATATGATCAGTGATTCATAGAGCATATAGAGTGAGTGAGTGTAGTGAGGTTCATTTTAGATTTAGACCCTCAGCAGTCAAGTATGAACCGTGGAACTAGAGTGCATCATAGGGTGGTGTGTTGTGTGATAATGTGATAATAGAAAGATTTTTCGTGAATGCACCGAGTGTGAAATGTGTAGTATGTGTGATGTGAGGTTCATGAATGTAGTGAGCACTCAATATTCATGAGTGAGTCGTAGCACAAGAGTATATCATCAAGTGATGATGACACAAATGTATCAAGATGTGTAAGATTCATAGAAAACATTAGACATTTAAGCATGAAGCATCAATTACATGAGATGATATAGAATTTTAAGGGAAATGCAAGGGGGAGAAGTTATGATGCCCCCCAAGTGTGTCAATAATGGAGAGATATGTAATGATGTAAGAAATACATTGTGATGGTGAAAAAGTTTGAAATGTATGATAAGAAAGCATACTGTTATCACAATGCTGAGTAGGATCAAGAGTAGGATCGGGGCTGGATGCGGGGTGGAATGGAGGAAGTCGAAAGAGGCCATATAAAATTTAGTTTTCTTTCTTAGCGAGTGGTTACTTTTTTGGTAATGATGTAGAATATTGGAGTGTAGGTGGTGTCAAGTTTATTTTAAGAGGTAATTGCTTAGGAGGTGGTGACATGGAAGAAAAATTAATAAGAGGAGGTGATGGAGGACTGACCTTGAGAGGTGATTTCTTATTTTTATTTGGTTGTATAAGTAGCGCTTGATTGATGGAGGGAAGAACATTAGAAGTGATGGTATGATGCTCATTAGACAAATGAATTAGATTTAGGAACCCATTGGGATGTAGCAATTTGAGATGAACATGTAGCATCATTTTTTACAGTAAATGAGATAAAACCTTGATGCTCAAGATACTTGATGATTCGTTATAAAACATAGCAATCATTATCATCATGTCCATTGATTTGATGATAATTACAATTTGGATGACCTTGATATTTTGCAAGCCTATAAGGAGGATAACAATGAGTAGATGTGAAGTTAATCAATTGATGAGTGAGGAGTTGTGGAATAATATCTTGTTTCTTAGTATTGAGATCAAAATTTAGAGGCACGAGGAGTGGTAAGAATTAGGGTTCACTGATATGAGAACATATAGAAGAATTAGAATGAGGATGAGAAGAAAAACTAGTATGACCTTAAGAAACATCCTTAAGATGTTGGATTTTCAGATTATAGAGATGTAATCATGAATTCCATAGCCTAAAATTTATCTTGAAATAAAGAATGTAAATCTTGAATTTACTCTAAGATGGGTTGATTGGATGGAGGATCACGAAGACTAGGGTCGTCGAAGAGACGATTGAAAATAGCACTTACTTGAGCGGGTGACATATATTTAGGGAGAAACATGGTATTTGTAGACACCTAAATTCAGTATCTCCACCCTTATCACCAACGTGCACATATTCATTTATTTCATCCCCATTAATTTATGAAAATACCCCCCATTTATCCCATCCCTATTGAATTTAATTAATTAATTCTTATTAACCAATTAATATCATATCCCTTGCCTTAATGGAATTTATATTTCCCATCCCCACACTTTTTCTAACCTATCTTTACTACCAACTCACCTACACCTCATCCCTGAAATCCTCTTCTCGCCTAATGCTTTAAAGCACTTTCCCAATATTTAAAAAACTAGATATCATGCCAAAATCAGAAAATCAAGCCCATTGGGGAAACTTTCCTCATGGTTAGCAGTGACCCAACCCAGTCACTGTTGACCCTTCAAAGCTAAGTGATTTATTTCCATTCATCATCACACACATGAAAATTCTCAAAAATTTCTTGTGAGCTATGAAGTCCCTCCTACACTTGTGTATTCCAGAAGAAATTACAAACCTCTTTGGAATATGCTTGTATCCCTCATGATCATCCCCCATGAGTGTGTCATTATATTTAAATATTATCATTTTATCATTGTTTTGTTTGTATCTAACCTTTTGTAGGAGAATATCATCCATAACAAAGCTCACACCTTCATCATAAACCTCCTTTTTCACATCCATACTTACAGGTTACTCTTTTGGCTTGCCTTTCCTCGGCTTTATCCAACTCTGTCATAGTCACCATCGACCATGATAGGTCACCGTTGAATCAACCTTTTGTAGGTTTTACTTTCTATTATAGAACCTTTTCCCATCCCTGCATGAGTTCTCTATCTGCCATAACTTGTTAAAAATATCTTCTAATCCCTCTGTGGTATTAAAATTAGCTTGCCTGCACATGGGTCACCATTGACCAGGGTCATGATTCCAAAATTTCCCTTCTCAGCCTTCATTTTCTATCATTTTCCTAGTTTTTTCTTCCTTAGATTCCCTTTGCAAGTTGATCCCATCATTCACCAATTTCTATTGTATTTCGATTACATCTAGATCTTGTAGGATCTGCATATTTCACTTATTTTCTAGATCTTCCTGTTAAGTCACCTTTGACCTACCACTACACAGTATGGGTCGCTGCCGACCCAGACTAGGTAAATTTTATTTTCAGTCATTTTAATCAAATTAGTATTTAAATCAATTAACAATACTTTCAGATTCTATAATTTCTTAATTTTCTGCATATTTTTCAGTTTATCTTTCATTTATATCAAATTTGTTTAATGGGGGTTGACATCCACTAAGGAAGTTAACGATTCTTGGGTCTACTTTGTCATATAACCCCCACACAAACCATCTAATCATTTTTCTTTCAGTGGGTCTTATTTACATGTTTCATCGGATTTGTAGAAATGAAATCCATCATCATCTTACACCCGTATCACATCGCATCTGAGGTAACTTAAACCCTCCATCATTTCTTATTTTTCTAGTTTCTTCAGTAGTTAGTACATCAACTTCATTAAGAACGAGAAACTTGGTAAACATTCCTAGGATGCCGTGTGGAGGTGATCTCTTGCATTTATTTCTTTTCAATTTGATTTTTCTGTCTTATGCTAACAATGTAGTGTGAGGCCCTTCTTTACTATTTGTTTATGCTGGGTTCACTGCTTGGATCTCTTACCACCCAAGAGTGCATATAAATAGGAAAAGCACTATCTAGGTATTCCTTGATTTTTCCCTATTTCCCCTCTTCTGCATTGTACTTTCCTTTTCATGTTTGTGTCCTCATAGAATATCACACTTCATTTCGGGTGTAGAAAGAAACTTTCTTTTCTACATAATTTTTTCTCACACATCATAAATATGGGTTTAACCTTCTGCACCTCACACTTTATCATACATAACCTAAAAACTCACAAGTCAAATTATAACATCAAGACAACCCCTTACCCCATTTACTGATTGGGATTTGATCAACCAACAAGAAACCTCTCGAGACTTCCCTAGCCATAACTTACTTGAAACCAGACATAGTTTTCCTTCTCCTAGGAACCTTTTTATCCACCCCCTTTTCTTTTCACATTTTCTTAAATAAATTAAGAACATAAAAATAATCTCTTGATTGAATTTCTTGGGTAAAAATTGTTTCACGTCTGTAGTTACTTGTTTAATAGCTTCAAATAGTTCCTTATCTTAAAAAATGTTCACCAAAACAATTACCTCATATATGCCCTTGATTACTTCTTTCATGAGCACTCAACACCTCATCGATGTCTCTCACCTAGAACCCCTTGTTCACACTACAAATTTAGATGAGACTAACCCATTCTTACACCATCAATCTTTCTCATCTAGGCCAACTATGCTACCATCCATTCGATCATAGTCTTTTAGACCTCCAAAGGTCCCTCTTAGTGATACCATGTTCTAAGAGCTTCTGGATTCCAATCAAGTGGCACTCTAAGACTATATTCTTAGGATATCAACTCAGATTCCCTTAGATGGTCCGCCACTCTAGAAAATTTATCCTTATCAAACCAATCCCCAAACTACCTAGTTTGTAGTAAATGAGCTATCTATAGACCATATTTCTTCCTCTTCCACCAATCCTTCATCTCATCAAATTACCCAGTTAGTCACGCATATTCCTCATAATATCCTTCCAAAAAACATGAAAATCAACAATACTCTCCCCCTTATCTCTTCGGTTATTATTTCCACTAGTGTCCCTTACCAATATGCCCAAACATTATATCCCCTATCCGGACAATATGACCTTTTCACATATAGCATGTATGTTAATACTTCCCAAAACCCTTTCATGGGTGCTTTAAATTATTCAGTAGCTAACCTTTTTCAATAACAATGTAAACCTATTCATACCCACATTCCCACTCAAAACCTTCTACAATAACCTACCCAGTCTCAACAATCTTATCATGTTCCCATCTCCCAACAACAACTATTTCAACAACCACCCTTTTAATCACAACCCATGATTTACACTCAGCCCCCAAAAAATTCCTCAAACACACACACATACGCAAGTTCATCAACAAACTCATCTGACCAATTATTACATGCAACCACCACATCTCATCCCCCAATAGACTTGATCAGGGGATCATTTTTGAAAGTTCCCAAAACATCCCTAAAACATGCATGTGAAGAAGATCATCTCGAGAGCTTTCCAACGACTGTGAGAACGCGACAAACAGACATCGGGAGCTCTAGTTATGTCCGGTCAAAGTTTGGACAGCGAGAAAGTCAACTCTAGTCAACTAGTCAATATTGGACCAATCGCACTGCGAAACGTGGTGAAAAGGCAAAAGGGAGTTGTTTGTTGGTTTTCGCTCACTAGTCTTCGACGAGCGTAAAAATGGTGCACGGGAACAAGAGGCTCAACTTTTATTACGGAGGGGAGCCCGGCTGCCATGTGGACTATGGTATTATCGCCAACGTGGTGGGTCCACAAGCCACCACGTGGCTTGCCACCACTCGTCGAATTCACTCGATTTTCCTATCAAGGGACGAACATCGAGCTATTTAGCTGAGTCATGCAAGGACTGAGTTAATTATTTCTACACACATTGTATGGGTCGAAATTATATTATCTTGGTAAATCCACTTTCCAAATGCCACGCATATATGCCAAACCGCTATATATATTAATGTTTATACATTAGTATTAAACCATACAAAATTTCCAACCGCCAAACATGCCAAGAATCCACGTAGTGGATAAGTGGTGGAAGCTACCACGTGGAAGGAGGTGAAGCGGTGTAGGGGGGCTAACCCATGTGTGGAGATCCACATGAATGAAGGGGTGGCTAAGGTTTAATTAAAACCTTAGCAAAAATAAAGGGGGCGCCTAATGTGGGATATACCCACTTAACTAAGTAAGACGCTCCCTATGGTATTTTTATTCCATTAAATATACAACGCCACCCAATTTCGGATTAAACATGCAATGCCGCCCACTATGGGATTTAATCCCTCATCAAATGCTAAACCACGGCAAAATTGTAGGAGGTGGAATTTGATCCCCTGACCTCATCACCCCAAGACCCATCCACCAACCAACTCACCTAGAGGCTTGGGCGGATTATAAAGTGGGTCGCTTCAACTTATACAAGGGGGGGGAGGTCTGTGTAAAAGCCATAAGGAGGCAGTTTTCAGAAAATGCCATTTTTGAAGGCCTTGCACTCAGATTGGGCACTCGGAGTAAAAAGATGAAATGAAGGAAATTATGAGAAGATTCCAAAAATGTAAGATTTTATATTTTTTTGTTGAGTTTTAACCTGTTTTTGGAAGCCTTGAATGAAGTTTTTAACAGGGATCTACAAGATAGCTAGTTGGAAAACACGAATTTCAATGAACTTATGGTCCGAATTGTGACTTGGTGTAAACATGAAAAGTGTTTAGAATTCAGAGATGATCTCAGATATATGATTTTTTTTCATAGAATGTTTTTAAATATCCACTTGTAGGTGTTTTTCTAACACAGTTGCAGGGAGATCACATTGTGAAAACACTGTAGGAGCCACAGATCATTCTTGGGACATTGATCAGCTCATTTGCAGGTTGTGATTCATTATTGGTTGTTTTTAAGAGTTATTGTACTTAAATTTCAATATTATTAATGGATCGGTTCAATCTGAACCCGGGGACGTAGGAATTTTTGAACCCGTAAACAATCTCGTTTGTTATCTGAGTGTTTTCAGTTTTCTGATTATTTATTTGCTACACAAGTTTTCCAAAATTCTATGGATGCATAATAATTAGAATTTAATCAATTTGTGGAGTTAAGAATATTTAAAATTGGTTAAGAAAATGACAATCTTTGGAAACTTTTAAAAGTGAAAAAAAATACAACACACATTTTCAAATGAAGACTCTTTCGAATGATCCC
This sequence comes from Taxus chinensis, assembly GCA_019776745.2. Lineage (NCBI taxonomy): Eukaryota > Viridiplantae > Streptophyta > Pinopsida > Cupressales > Taxaceae > Taxus > Taxus chinensis. The sequence goes on along the minus strand of CM034150.1, from coordinate 882,230,857 downwards.
ATGCATGCCCTCGTGAATAGGCTAGCCAACCTTGAGGTTGCTACTTTAGGATCCAAGGTCTCATTATCATATGAGAAAATCTATAACAAGCCTATTCACCCATCTGTACCAATTAAACCATATCCTCCACACTGGGAATTACCAATTTTTTTCAAGTTTGACAACAAATAGGACCCACAAAAACACCTTCATACATTTAAACACGCATTGTTATCTTATCACACATGATGGCATGTCACTATAAACCAATTATTCTTCCCTCTTCCACAAATTTATCTCATTGAGAGCTTCTCACATTCATGTATGAGGAATATATCTTCTACTTTACAAATCTAATCGTTTTGAACCTTTGACGAGGCCTTCACCATGGCTGGCAAGCATAAAACACTCCCCCTCAAGTAGGGCCATTTAAAAATGAAATCAAATAATCCCAAACATGAATTTACTAAATCATTCACATAAAATGAAAAATCAAAGGCAACGGCTACTGCTTTGGTCGTTAAATCATCTCCCACATCTACATCTAGCACGTGGATTGAAAAAAGAGTCACTTGACCAATGGCTAACTACACTCCCCTTGGGGTGTCATATAGTACAATATCTGACAAGTTGATGGAAGTAAAACTTATCACACTTCCTCCTATCTGACCAGTTGATGAGTTAAGACTAAAGCCTGTGTGGTATCGTGAAGACCATTACTGCAAGTACCACAAAGTTCGAGGACACAAAATAGAGAGATGTCAAACTTTCAAGTATTTGGTCCAAAGACTCATCAATCATGGTGATATTCAAGTGGAAATTCCAAACGATTCACCCAATCAACCACTTGACATGTTTAATTTTTTTTCCTAAATCATACACCAATGAGCCAAGCCACCACTTCTACTACAACCCAAACATCCAACGCTCACACTATAAACACCCTGAAACACTACTAATTAGGAACCTAACCTAACCACAATTTCCTATCCTTCATCATCAATCACATCTACTCCCTTTTATATCCTTCCTACATCTATTATACCTACATTTATCTCAATGTCCACTCCCACATGTACAACTATTTCACTAGATTCTTAGCAAATTAATGAAATAGATAAGGGTAGTAGGCCAAGGAGGAGTACATATTTGTAATGTCAGTTGAAGGTTTTGTGTGTGTTATAATTTCTTAATCCAAGTTGATGGAGAGAGATCCCTTTTGGATAGGAGGAACTACCTGTAAATGTAAAATAATACCACCAAATAGAGTTAAAAAAAATAATGATTGGACTACCTAGTGGAAGTTAGACCTGGGAAGCGTGATACTTCTTGAATAGGCTGTTAATCCACTTTTATATAACAAAATTAATGCTAGTTAAATAATACACGAAGTAAAAGATCCTATTGGAATTGAAACGATTTAGGTATCTCGTACAAAATAATAAGAAAGGTTGTTCAAAAGGGGTTTTTAAGGTCAAAATGGGAGGGTTGATTAGCTAGTGTTGAGTTGCAGGTCTGGTACATGCTCTGGGTAAGGTCTAGTAAGGATTAGAAATGGTTTTGGGCTATTGGGAAGTGGGTATCATCTCACTGGTTTAAGCTATCTTTCCAGACATAGTAACTGATGTTGGCTGACTAACGGATACTGGTTAGGCAGAGTAATCGCCATCAGTTGGCTAATTGGCATCAATAGGGGAAATTATTAGAAAGTTGTTTATAATTGGTTTTCCAGACTTCCTGTGATTGCACAGAGGTTGGAAATGGTGAGGGTGGGGTCATAAAATGGTTTTGAATACTTAGAGATAATGAAGAGAGGGTGAAAATGGGTGAAAATTCTAGGTATGATCAAGTGATGGGTTGATGGGAGGAAGGAAGTATATGGGTGTGGATATAAATAGACTATAAAGATGAATAAATAAATCTACATAAGGAAAATAGAGATTTAATGTAGAGATTTTCAATACTTACTGGAAAGTGGGTTAGAGAATGTAGGTGATGAAGACAGTGATAGTAGAAATCTAGAGAGAAGAGTAGTTCTATTCGTACTGTGGTAGTTCAAACCTTTGTGCCTCTTTGTTGTGAATCTGTGATCATGAAGAGAATGATGAATGGTGACCAATGTTGGTAGTTCTCCCCCATGTCTTCTTTTTCCTAAGTGCTAAAGAAATTAGAGTGCTCCAAGTCCTCTGGAAGAATGAGATCCTGAATCAAATGACCAACTTGGGAAAAGGATTTTAGATATGTATTTAACCTAACTAGTAACGGTTAGGTGACCAACGTCAGTTAAGATATAACCAACGTTGGTCAAGGTGGGGGAATATATAGGTTGGCCAAAAATAGCCATATTTTTTCTATTTTTGGTGTGATCTCCAACCTTCTACCAAGTCTCAAGTGATAGATCATGACAAGATAATTAGGAGTCCTTTTAGGTTTGTTAATATGAGTTAAGTCTACGTTTTACACTAAGTCCTAGTTAGTTAGGATAGGTTTAGACTCGGTCTTAGGTCATTAATGAGGTTTGAGTAGGTCATTGAGTGATGTGGCTAGGTGAGGTGGTTAAGTGAGGATATTAATTAATGTAATTAAGATAGTTAATGTAATTAACATGTGCACTATGGGATATGAATATGTAGGATATGCTTAATTTAATTAACGGGGTTTAAAGGGGGAGTATGACCCAATTTTGGTGCCTACATTTTTGCCCCCTTTTGTTGTGTAGCTTGTATTTGTAAGAAACGCTAAAAAAAATAGAAAATTGGTGGTCCATGTGTGAATGGAGGTTAGATTTCCCCAAGTAGGGATGAAAGTGAGATTGCCCTAAGTGTGGGTGGAGGTGACCCCCCTCAAACTAGGAACTGATGAGGTGTTAGATGGATTCAGTGAGTGGTTTGATAAATATGTAAGTGATGAAAGTGAAGGTAGGTGGGTTGTAGGTAAGGGTATGGGAAATTTGGGTAATATGTAATGGTTAAATTAGGTAATAGGAAATGACAATAAAAACAAACACACACACACACACAGACACGTTATAGACTGTGACATGGTACTAGGTAGAAGAACGTGTAAAATCTACATCATCCAAGGTCGATAGGTTTATCCAAATAAGATTGAATTGATTCAGGTATCCAGGGTACATGATATGGTCTAGAAATACAACTTAGGTTAGGTGCAAGACCATTTAGGTATGATCCAATACACCAAAGGTTTGGTCAGAATAAACAACACGACAATATGCAAGGTAAGGTGATTAGGCTAAACCACATGGGTAACAACATCACAAGGTATAGTGAGTACATGAGTTAAAAGGTCACAAAAGGTAGTTCTGGTCAGGATATGTAGGTCATGACATGGGTAAGGCTGGGGTATAGCAAAATAAAAAGTCCCTAAACATGATTAAGGAAATGTATAGGTGATTTAGGCTTATGGGTAGGGTGTAATAAGTGTTGGTAACGTAAAAAGGTATTTGTCAAAAATGAGTTTAAGTCAAAATGGGAAAAAATTAGGTGAAATGGTACTAACAGGTGACTGATGTTGGTTACAAGGTAGCCACCATTGGTTTGGTAGGGCATGCCATGGAATGACGTCGATTATGTCGATTCGGGGTTAAAAAATAAAAATCTATGTTTTTGGATTCATTTTAACATGTTGTCATTTGTGAAAACGACGAAGAATTTGTGCCCCTGTGGAAAGCGACATTGTGAAGTGTCGAGTTGAATTGGTTATTTACTAGTACGTGAGTGGGTATTGGCAGGTGGGTCCACAAGATTGAGCAGAATGTGTTGATTGGTGGAGAGATTCGAGGTATATTTCAGCATGATAGAGGTGGGAGAGGGTTTGGGTGGACCACCGGTGTAGCGGTCAGACATGTGTCCATGTAGGCAACATCATGATGAGGTAGGAGGGATCCAAGAACCTCACTTTTAATTTAAAATTTTTGACTTTAAAGAAACAAAGTTGGGTGGGATATTGGTTTTTATTTGTAGGTGGAAAAGTGATAAAATTAGGGGGGGGAAAAGTCAAATATAGGTTAAGTAGGGTGAGAAATAAATGTGGGGTAAATTTGGGTGGGATTAGGTAGGTTTGTAAGGTGTTCTTATATATTTTTGAGAAATGGGGGTGGGGGTTTTCAGTTTTTGATGTCGTGGCAAAGATCATTGTCGGTCAAGGTTTGGTCGACGTCGATCGGCTTTGGCCGGCATTGGTTAGGTTTGAAGTAATCAACACCGATTAAATGAAAACGATGATATTTAAGAAAAACTGGTGATGATCTTGGAGACTAGTGCTGGTTAAGGTTAAGGGAAACTAGGGGTTAGAAAGGCTAGGTAGGAATGTAAAAGAGGTGAAGAAGGGGCAAGTGAGGATGAATAATAGGGGGAAGAGGGTAAAATGTGATTTTGGTGAAAAGAGACAGGGAAGTAGGTTAAATAAGTTTAAGATAATGGGTAATGATGATAAGGAGTAGTATGTTTGTAGGTGAATTAGGTAAAGGGTGTAGGTATGTTTGATTGGGTTATATGGTTTAGTGGGAAATAGGTGATTTTTGGGAAGTCAAGTCTTGACAATGGTGTATTTGATGATGCAAGTGCGAGATTAGCTTAGGATGCGGGATAGAATACAAACTTTTTTGGTACAAATGTGGTCCAGTGTAATTGTAGAGGAGTGGGAACATGTGGTGGATAGGCGGATTGATGATGCTGGGTTCACTAATGGATATACGCAATTGTGGGTAGCACAACTATGAGTAGCACCATCGAGACTAGGGAAGCCCGATCTTGCTATCGTGATAGTACATAGAGATGCCTTGCAAGGGCAAGTGGCCAACTTTAAGACAAAGCTCATAGGTGTGCAGGGCCAGTTGACAATAGCTCATGTGTAGGTAGAAACCCTACAATCCTAAGTGATAACCTTACCAGCTTAGACAACACATGTATAAGAACCCACAGAGGGCGGTGATGGGGATGGAGTACATGTGTCCACCTTATAGGCACATGTTGTTTCACCTAATTCTAGATCATTTCTTTGAAGTATTGACGAAACAAATAGGGGTAACGGGCGTAGGAGGAATACATGTTCAAGTGTTGGTTAATGGTTTGTTGTGTGCGTATGACTTCTGAATCCACAGCTAATTATGAGAGCTTCCTTTTTGGCTAGGAAGAACTACCTGTAATACAAAGCAAGACCACTAGAAAAATTTAAACAACATATGCAGTGAACTACCTAGCGTATGCTAGATCCAGAGAAGTGTGATACTTCCTATATGGCTATCAGTCCACTGTTTTAAACAATTTAATGCGGTAAATAAAGTAAATCCTATTGTAGTTCGAAATGATTTAGGTATCTCACTTAAAACATAATAAGAAATATATCTAATCTAACATGCTAGGTTAGAATAGGATCCGAAGATCACATAACTGGTTCTGGGTCTCTGCAAGTTTGATAGAGGTCTCAGGTAGATCACAGATGAATGAGGGTGAAAGGGGATTAGGTGGATAGGTCAATGTTCTAGGTTGTATAGGAAAATATAGTAACCGATGTCAGTTAAGGGTGACTGACGGCGGTTGGGTGTAGCCGGGTGCCGGTTACTGTGGAGTTCTGGGAATGCCACAAAATGAGATTTAGCTCTCCTTTGTGATTGCACAATGGACTTTGGTTGGGCTAGGATGATGTATTGGGTGATTTAGGTAGGATTTGGTGGGGTTTTAATGGGTATATGGAGGGGTGAGTGTTGGGAGAGGTCAATGGGTGGGTAGGAAAATAATAGGTGATAATATAATGATGAAATGGAATAAACCAGAGAAGCATAACATCTACTTACTTGGATTCTGGTCCTGGATGCCTGTGAGTCAGGGCTAGAGGTGCTGATGAGAGGTTTTGAAGACTACAGGTGATCACCAAATGAAGGAAAGCTTCTGCATGGGCTGCATGTACATTCCTCTTTGCTTGGTTAGATTAGATCATTGTTGGGATGGCTATGCAGGAAAATATGCTTGATCTCTTTCCTTGCATGCATGTTCTTGCTGGAATTCGCTAAGGTTCACCAACTTTTTCAATCATTTTCCAACCTTCTGCCAACCTTAAGAATAAGGTTTTTTGGGGGGTTAAAAGGGTAACTGACGGCGGTTCTGTCTTAACCGGCGAAAGTTAGGGGTAACCGGTGTCGGTCAAGGTGGGATTTCCTAGGTTTACTAAACTAGGGAGATCCTCTTGATTTCCTTGGATCTTGTGTCGTTAACCCATAGATTAGACTGGGAGCTTCTTGTAAGCATGTGGGAATGTTGTCAGAGGGAATGCAGGCATTGATTTTTAAGGTTTAGGTAAGTCTTACTTAGTTATAAAAACTTACTAAGAATAGGGTTTTAGGGTGAGTTAGCTTGGTGAGGTGTCTAAGTGAAGTGTATGTGTGGATATTATTTAAATTAAGATATTTAAATAATAAATATGGTGAGGATAATGAATTAATTTAATTTAATTAATTAAATTAATATTAGTGGGGTAAAGGGGGCCATGGCTAGGTGAATGTGATGAAGGGTGATTATTTGTGGAGGGACCAAAGGGGAGTGTGACCTAATTTTAGTGTCTACATTTTACCCCTTTTTGTTGCGTAGCTTGTATTGGTAAATGATGCTAACAAAAATAAGATGTGGTTGCCCCATGTGTGGGTGAAGGTGATCCCCCTCAAACCAGGAAATGATGAGGCCAAAGGTAGAATCGGTGAGTGGTTTGATAAAAAGGTGAGTGAGAGAAAGGGGAAGGTGGGGAATGGGGGAAAAGAAGCAAGGTCTACTCGGGTAAGCTAGGTAATGGGTCTGGGTCAAAGGTAGAAAAATTAAAATGCACAAACATATATAAACTATTGCATGCTACCAGGTTGAAGAGCAGACAAACTCTACATCGTCTAAGGTCGATAGGTTTATCCAAACAACGTTGAAGTGATTCTGGTATCCAAGGTATAGGATATGGTCAGGAAACACAACGTAGGTGAGGCACATGAACGTTTAGGTATGTTCCGATACACCAAAGATAGGGTTAGGATAAACGGTCATGGAAATAGGCTAGGTAAGGTCATGAGGTCAATAACACAGGTAACAATGGCGTAAGGTATAGCAAACACATGAGGTCAAAGGTGTCTAGCGATGGTCCAGGTCCAAATATCTAGGTCATGGCATGGGTAAGGCCAAGGGAGGGGTAAAATAATGAGTCCCCAAAGGAGAAAAAATTGAGGTATTAAATGACGAGGTCAAGAAAATTGAGGTAAATGGGTAGGGTAAAGGTGGGGTGGAATAAATGATCAGGGTGAAGATTGGGTGGGGAAAAAAAGGGAGGTAGGGGTAGGGTAAAGGTTATAAAGTAGGGAAATATAGTTGATGGTGACCGATTCTGGTCATGGATAACTGACGTCGGTAGTGGGAAACCGATGATGGTTATGTAGGGCACACGACCAATGTCAGTCAAGGGTAACTGACGTCACTTTTGTCGGGTTTGTTACAAAAACAAAAAAATCTGTATTTTTTGTTATTCAGTTGTTATTGTTCGAAGTGAGAAAATGACAAAAAAGAGAGAAAAGTGTCTAGACGAAATGAAATAGTGATCTGGCAGTGTGATTGATGAGTGATTGATTGGTGAGCAGTGGGTCCACAGGATCATTACAAGGGATTTGATTGGTGAGAGGTTGCGAGTGGGTATTCAGTGATGGTGGAGGTCGGAGAGAGATCAGGCAGGCGACCGGTATAGTGGCCAGACGTGCCACCAAGACAGAGGCAGTGCGATGAGGTAAGCGCCCTACCCTACATTGTGGATTTGTTAGATTAGAGGTTAATTTAGGAGTATGTTAGGGTTTTGTTTGTTTTGTGGTTTGGTGGGTGGGCACAAATTTAATTTGGGAATGGGGGGAATATTGGGTAAAAGGAGGAATGGGGAGGGTAATAAAGGGGATAGGGGAGGTGGGTTGAGGTCAAAGGGTAGGTTAGGTCACTGTAGGTGGGGTAAAAGGGGTAGGGGGAGGTTTTTTAGAAAGGGGGGTTTGGGGAAGTCGCGGGTTTTTCCACGATAGTGACCAACGTCGGTCAAGGTTGGCTGGCATCAGTTAGGTGGAACCGGTATTGGTCACCAAACAGGCAACCGATGCCAGTTAAGGGGTAACTAGGGTCGGTAAGGGTGAACTGATATCGGTCACCAAACAGGTGACCGGTGCCGGTTAAAGGGTGACCGGGGTTGGTTAGGCTGAACCCAGTACCAGTTAGATTAGGGGGCAAAAAGGTCCAAAAGTGGTGTGGGCACAGTAGTTGAGATGGGTAGGGTGAAAATAAGGTATAGGGAAATGATAATGGTTGAAGATGGATTGATATATGTAAATTAATGTCATTCTTGTATTAGATGTAGGGGAGAGCACAGTTACATATGCAGGATAGGGTTCCACCTCTATTAGTGATAGTGTGCAGCACAATGACCCTAGAGGAGTTGCAACATGTGGAGGCAGTGGGCTTGAGTGGTGTTCATCGCTATAGACATGTAGTCAGACAACCTAGTTTGACAGTCGTGGTCATCGATAGATTGGAATCTGTGACAACCATGTTTCTCCTGCCGATGGGTGAGATGATTATCACCTTGGAGGACGTATCATGGATTATTTGGTTACCCATATTGGGTGCCTAGGTCTATTCTATCTCCTCTGAAGCCTTAGAGGAGCTGATTTTGTTTTTTTTTGGAGAGGGGATGGCCAATATGAGATTCCATAGCACCAATTTGAGCTATGGAGAGATGTAACTAGCCCATCCAGAGGAGACAAGGCTAGTGGTTCTATTGATGGAGGCAGTGTGCTGCTATGCATTGCCAGATGTAGACAGTGGATGATTTCCTCGATCATTGATGGGGGTACTCCACAACATGATGGTGCATGAGACCCACTTTACCTAGGCACCAACATATTTGGTGCAGCTCTACAGGGAGTTGTGCACATATGGGAAGCTGCATAGGTTCATCCTATGATGTATGTTTTTACTACACTATTGGGCCTACAAGCACACAGTTTGTGTGCGTATGATAGGGATGCCTGAGCAGATGCATTCCCAACGTGATTTGTGTGGGTGGGATACGATGATATGGGTGCTGGTGATAGGAGAGCCGAGATCTGATAGGCTGACACATGATGTGGCCCATTTTTGACAGTTACTGGAGGGGTTGTCTGGAGTGGACATTATATGGAGGCCATATATGGGATTCCACTCATATAGGCATATGCATGAGGAGCTAGCTAAGATCTAGCTAGAGAGATGGATACAGGGTCACCGTGTCAGGGAGGACGAGATGATTCGGTAGATAGATTCTGACGGCAGTTCAGGCTAGTACATGACATACCTCCACCCTTCCCACAGTATCAGAGAGATGATGTGGAGAGGCCCTTACCGCTACCATAGTCTACAGTTCCCACAGGGCTGAAGGAGCAGCCAGTGGACTGGTAGATAGTTGATGCTAGGTGAACAAATAGGTACAGGAAGTGGTGGGTGGTTCAGTTACGAGCCACACCACCTAGACTGGGGCAGCCCTATCTACCATCATAGTGCAGAGAGATGCCCTATAGGGGCAAGTAGCTATGCTTATTACCTAGTTGGGTATACTGTAGACATAGCTGGAGGGCTCGGAGGTGGAGGAGGTAGCAGAGTTACACGTATAGGTGGCAAGTCAACAGGTCTAGATGGCTGGTGGAGGAGATGAGAGATAGAGAGGAGGGGGATGGTCAGGTGACAGCCTTACAGGCTCAGGTGCTAGGTTTATAGGGCTAGTTGGCCATAACCCAGGCACAAATTAGGGTCTTACAGGCCTAGATACAAGCATAGGGGCAAGGGGGCACCACCAGAGGCACCAAGATCAGGTTCCAGTTCAAAGGAAAGAGCGGGGTAGGGTCCTGCAAGAAAGCTATAGGGGCAACGACCTATGGGACCGCCACAGACCATGCCTATATCTAGGTTACATGATGCCGTAGGTGAGTTGAGATACTAGCAGGACCAACTGATGGTAGCCCAGGATAGACTTTATATCCTATACTAAGTACCGGGCATAGTAGACATCTAGTGAGAGGATGAGATCCCGTACTCATAGTGTGGACAACACAGTGGGGTCAGCGAGCTCTAAGGCCTGATCATGTAGAGGCTACCAGCACATGGAGACCAACTCTAGTTGAGGCTCCAGCAGGGACCCAGGAGGCCGAGGGTACAGGTGATACCGAGATGGAGGACATCCGCAGAGATGCTTGATATGGAACCTGGTTTTTGATGTATGATAGATTTTTTTGTGATATATATTGGCTTGTGTGCCAAGCGATATTTATAGTTTTGATCACATACCAGCCTACGTGCTGATGACAGTGAGGATGTATGAGAGATTTTGTATATTTTGAGCATATACCGGCCTGCGCGCCAAAGAGATTTTATATTATTCATTATTTTATTGTATATATGAGACTGGCTTACATTCTGATGACATTTTGTATTGTATAACGACCTATGTGTTGATGATTTTGAGATGATGGACATGATGAGATAGCCATGTATATTTGAGATACTCATTTATTTACATGATGAGATACATGCTATGATTTGATGAGAACAGTTTCATTTTAATGTTTCGTACTACTAGATAAGCATTAAGGGAAATGGGATTTGAATCTAACATCTCCTCAAAGACGGGGTCTCCCCTATTTTAGAAAGGGAGTTCAGACATTTGAGGACTGGAAGAAAGGGAGTATTCCTCTTTTTGAGATCCCGGGGGAGGGAGAATTTGATTATTATATCGATGTGGGGAATCCAAGAGATTTTTTTCTATTGTATTGCTATAATTGGCCCTTACTTCATGCCAAGTCAATTGAGGTTCCGAAAAGGGGTTAGATGTGTCTGTTTGATGGTATGGAAGTTGTTTTTTGTTGGGGTAAAAGGTGTTGAAGTGTATAACATATGTGGGGTGGAATTTTTTTCAGGGATTTGATTACGGGCTTGTTGTCTAGTAAGTACCATAATAAGAAAACCCACAAAGAATGCTAAAAAAAAAGGAAAATAAGTGGAGGCATTGTTTTACAAACAACAAGAAAGAACAATCAGAGAGTGATGTTTAAAGTTATCTTGATTAGTTACAAAAAGAAATGAAACATGTAAGATGGTGAACATAGATTCTAGGAAGTGCTTATTGATGGTGAATCACAGCACCCCTGAATGTCTGCAACTTGATGGGTTGGGACTCTCAGTGCAATTTCATAACATGAAGCTTTTCCCAAGTGTGGGACCTTGCGAAATTGGAAAAGCTCTCTGGATGAAGGACGGTTCCTATTCCTCTGTTCAGATTCACACGAAAAAATGCAGAGGGTTTACTCAAAATCTAATCCAACTTGCCAAGGAGACAGGGTAAGAAGATGTGGAAAAATAAACCTAAACTAACAAAGGCGATGCACCGAGGAATGAAGAACACCTATCTTGCCAATAAACACAAGCCATTAAAATGTGATACAAGATTATGCACAGATAACAAAATTTGTTGTGAAAGATCAGGAGGATGAAAATAAACACAGAGAGGGTCGAGAATCATCCACAAACATGCATTACTTTCTCCAAATATTGATACAATACACTACAAAATGCCAAGAGGCAAAGTTGCATTACAGTTTTAAATGGGAGGTTCGAACTCCACAAATTCACCTGCCAAAGAGAAGAAGGGAGGGGCAAAACAGGAATGTTCGACCTTTAGAAAGAAGCCCCTCCTTACAATTTATAGGAATAATGAGAGAGGGAAGAGAGAGGAAATCCAAATCTACCCAAACCACCTCCAGGTTGCATTTAATTTATCTCATTATGGTGGTAGGTGAGAACTCTAGCAAAACTAAAAAAGTGGCGAACTGTATTTTGCATTTTTAAGAACTTTTTCCCACCTAATTAAAGATATCTAGTTGTAGTTGAATAGAGGATCTCGTAATCTTTCCAAAAAGTCCAACCTTGCATGAATCCGAGCTCCCTGTGAAAAGTTATGGCCATCTGAATATCTGGGTCAGGGTCTGCTTCCTGTCAGTGCTTAGAATGTTACGCCTCCTGAAGGTGCGCCATAGGCACATCCATATTCATGTCGACATACCCTTACGTGCACCAAGGCATGAATTTTTTCCATGTCAAAATTCTGTGTCATGTGCTCTTTACGTGTGCCAAGGCCCGACTTCTGCCATGTTGACACCCTCTTACCTGCGCCAAGGGTGCATCCATTTTCGTGTCGACACCTTCTGTCGTGTGCCTCTTACCTACGCCAAGGGCGCATCCATTTTCATGTCGACCCCTTTTGTTGTGCAGCTCTTACCTACACCAAGGGTACATCCATTTTTCATGTCAACATCTTCTATCGTGCACCTCTTACCTACGCCAAGAGCACATTCATTTTCCTGTCGACACCTTTTGTCATGGGCCTCTTACCTGCGCCAAGGGCACATCCATTTTCGTGTTGACAGCTTCTGTCGTGTGCCTCTAACCTGCACCAAGGGCACATCCATTTTCGTGTCGACACCTTATGTCATGTACCTCTTACCTGTGCCAAGGGTGCATCCATTTTCGTTTTGACACCTTCTTACCTGCGCCATGGGCGCATCCATTTTCGTTTCGACACCTTCTTACCTGCGGCCATGGGCTGTTGGTGACGCAATAAATATCGGGCTTTGACTTTCTCTGATTTCCATATTCTTCTGCTTGTCTATATCTACCCAGGGAGAAAGATATATACAACAGTGCTCTTCTAGGGATGGTTTCAGGTGTGTTCAAGGGTGGAGTCCTTGATATACCCAAAGGTACATGAGACCCAAATTTGTACTTCTGCCAGTGCAGGTGTGGTATTGGGGCCTACCCCCTCACTTCATGGTCTCGCTGTGATAAGGGAGTCAGGTGCTGAGAGAATATAAACTGACAAACAGGAGATTATACTCGTCCAGAACACTGAGTTGGCTTCCCTATTGGGTGATGAAATCCCAATCAGTTTCACATGGGTGGTAGATTTTTAAATACATTTTAGATTTTGATAGTGATTCAGTTGTGTGTGAGGGAGAATAAGTGAATGCAAAACATTTTCCTCCCTAATTAAACTATTTGAAGAAAAAAAGGATGCGATTTTTCTATTTTTAAGGTCCCAAAATGAAGTGTTGATTTTGATGCAAACAAAAAACCAAGAATGCAAAATGGAAATTTAAAGAGATGGCTTTAAAACTTACCATGAAAGTGCTCCTTGTTTCTTTTAATTTTTAAATTTTTTTGGCAATTATTGAAATGTTTTCTTAGAAAATCTAGGAGGTACAATTTCCAGAGAAAAAGAAACTGTAGTTTGATTAGAAGAAGCAGGAAATAAAGAGAAAGATATTGCAGATTGATGATAATAGTTAAGAAAACAACATAGGGAAATCGCTAGCAATTCAGAAGAATCGCAGGTGATTGATCCAATCGCTAGTGATTGGTGGTCAGTGAGAACAATAATAAAAATTGATGAAATTAGACAGGGATTAGGGTCCCACCAAGAATGCTATAATGTCTTGCATGGTTTTAACCTTTTGGTTTTCTTGATTTGGTTCAAGGGGTAACACCCGAGCTTTACCACAATATGGCAGGGTTTCTAGGGTACCCGCAATGTTTATTGTGTTTTTGTATTGTTCCCCATGTGAAGTAATGGATCAAAGATTATTTTCCTATAAATAAACTTATAAAGATCACATTTAAACAAGATAAATTTATTTCTCATAAATATGGCTTAAGCTTTTATTGATTTTTTCTGATCATTCTACAAGATACAGAGAAAGAAATGTGACTATCACTTATTTAAATTAGATACACATGTAGCTAATATTAGTCATGGTTTAGAACCATAAATCAGAATCCTGGTTGATGTAAAGGTTCTCAGTCACATTAGAGGCTACATAATCAATTATTTCATCTTCCTATGTTGTGGTGTCAATATCTAGAATGGAAATATAGTCCTCTGTAAACAAATCAAAGGATTCTTCTAGGGTTTCAAAGAGGTGAGCGAGGGGAGTGTTGGTGCTTGATATATTAATGTGATTGTGTGCTTTAACTATAAGTGATGTGTTGCAATCATCTGATAAGTCCAATCTCATCTCGTAAGCATGCTCGTACTATGTGAGGTCTGCATGAAGACTTATAACTTCATTGTACATGTCCTAGAATGATTCAGTGGTCTCTCGTATGTGCTATGTTGTTGCAAAGATATACTCCAGATGGTGAAAGTGTGTGTTTTAAATCACGCAGAGCTCAAGATCATTGAGGAGCTCATATTTCTCCTAGTAGAGTGAGTTTTAGATGGCAGGAAAAGCACCAATATTAGTTGCAGGATAATTAGAGCCTCCTAATGCCATCTGAAGACATCATGCTAGACAAAATATTAGTAGATAACAAGAAAAAGCTTTACATTTTGGTTAAGTTCAGTAAAAAATAGTGAAAAAGCCTAAGAAAATAGGAATCGCTAGCGATTCAGGGAAATCACTAGCGATTCAGGGAAATCACATGTGATTACTTGACTATTTTTCTGAACATAGTCAAAATCAATGATTTAGCTATCAATTTTATCAAAAACAGGGAATTATTAATGTGTAATTGATCCAAAAACAAAAATGTACTTGGTTTTGGTTTTTTTAAATTATAAAAAATGATATATTTACCTTGCAGAATGTTGGTATGGTAGAGGAATGGAAGCATATGGTTAGAGAGGAAAATTAGCAATTTGTTAACGAATCTGACATTCCTCGGATAATGTGGTGTTGAGTTGTGTTGATGTAGAATGCTTGAATGCATGATGAGTTGAAAACGTGACAAGGTGTACCTGTAAAACTTGTGAATTTGTTCCTTCTCCTTTGAAAAGAGGTGTAAATGCTTGTATTTATAGATCACCAGTGACTGCAGAAGATCTTTAGTTTAGTTAAGAAAACAAGTGTTTTTCTTCTATTTTGAGCAAGATAACTTCGAGGTTGTTAAAGTGGTGGCATCGGTAAATTTGGTTAGGATGGGAAGAGTCAGGATTTTTAGCAGGTTTAATTAGTTAGTGTTTTTGGAATGTTTATTTAATTAGGAGTGAGTTAGCATTTATGGAAGGTGTGGTTAATTAGGAATAAGTTAGTGTGTTTTTAGGAAGGTGGTTTAGGTGGTTAATGAGGTGTCGTAGTGAGGTGTAAAACATGGGGGGGTCATTTTAATTAATTAAATAATTTAGATGTGAGCGGTGTGTGATTAATTAATTAATCTAGAGGTGATTTAAGAGGGTGTAATGTTGTAAATGTGGTGTTTTTGACTATAGGTGCATCTAAGTTGAGGGATGCAAATTTTTGGTGTCTAGACAAAGCTAATTAACTTGCATAAAACATGAATCTACCATTAAATGCAAACATCCCTGTGAAATTTTGGATTTTTTTGTATTGTAGATACTTCCTTTATGAGCCAAATGCAATTATGTACAAAGGATTTCTCCAAGGAAGAGGAAGAGATGTCACCAATATGGATTGAGTGTCATTTTAGTTCTTCTCTTACTACTCTTTTCCAAGTAGAAAAGGGGATTAAACAAGCTTTCCAATAACATGAAAACTCTTATCTCAAGTGTAATGTCTTATAATGACATGTTGTAGTGATGGAAAAGGTGTACTAGGATTCTTATATAGCTTTCCATTTTGGGAGAAGATTGAAATCTAATGAATGTGGGATAAAGGGAATGTAGAATTAGAAAGGAATTAATATGATTAGAAGAGATTAATTAGAGATTAACAACTGAAAGGAGTTGATGTGATTTAATTAATCAACTAGGATTAATTAGTAGGCCAAATTAAGCTTATATAATCCATTTTGAGGGAAAATAGTAGAATTTCAAGGTTTTGAAAGGGGGATTTAACCAATAAGAGGTGCTATTATTAAATATGATATTGACAGGATTAATTAATTAATTAAAAGAGGATTATAACTAATTAAGCAACATTAATTGGCATTCAGGATGGGGGACGAAGCTATTTAATTAATGAAGTTTCGTTAATTAACTGAGATAAAGGGAAATGTTATTTAATTATCAAAAAACCACTAATTATAAAAAAAGGACAGTAAAGAAGACAATTAGTGCAATTTTAGCTTTAAAATTACAATGTTAGAATTAGGTGTCTACACTAACAATGTAGTTGAGTATGAGGCTTTGGTTCATGGATTTTTATTGGATGCAAAGAGGCATATTAAGATATTATATGTGTGTGGGGACACTAAGTTGGTTTTCCATGAAGTAAGAGGGAATTTTTCTACGAAGTACAATCTCTTAAAGGCTTATAAACATAGTGTTTGGGACCTACTTGAGAATATTTAAGGCTATTAATATCCAAGTAGTGCCAAGAAATGTAAATGTAGAGGATAGTCAAATGGTTGTTGTAGGGTCACAATTTATCCCACTGAGATATCTCATTCAGAGACACGATCAACATCTCAAGATGGTGGTGAGACCATACATCCCAGACAACAATTTGAGTTGGAAAGTATTTGAGAGTGATGAAAAAACTACACATTTCATTGAGAATGAAGTTGAATTCTCATCTGAGTTACAGTCAAGGCTGCAACAAGGCTATGAGGACCATGTTATCCAATTAAGAAATAACAAATTACCAAGAGTTCTGGTTACCATTAAAGCATATTCTTCCTTGATGATGAGTTCAAAGGAGAAAAGAAAAACATGATGGCTAGTAAATAATTCTATAAAAAGGTTGAGACTTCCCAAGATAAGGAGATGTTTCTTAGAAAAGTATGCGATGAAACAAAATAACAAGTTTTGGTGTCCTTATGTTAGTAATACAAAGATATTTTCTCATTGAGTTATGGAGATCTTAAATGGTTCAACCCTAAAATTATGCAACATGTAAATCTTGACCCCAATGTCAAGCCTGTTAGGTAAAACAAGATACATGTAAACCCCAAGATAGAATTCCTAATGAATAAAGATCTTTCTAAACTCATAAAGGCTAGAATTATATTTCCTATCAAGTACTCTGATTGGGTTGAAAATTCAATTCATGTAAGGAAGAATAATTGGGAGATTAAGCTATGTGCTAATTTCAGAGATAAAAAAAGAGCCTCCTTAAAGGATCACTACCATTTTCCTTCCACATACCAAAATTTCCAAATAGTAGTAGGAGTTGAGAGGTTCTCTCATTTAGATGGATATTCCATATACAATCAAATATGGGTCAAAGAAGAAGATAGGTATAAGACATATTTTACTCTTAAATGGTGAACAAACACATATGAGAAAATTCCTTTTGGTTTGTCTAATGTTGGTGCTACCTTTCAAATGGCTATGGATTTTTCTTTCAAGGGATTCATATATAAGTTTATTCTGATTTAATTAGATGATATCACAATTTTCTCAAAGGAAGACGAAGATTGCATGGAGCATCTTGAGAATGTTTTTGAAATGTGTAATTAGTTTGGGGTGCCACTCAATCCAAATAAATGTATATTTATTTTCCCAAAAGGAAAACTATTGGGTCACATGGTTTTAAAAAATGGTATAGCCATCGAATCATGTAGAATTTCAGATATCCTTGCTCTCTTCTTGCCCACACATAAGAAATCATTACAATATTGCCTTGGAAAAATCAATTTTGTTAGGAAATTTGTTCCTTACTTTACGGGATTGGTTAAACACATCACTCAAATGTTGAAGAAGAACACTCCTTTCAAGTGGACTAATGAAGTAAATAATAGTTTCAATAAGATAAAGGAGACAATAACTTAGGCTCTCACCCTCATTAACCCAAATTATGATAAAGATTTTATCTTGTATATTTATGGGGCTAAGAGTAGTGTGGAAGCTAGTATAATTTTGCAAAATGATGAAGGTTTGAAGTAACCAATGGTTTTGTTTAGTCAAACATTGAAGGAATATGAGCCAAGGTATAGCCATTTAGAAAAAAATTCTTCATAGTCATGAGGTATATTAAGAAAATTAAACATATGTTCGCCAATAATCATAGCAAGGTGATAGTTTCTCATCCTAGCATGAGAAATTTCATAATAAAGGAAGAAGTTAGTGAGAAGAGAGTAGGATGGGTAGTAAGAATCATAGGATATGGTGTCATGATCAAAACTACCAAGCTGGTTAGAGGAAAAGGACTATGTGAACAACTTGTAGCAGATGTTGGTAATTATGACCAAGTGGATTCTTACACCTAGGAGGAAGAGGAAGAATAATCACTGACATGTGCACATAATGGCAAAAAAATTTGTAGATGATATGGAATGGTTCTTGGAAACTGGTTAATATCCTTGTGAATTAGATAAAACAAAGAGGAGAAACTTCAAACTTCAATCCATTTGTTATGTTTTAATAGATAGTGTCCTCTTCAAGAAAATCCTAGAGGGAGTTTTGTTGAGATGCATCGGTAGAAATTAGATTGAGATAATTTTTGGTGAATGCCATGAAGGCTTGGTTGGCAGTCATTTTTCTCCAAGAAAAACAACCATGAAGATCATGAGGGCTAGAATTTTGTTTCCCACCCTATTCAACAATGTTCATTCATGGGTTAGGAAAAGAAAAGAATGTGCCTTATTTACTGGTATGAAGAGGTTGGATTCCCTTCCACTTCACCTAATTCAAGAACAACAACCATTCTTCGAATAGGGCCTTAACTTCATTGGAATGATCAATCTAGTGTCTAGTATTGGTCATAAATGAGTTTTAACCACTAGTGGCCACTTTATGAGATGGAACAATGTTGAGCGAGAGAATTGGATAAGTATGAGCCATGCGCAGAGGTTTGGGTCCGCACGCAAGAGAGGCACAAAGGGGCGCATGAAAGATGAAGGTTCACACTTGATGTCCCCAAATATTTCACTTATAAATCTTGGGATTCCCCTTTTTAAATTATGCAGGATTCCTATATATTTATTCATAAGGTTACAAGAGGTTTCTCGGTTACAATTGGAGAAATACCCATTTGCCAAAAATTGCTCAAAAGTCATATAAGATAAGTATTTATCCTATTAAGCATTCAGGTTTTTCAAGTTACTCTACTTCATAATATGTTGCAAGTTGCCATTAAAAATCCGCAAAGAAAGAAAAAAAAGAGATTAATGTGGAAAAATTAAGTTACTTTACTTCTAAAAGTAACTAAGTAAAGTAGTTGAAAAAACACGCAAATAAGGAAAAATAAATGAGTAATGCGGAAAAATAAAGTTACTTTACTTCTAAAAGTAACTAAGTAAATCATTTGCAAAAACCCACAAAGAAGTAAAAAGAAAAGAGTAATATGGAAAAATAGAGTTACTTTACTTTTAAAAGTAACTAAGTTAAACAGTTGTAAAAACCTGCAAAGAAGGAAAAAGAAAAGAGTAATGTGGAAAAATAGAGTTACTCTACTTCTAAAAGTAACTAAGTAAATCGGTTGCAATAACCTGCAAAGAAGGAAAAAGAAGAGAGTAATGAAAAAAAATGGAGTTACTTTACTTCTAAAAGTAACTAAGTAAAGCAGTTGTAAAAACCCGAAGAGAAGGAAAAAGAAGAGCAAGGAAAATTTTAGTGGCAAATTTTCGTAAACTCGCGAATATTAGGGATTTTTTAAATTTGAAAAGGTGAATTATTAGAAGTCAACTACCACCCAGTTCACCTAAATTTTTGGCCAACAATTCATTTGTATGGGTTAGTGTGGGTAGTATTTATATTTTAAAATGAACTTATGCATGTATTTTGCTAATGTTTCTAATCAAAAACTGCTCATATTTACCAGAGGTATAATAAATAGTCCAACCGTCTTAACAACACAACATACAAAGGATTGAGGTTGGATGAAAAATAATGGATGACCATCCAACCCAGGTTGGATGGTCATCCATTGTCAGTCGTCCAACCTCAGTTAGACAACATATAATGGATGAGTGTCCAACCTAGGTTGGACATTCGAAAATGGATGGTCATTTAACCTAGATTGGACAGTCATCCATTTTCTGTCATTCAACCTGGGTTGAACGATAGAAAATGGACAATCGTTCAGCCCTGGTTAGATGGTATTCTAACTAGAATAGATGTTTTTTCAACCCATATCATCCAAAAACCATCCAAAAAATACTCACAACACCCATCAAACCATAAAAAAACCATCAGAAAAAACACCCTGCAGATTTACCTTTTCCGTGAGTCACTTTTTTGGAGATACGAAATTATTTCGAAAGTCCATTTCAGAGATTCACCACCCATTCTATAATCATTTTTCAGAGGGGGGTTTTAAAAATAACCCTAAAGAAGAGAGTAATGTAGAAAAATAAAGTTACTTTACTTATAAAAGTAACTAAGTAAAGTAGTTGTAAAAACCCACAAAGAAGGAAAAAGAAGAGAGTATTGTGGAAAAAATGGAGTAACTTTACTTCTAAAAGTAACAAAGTAAAGAAGTTGTTAAATCCCACAATACAAAGGAAATTTCAACAACTCATTACTTCATTGAAGTAATAAGTAAAGAATTTTCTAAATCTTGCAATACAAAGGAAATTTGAACAACTCATTACTTCATCGAAGTAATAAGTAAAACAATTGCTAAATCCCGTAATACTAAGGAAATTTTAACAACTCATTACTTCATTGAAGTAATAAGTAAATAAGTTACTACATCCCATAATAAAAAGGAAATTTTAACAACTCATTACTTCATTAAAGTAATAAGTAAAGCAGTTGCTAAATCCCACAATACAAAGGAAAGCAGTAATGGGGGGTCGAAAACCCAATTGGCCATAACTTTTTCTCAAGTGCTCCATTTTTTAGGATCATGGACTTTCTGGAAAGATAATGACCTCCTCTACATCATGGAATACAAAAAATATAATTTTGGAAAGGGTTTTTGGGTATAAAAAACTCCCAGCATGAAATGAACAGTTCCAAGTAGCAGTGCTACTGCAGTATGGGCAGATTTCTTCTTCAGCATAAAAAGGGTAAAAGACATACTAAGGGTTTTTAGATGGAATTTTTTCTTCTTCTTATTATTATTTTTCTACTTATTTTTCCGGACAATGTAATAAAATAATCAATCTTAATTGTAAAAATTAAGTAATCTAATTAGAAGCCATTACTTCAAGTTGTTTGAAAAATTCAATTACGTATAAATAGGTGGCACATCATAACATTTGAATATCATGTCTGCCAAGAAAAGAGATATTCGAGGAGGAAAATGATCAAATTATTGCAATTTTGTAGCTAGCACGTGTGGAAGGCACAATTAATTGATCATATTTGTATCTTCTTTCTAGATGTTTTAAATAGAGAGAAGCCTATGAGCAAAGGAGACGCAACTTTTTGGAAACCAATTATTGTAATTTTATGCAAAAATTTAAATATCTCAGACTTTGTGTTGAGACTCTAGAATTTTATTTGTATAACTTTACTGGAATTGAATAAGAAGAAGGATAATTTCTAGAGAACTTTGTTTTTGAGAAGTCTCGTTGTGAATTCTGTGAGGATTTTATGGTAAACTTTGTGTTACCTAAAATCTAAATCTGAATCAATTTCTTTTTCATCTACTAAAAATGTGACATTTTTTAAGTATTTATTTATTTTGTATGGATGTAATAAACTCTACAATTTACTTATTGTGAATTGCATCCTCTCTTTTTCTCATTATTGTTAAACATCCTCTTCCTTTTCACACAAATTTCCCAAACACAGTTGCTTACTTGCTGCAAAATTGTCTGGATATGGTTCATGAGCCCTATAATTAAAGTAATACCCAGAATATAAATTAATAGGATATAAAATAAATAAATATATCACATGGGAGCTTCACTGTTAAATGAAGGGGATTCATCCCATGTCTTCCTAGGTTTATGTTTGCATAAAATCTAGCCAACACCGCTCGAGCAGATAAATTTTTGGACTTATCCAATTCTCCAGTAAGTGGATAAAAATAGAAGAGAAGAAGAAGAGTGGAGTCCAAGTCAGATCTATATTTAGACAAAAGTGAGATGACTTGGGACGTATACAAAGGGAATTATAGTTGTAAAAGGAACATATAGGAACTTAAATAATATCCTGCATGGGCCAAGATAATAATAGTACTAAAGAAATTTTTATAATTAGTTTCATCTATTCTTAGTAGAGGATGTACAAGAATGCAAGTTTTGTACACATGTCTATTATTAAGAATGAAAATCATGAAGGCTTATTTTTTGAGCACGCCTATTATTAGGAGAGTGCATGAGTGGTGAAGGGAAATTCCTTATCCCTATGTATATATGTGATGTATGTCATTGTTCTAGTGGTATTCATATGTTTGAGATTTAGAGCGTATAGTGATTATGTTATCTTGATACTGATCTAAGTGTTTTGGTCCTAAGTACCATTGTATGGATGTGTTATGTATTCAACTTCTATTATGAAATTATTGTTATCGAAAATGGTGCCCCAGCTCGTTTTTGTGGCTAACTCCTTGTGTTCTTGCCTCTCTTGTGCCTCAGTCTATATTTTTTGATTTTCAGGCACTCAAGGCTTTCTGGAAATGGTACCATCAGATAGAGCTCTCTCTCAGCTTTCCAGAAAGGTAAAGTTTTCCTCCTAACTCCTTATATTTTTCAAGTTATGGCTCGGCGGAGTTTTTGTGGAAAATTTTCCCATTTGAGGCCCGCAGCCAATAGGAAGCTACCACGTGGCAGAAGAGTTTGGGGGTCGGAGGAAAATTTGAAATTTTTCCAAGTATTTTGGTCGAAGGTTCAAATGGAAATTTTTGCCCGCGGGGCCCGCGGAGCAATCACAGTGTGACACGTGTCACAAGGGGAAGGCGCAATGAAAAATTGGCTAAGTGTTTGAGAAGGAGAGAGAATTCCAGAGTGAATCATAGATTGCCATGTGGCATCCGACCAGTGGAGCATGCGGGGAATTTTTGAAATTTTTTTCCAAAGACAAAAAAAAGGTAAAATTTGAAATTTTTTCCCGCCGATCCGTTTTTGGGCCATTTTTTGCCCTAAATCTTCAAACGATCATATCTTTTGATCCAGAGCTCAGATTTTCGCGTTCTTTATATCATTAGAAAGATGTTAAAATTATCTACATGATTCCATGGTCAATTTCTAATTTTGGTTTAGTTTGGAGAGATAAAATTCAAAAACGGTTCTGGTATGTGTCCATGGCCAGAAATGACATTTCAACAACCAAATTTAATACAGAATGGGTTGCATTCTTCTCCAATATGGTCAAAAATGATAGGGTATGGGTTTGTAAGGTCCTCCATGCTGTTTTAATGCATTTTCCATCAATGAGGGATGGCTCCCATGTGTTTTTCATGTTTTCTCTCTCCTGGGCTCGACCCATGTACTGTAAAAGCCAGATTTGGCTCATTTCTTCATGGTTGAACACTTTTTGGCATAGAAAACTTCTTCTTTCACCTCCAGCAAGTGATAGTTGTAAGAATCAGACCTTTTTCAAGTATTGTAGCAGGTTTATACCTCTTTGAGGGTGGAATGCAAGAGATTTTTACATGGAATTGACAGTGCAAACTCTGTGAATGCTTTCAGTCCTCTGTTTGTATTGTTTTACTTCATTTTAAGACCTCTAATTACATCTATCATCTTGTGTATGTTTTCCCTTGTTGCATTTCATGAATTTGTGTCTATTTACATGGCAAAAAATGTTTCACCACTCCTTTTGGTGCATCACCATCTTTAGTTTAGTTTCATTTTTGCATTTTTATCCCTGTCTCCTTGCAATTTAGAGTAGGATTAGGATCTGAACCTGTGTAGTTGTGTAAAATATAGATCTAAATCAGAGGAATTTGAGGAACCAGTTTCTAATCTAGAGATTCCTCTCTCATTTTCACAAGTCCCACACTTGGAGAGAGGTTTCCATGTTGTGCAATCACACTGGATGCCTAAAACATCAATTCAGAACCTTGATTTGCATCCAGGGGTGCTGCTGATTTGCAACAACAGTTTTGGCACGCCCGGTGGGACCTTAGAGGTCTCATTTTTATTGCAGAAAAGTTGATGTTCATCTTCTGCAATTTTCTTGCTTGAAAAGAGCTATAATTTGCATATCTGGCGACTCCAAGGGGAAGAATCAACTGGTTTCAGCAATGCAGGCCTGAAAACTCATGAGAAGAATCACCACAAGGTCAAGAGTTGGAGAAGAAGAGGTGCTGTTTGAATATCTGCAGTTATCTCCAAGAGTAAGGAAAAGTGGGAGGAGAATCCAAAGGTCTCCATCTCCACCAAACAGAACTCTCTCAACTCCTCCACCTGGTAGGCCTTTCATTCAATCAACAAGGGTTCTAAGACCAATTAGAATGGCACAAAACAACCCCTATGTCAACTTCACAGGCAGCAGCCCACTTGCCCTCAATGCACAACATCCAATTCCTATTGCAGCCTTGAAGAACATTCCCTACTTCACTGGAGAAAATTAGACTACTCCAGGTGATCATGTTAAAGACATTGCCAATCTTTGTGCAATTCATGAAATCAATGAGATGCAAGTGGCTGTCAAATTATTGACATCTTCATTCAAGGGGAAAGCATTGCAATGGTTTAGAAGCCTTGGAGATGGTTCTATCACAAATTGGAATCAGCTATGTATAGCACTTCATGAGCAATTTGGAGAGAAGGGAGACAACTTGTCTCTTTTGGAGCAGCTGACAACCATCAAGAGAGCTCCCAATGAGCAGCTGACTGATTTCAACTTCAGATTTCAAAAGACTTGGGAGAGAATTCCAGTGGCAGTCAGACCAACAGCAGAAGGTGCTTTTCTCTACTATCTCAAAGCTCTAAATTCTGATATTTCTATGTTGATTCAGTCCATGGGAGGCATAACTATCCCTATGGCTTATAGCATTGCCATTAGGGCTGAAAATTGTTTGATCCAAGCTGGAAAACTAGCCCCTAGACCTCCCATGCCATTGTTTCCAAGTTTAGAGAGTCCAAATACCAATCAAGCACCTAATTTGGCTCCTTCTCCCACTCCTAGAAATCAGAGTTCAAATGAAGCTTCTACTTCATCTCCAAGTGCCCCAAATGAGCTTCAAGAAGTCATGAAGCAATTGCAAAACCTAGGCAATGAGCTAGTCACTCTCAAGAGGCAGCAAGCCCAAGGTTTTAGACCTTCTTACCAGCCCCAAGCTCAGCCCAACAGGTAACCATACCAACCACAAAGACCTCCTAATCTAGCTGCAAATATGAATCAAACAAGGCCTCCTGCCAATAGACCATTTCAGCCCTACAATCCAAATGCCATATCTGCCTCTAAGGCATTGGTGCCAACACAAAACAACATTGCTCAGGAGTATGACTGGTGTTTTCCATGCAATGAACCTCATAACCAATCCATGTGCTTCAATGGTGCTTTGAATCAAGCATTAATGGTGACAACTACTGGTGTGGAGGGTGAGGGCAGTCAAGGAAACAACCAACAACAAGAAACATTCCAACAGCAATCAGCTCCAAATGACACCACGTTGGTAAATTGGCAAGCAGAAGATTTTTGTGGCATGAATCAAATGGTCTCTCAAGGTGTTGCAGCCAACACAAGGTCAAAAAGAAGGAATTTGGGTGAAGAACAGCCATTAGCTCCAACCAATCCACAACCTTCCATGGCTCCACAAATGGTTGGCAAGCAAAATCCAATTTCAAATGCACAAGGGCAGCCAAGAACAGCTCCTAGACCAACTCAAATACCAGTTATTGCTGCCCACGTGCAAGGAGTGAATGTACAAGCAAAGGGACAACAAAGAGATCCTTCATCACCATTCAGTATCATTGATCAGATGAAGAAGACAAATGTTAATATATCAATGTGGGAATCCCTATCTATCCCAGGCCAAAGAGACTTGTTACAAGCTGCCATGAAGGACTGGCCAACTTCGAATCAGCAAGTTCAGATGCAAGAGAAAGTGCTCACAAATGTTGCCCAGCCTGAGGGAAATCATGGAGGACAGCAAGGTAAAATGTTGAAGCCCCCTCCTTTCTATGTTTCATTAATCATTGGAAATCAGTTAGTGCACAATTGCATGATAGATTCCGGGGCAAGTAGCTCAGTGATGCCTAAACAAATAGCTGATCAGCTAGGGCTCCAGTATGAAACCATATCTAAAGGGGTAGTGCAGCTGGATGGGACAGCAGTAACAACAGTTGGGGTGATTAGAAACTTGAGTCTTACCTTGCATGCATGTCCAAATGTTGTTGTTTCACAAGATGTATCAGTCATAGACCTTCCACCACTCTTTGCCCTATGCTTGTCAAGGGACTTCACAGCCAAGATTGGGGGATATTTGTTTGTTGATTGGTCACACATGCTGTTCAGAACGAGGTATGGAACTAAGGCTACAATCAGGTCTAAACCTATTGTAAACTTCCACATTGAGCCTTACACTCCAAGTCAGATCAACGCCAATTGTTCAGCATTTGATCAAGAAGACCACCCAAGCACCGATGAAGCTGACACCAAGGTTGGGAGCATCCTGGATCTAACTCTTGATGAATGGGCAAACAAGGTACATGATTTTGATCCTTATCAAGAAGTAGAAGAATCTGAGCTAGGGGTCTATTGTATACATGAAGAAAATCAGCCTATTCCTAACATCACCAAGCCAAACCACAAGGATGACAATGAGGTATGGCAGCTGTTTTTTGATGGATCAAGAAGTAGACAAGGTGCAGGAGGTGGAGCCATGCTTGTTTCACCTCAAGGAGTAAGGTACTATTCAACTTTTAGATTTCAGTTTGCATGCTCCAATAACACTGCTGAATATGAAGCCTTAGTGCAAGGGATGCATTGGGAAATCAAGAAGAAAATAAAGAACTTGCAAGTCTTTGGTGACAGTGAATTGATTGTAAATCAGGTCAAGGGACAGCATGCTGCCAAGAATGATCTACTCAGGTGCTACAAGAACAGGGTGTGGGACCTCATGGAATATTTTGAGGGTTTTGGCATCAAATCCATTCCTAGGAAAGAGAATCAAGCTGCTGACAGGCTTGCAGCAGTAGGGGCAGCCTTTGACATTGTGGAAAGCATTCAACAAGACAAGGTACAGCCAAACATCCACGTGATTGTGAGGCCTTCAGTGCCAGATAACAATGTCAGTTGGCAAGTGTTTGAGAATGACCAACAAATCATCCATTTCTTGCAAGAAGAAGCTGAGTTCTCAGCTAAGAATCAAGAAAAATTGGAACAGCAGTATGGTGACCAAGTGGTACAGCTGAGAACTAACAAGCTGCCCAAGGGACTTATCACTTTGGAGTCCATTTTTAATCCCAATGATCAGTTTAGAAAGGAGAAAGCAAACATTCAGGTCAAGAGAGAGGATTCAGTATCCATCTTGGTAGAAGAGAACAAACCATTGCAAATTGGAAAGATGACAACTGATCAAGAAAGGTATGAGTTCATACAGCTATGTCAAGAGTTCCCTGATGTGTTTGCATGGAGCTATGAAGATTTGAAAGGTTTCAATCCCAACTTAGCTCAGCATACCATTGAATTGGATCCAAATACTAAGCCTGTCAGGTAGAAACAAAGACCAGTCAATCCACACATGGAGCCTCTCATGAGGAAAGAATTGGACAAGCTGATTGAGTCAAGAATCATATTCCCAATCAAGCATTCTAGTTGGGTTGCCAACTTGGTTCCAGTCAGAAAGAAGAGTGGAGAGATCAGATTGTGTGTTGATTTCAGAGACTTAAATAGAGCATCTCTCAAGGACCATTACCCACTCCCTTCCATGGAGCAAATCTTGCAAGTTGTGGCTGGCTCCGAGAGGTTTTCACTACTTGATGGCTACTCCGGCTACAATCAGATTATGGTGAAGGAAGAAGACCAGTTCAAGACAGCCTTCACAACCAAATGGGGGACTTTTGCATACAGGAAGATGCCATTTGGGCTGTCCAACGCTGGTGCTACCTTCCAAAGAGCAATGGACATGGCGTTCAAAGGTTTGATTAACAACGTGGTGCTGATTTACCTTGATGATATCACTATTTTTTCCAAAAATGCAGCAGACCACCTCTCTCATTTGAGACAAGTTTTCACGAGGTGTAGGAAATTTGGAGTGTCTTTGAATCCTAAGAAGTGTATCTTTCTTGCACATGAAGGAAAGCTCCTTGGCCATATTGTCTCCAAAGAAGGATTAGCAATTGATCCAGAGAGAGTCGAAGCCATAAGAGCACTACCATTGCCAAGCCACAAGAAAGCCCTTCAGAGTTTCTTGGGGAGGATAAACTTTGTTCGGAGGTTTGTCCCAGATTTTGCAGCCCTTGTCAAGCCCATCACCAAAATGTTAAAGAAGAGCATGGCTTTCAAGTGGACAGCAGAAGGCAAGGAGAGTTTTGAAGCAATCAAAGAAGCCATTTCTCAAGCACCAACTCTCATCAACCCGGACTTCTCCAAGGATTTCATCCTCTATGCATTTGGAGGTAATGACACTATTTCTGCCATTTTGGTACAGCAGAACAAGGATAATGATGAGCAGCCAATTGCCTTCTTCAGCCAGAGCCTAGATGACTATGAGGTGAAGTACTCTTTTATTGAGAAGCATGTGCTGGCAGTAATCAGAAGCTTGAAGAAATTCAAGCATTTAGTCTCAAACAACAAGGTCCAGTTGCTGGTCTCACATGCTGGGGTTAAGGACTTCCTCCTCAACAAAGATTTGAATGAGAAAAGGGTAGGTTGGATCACCCGTGTCATGGAGTATGACATTGAGATCAAAATCACCAAGCTGGTAAGAGGAAAAGGATTGTGTGAGCAGCTGGTTTTGGGGAAGCAAAAAGAAGCATGCAATGAAGGAGAGGTTGTTTTGACAGTTCAAGACAGCCATGAGCCATGTGGCACTCAAGAAGAAAACAATGCTGCCCCCACTCCTTGCTGGACCCAAGGTATAATGCACTTCCTAAGCATAGGCCTATGCCCTCCGAAGATGAACAAGACCCAAAGAAGACACTTCAGATTGCAGGCTATCCCATATGCCATTGTTGATGGAGTTTTGTTCAAGAAATATGTGAATGGAGTGCTGCTAAGATGCATTAGCACAAATCAGATTCATAGGGTGTTGGAAGAGTTCCATGGTGGATCAGCTGGTGGTCATTTTGCACCGAGAGTGATAGCTCTAAAAATCATGAAGGCTGGTTATTATTGGCCTAAAATTTTCAGTGATTGCTATGCATGGATCAAGAGGTGTAAGAATTATGCATTCTTCACAGGAAAAGAGAGACTTGCTGCCCTTCCATTGCATCCAATCTCAGTTGACCAGCCATTCATGCAATGGGGTTTGGACTTCATTGGAGTCATTAATCCTAATTCAAGTCAAGGGCACAAATGGATTTTGACAGCCATGGACTACTTCACCAAGTGGACTGAAGCAGTAGCACTCAAAGAAGCAAATGAGTCTAGCATCTTAGACTTTTATGAGGGGATAGCAACCAGATTTGGTATACCTGCTACAATAATCTCAGATAATGCATTGGCATTCATTGGATCCAAGGTGACTGAGTGGGCTGTCAAGAACGGATCTACCTAAGCACTTCATCAAACTATTACCCTCAAGGTAATGGCGAGGCCGAGTCTACAAACAAGAACTTGTTGAGGATCATTAGGAGGACTCTTGATGAGAATCAGAGGTCTTGGCATACCAAACTGAAATCAGCCTTATGGGCTGATAGGATAACTCCCAAGAGATCCACAGGTAACTCTCCATTCAAGCTTGTTTATGGAAGAGAGGTAATCTTGCCCATGTCACTTGAGTTGCCAACATTGGAACTCATGAAGCAATTAGAGTTGCTAGAGTTTGAGCCCATGGAGGTGAGATATGCAGAGTTGATGGAGCTGCAGGAGGTCAGAAATCAGGCATCCCAAGCAATGGAAAAGGATCAAGCTTTGATCAAAAAGACCTTTGATAGGAAGGCCAAGGATAGATCTTTTCAGGTTGGAGATCTAGTGTTGAAATGGGATGTGGATAGAGAAAAATCAGGAAGGCATTCAAAATTTGATGCCATTTGGAGTGGCCCATACATGGTCACAAAGTGCAAGAACAACAATGCTTTCCAATTGGCCTCATTGGATGGTGAAGAACTACAGATTCCAGTCAATGGAATCTATCTCAAGCGTTGCTTCTAGAGGGAAATTTACCACCTTGTAAATATTAGATTAGATTTTCATTCCTCCAAGTGCTTTGCACATTGTTTTGTTGTAGGTTAGTTTTGCTTTCCCTAAGTGCTTTGGCACAACTTGCTGTCCCTGGAGATGTTTTGCAGTCCTTGCTTCCATCATGTGATATTTCATCTTCCTCCTTGCACATTCTAAGTCAGTTGAGGTTCTAAATAGAATATTTGATGACTCCATGCCCAATGGACTGCTTCAGGTAACTGATATTTTCATCTAGCAGGCAGATGACCCCTCTGAGTCGCCAAAATTGTTATCCAAAATGGTGCCCCAGCTCGTTTTTGTGGCTAACTCCTTGTGTTCTTGCCTCTCTTGTGCCTCAGTCTACATTTTTGATTTTCAGGCACTCAAGGCTTTCTGGAAATGGCACCATCAGATAGAGCTCTCTCTCAGCTTTCCAGAAAGGTAAAGTTTGCCTCCTAACTCCTTATATTTTTCAAGTTATGGCTCGGCGGAGTTTTTGTGGAAAATTTTCCCATTTGAGGCCCGCAGCCAATAGGAAGCTGCCACATGGCAGAGGAGTTCGGGGGTCAGAGGAAAATTTGAAATTTTTCCAAGTATTTTGGTCGAAGGTTCAAATGGAAATTTTTGCCCGCGGGGCCCGCGAAGCAATCACAGTGTGACACGTGTCACAAGGGGAAGGTGCAATGAAAAATTGGCTAAGTGTTTGAGAAGGAGAGAGAATTCCAGAGTGAATCAGAGATTGCCACGTGGCATCCAACCAGTGGAGCATGGGGAATTTTTGAAATTTTTTTCCAAAGACAAAAAAAAGGTAAAATTTGAAATTTTTTCCCGCCGATCCGTTTTTGGGCCGTTTTTTGCCCTAAATCTTCAAACGATCATATCTTTTGATCCAGAGCTCAGATTTTCACGTTCTTTATATCATTGGAAAGCTGTTAAAATTATCTACATGATTCCATGGTCAATTTATAATTTTGGTTCAATTTGGAGAGAGAAAATTCAAAAATAGTTCTGGTACATGTCCATGGCCAGAAATGACATTTCAACAACCAAATTTAATACAGAATGGGTCGCATTCTTCTCCAATATGGTCAAAAATGACAGGGTATGGGTTTGTAAGGTCCTCCATGTTGTTTTAATGCATTTTCCATCAATGAGGGATGGCTCCCATGCGTTTTTCATGTTTTCTCTCTCCTGGGCTCGACCCATGTACTGTAAAAGCCAGATTTGGCTCATTTCTTCATGGTTGAACACTTTTTGGCATAGAAAACTTCTTCTTTCACCTCCAACAAGTGATAGTTGTAAGAATCAGACCTTTTTCAAGTATTGTAGTAGGTTTATACCTCTTTGAGGGTGGAATGCAAGAGATTTTTACATGGAATTGACAGTGCAAACTCTGTGAATGCTTTCAGTCCTCTATTTGTATTGTTTTACTTCATTTTAAGACCTCTAATTACATCTATCAGCTTGTGTATGTTTTCCCTTGTTGCATTTCATGAATTTGTGTCTATTTACATGGCAAAAAATGTTTCACCACTCCTTTTGGTGCATCACCATCTTTAGTTTAGTTTCATTTTTGCATTTTTATCCCTGTCTCCTTGCAATTTAGAGTAGGATTAGGATCTGAACCTCTGTAGTTGTGCAAAATATAGATCTAAATCAGAGGAGTTTGAGGAACCAGCCTCTAATCTGGAGATTCCTCTCTCATTTTCACAAGTCCCACACTTGGAGAGAGGTTTCCATGTTGTGCAATCACACTGGATGCCTAAAACATCAATTCAGAACCTTGATTTGCATCCAGGGGTGCTGCTGATTTGCAACAACAATTATTTCTAGTTAATGATGGATAATTTTGGTTGGATAATGGTTATTGACATGTCTGAATATGGGTTTTTAACGATTTTGTTGACCTTGGTTATTGTTTATAGTGTTTGTCTTCCTTATTATATGTGTTTCCAAAATGACATGGATGTAATGGGTATCTATGTATAAGTGGTTTATTTATTATTAACATGATGATTATGCATGCTAACTTCCAATCAAACATAAAAAAAGAGGGAATTGGTAGTTTTGTGTGGTTTGGTGAGCATTTGTATCTATTTGAATGAAGTGTCAGCGCACATAACTTGTGTGTGAAAATAAAACACTACAAACGAAACTATTGTAATCAAAGAAGCTACTGAGACAACCATTCTGGACATCTTAGAGGAGATGGTGATAAGGTTTTGAGTCCTTCATACCATAATATCCTATAATGATAAAGTTTTTTCAGGGTTTATGATATCTAATTGGGCTCTCAAAGATGGTATCTACCCAAAAACTTATTCCAACTATTACCCTAAAGGTAATGGCCTGACCGAGTCCATTAACAAAAATTTGATCAGGATCATGACAATAAAAATGGAGATAAATCAGAGGAAGTGGAACACAAAATTCAAATATGCTCTTTGGGCTGATATAATCACACCAAAAACATCAATACGTAATTATCCCTTCATACTTGTGTATGTTAGAGAGGCTAGGCTTCCAATATCTCTTGAATTTCCTTTACTATAACTATCCCATCAACTGGAATTAGTAGGAGAAGGTGGAAGAGAAGTTAGGATGGTAAAGCTAGTTGAATTAGAATATTTGAGACAATCAGCCATGAGAAGATTGTAAGAACATCAAAAGATAACCAAACAATTTTTTTTTAGGAAAGCTAGTGATCAAATATTGAAAGAGGGAGATCTTGTTTTAAATTGGGATGTAGACAAAGAAAAACTAGGAATATACTTCAAATTTGATGTGTTATGGAGTGGACCAAACATCATCTCATCCTGCAAGCAAGATAATGCATTTGAGTTTTCAAATCTCAATGGGTAAGTACTTATAATCTAAGATAAATGGGGTCTATTCTAAATCCTCTTATTTAGTGGGTTATGTTTTACCAAATACATAGTGTGTTCATTTATTCTCTTGTTTTTTATATGTTTATAGCAGACCCTTATTTTTTCCTTGCTTAGTGACCACTGCTTGAGATGCACTCCCTTAATCTTGTGTGGTGATCTTCTTTAAATAAGTTTCAGGTCACAAAAGTTGTTGGCAATTTTTTTAGTTCCTACAAGTTCTTAGGTCATGATGAACTAGGTGAAGGAAAATAATTATGTAGATCCATGTGTGGAAATATAAGTGTTTTTGTTGATCTGAAGAAGAGTTAATAGTTAAGTTGCATGTGGGTATTTTTTGGTAAATTCTTTAGCCGAGGAAATTTTCAAAAATTAGACAAGTTCAGGGTGATTTTCAGAGCTTTCGAGATTAATTTTCAAGTTATATGTTAACTCCATGCCCAATGGATGAAAAATGCCACTAGTTCACACATTTAGCAAGTAAATGTTCCCTAAGAGGTCACCAAAATGTTGTAAAATAAATGTCAATGCTTATTTAGAAAACTTATTTGGAAAATAGATGAAATCCACACATTCTTATTTTTTTGCGGATGATTAGGCACTTGGGAAAACCTCAATTTCCTCGGTATAATGGTGAGGAAAAGCCTGAATCTTCCTTGTGCACCATGTAATATCAATGGATGAATGAAGGTGATCAAAGTAATATATTGGTTTATAAATTACTTGGAACAGAAGCGCCTTGGTGGGCGACACATAGGGATAACCTATTGGGTTGGTGAGAAGTGAGAATCACCTTTTCAACAAGGTTTACTCATAACAGTGTGCCTACACTTATATATGAGTATGAAGGAAATACTCTTACCTAAGTACACATTCATAACTATGAGAGACAATGGGTGCAAGGTCAAGAATATTTACCACCATCTCTATGGATACATAAGTTCTATTTCACTTTGCACGGTTTTGCACAAATGTGGTATGTGCATGCTGAGCTCAAGAAGGAAATTGTAAGCTGGCGAGATATGACTAAAATTATGACTCACACATTTTATTGTTTTTATAATAAATCTCTATTCCATGAAGCTTTATAGATAATGAAGTGCATCACATTGGGGGATAGTGTAAAAGCAAAGGAACTCATGCTTTAGTTACGTGGAGAGCCTGATTATGAGATGTGTGTAGATACGCTAGAGAAAGATGAGATGTAATTGATCCATGCTTGGAAAGAGAAATAGAAAGGAAAGCTATTCTACCTTATTGATGATGAAGTAGAGAATTTGGATGTT
The DNA here is from genome assembly GCA_019776745.2 of Taxus chinensis. Classification (NCBI taxonomy): domain Eukaryota; kingdom Viridiplantae; phylum Streptophyta; class Pinopsida; order Cupressales; family Taxaceae; genus Taxus; species Taxus chinensis. Next base: position 882,196,593 of record CM034150.1, on the reverse strand, counting down.
ATCCATACAGAGGGTGTGCGTGAGGTATTGGATACTACATAGGAAAAGGCATGCGCTTACCATGCCTCAATGAATATAAAGAGGGTTAATATTTTCACTGAGGATGTGCCTAATGAAGCAATCATTGGATATTACTATTCAAGGTAAGAGGTATAAAAGATCATTTTGTTCTTGTGTGAATTCCAAGAATTGTTTCCAGGGGCTATCATGAGTTAAAAATAGTATACCCCTCATTGGTAGAAATGAATATTAAGTTGAAAGAAGGCACGCATCTGGTCTGAAAGAGGACTTACAAAATGAACTCAAACTTACACGTAAAGGTGAAGGAAGAAATAGATAATATGCTAAAGTATGGAATCATTGAACTAATTGAGGAGTCTAAGTGGTTTATCCATATGGTTATTAGTATCAAGAAGGATGGGTGGATTAGGAACTATTTGGATTACAGGGTACTTAATTCTTCATGTGTCATATATCCTTTTACTACACCATTCAAAGAGAAGATAATTGAGGGAGTTATAGGGTGCAAGATCTATTCTTTCACAGATGGGTTCTCAGGTTATCACTAGGTGCACATTGTGTGTGAGGATTAGGAAAATACTACTTTTTCCACTGAATAGGGAAGTTTTACAAGCACTGTGATGCCTATTGGATTGAAGAATGTGCCCGCAATATTCTCTCGCATAGTTGTGCAGGATTTTTACGACTTCATTCACAAGTTCTTGCAAGTTTATCTAGATGATTAGACTATATATTGATTGGTTAAATATCATTGTGATAATCTAAGACTCATGTTTGAGAGATGTAGGTAATCAAGCATCTCTCTTAACGTTAATAAGTGTATCTTTACTAAGCCCTTTGGAAATTTGCTTGGGCATATCATTTGTAAGGATGGATTACTGGCACACCCAACCAATATAGATTTGATTTTGGGATTAGAGGAACCTACCAACTAGAGTGAAGTGCACAAATTTTTGGGGGCATAATGGTTACTATAAGAAATTTATCAAAGGATATGTGAAGATTGTTGCACCCATGGAGGAATTTCTCAAGGCCAAATGAAAATTTTATTGTGGTGACGCGCAATAATAGGCATTTGAGACCTTGAAAGAAATATTCAAAAATAACCCTATCTTGCATTTTCCTTCCTGAAACAAACCCTTTCATGTACATGTTGATGCCTCTAGTATGTAAATTGGCGCAGACTTGAAAAAACCTAGAGAGGGTAGTGTGGATCATTCCATATGATTTGTGAGCAGGAAGCTGACAATTACAAACTAGAATTATACTAACACCGAGTGCAATACATTTTCTATGATCTACATGATTCATAAATTTTGATAGTATTTGTTGGCTACCTCGTTCATATTTTACAAAGATCATATGGCATTGAAGTACTTGGTCAACAAGCCTATTTTGCAAGGGTGCATCTGCCAGTGGATACTTATCTTTCAATATTTTTATTTTATAGTTGTTGTGAATCCAGGAAAGAGAAATTCAGGGCCTGATCATTTATAAAGGATTGATTTTGGAGAGTACACTTAGAGTATTGAGGAAACTATGCCTGATGTGTAGTTATTCATGTTGAATCACGTGCCCACAGAGCTAGAAGATATAGTATTATTTTTGTGCACTGGACTTGCACCAACAAGAATGAAACATTGGAAAAGAAGTAGCTTGATATTCGATTTTTTCCCTATCAACTCATTAGAGGAGACTTATACAAGATGGGCTACAATGAAGTCTTGCATAGGTGTGTTTTTTAACATGACCACAAAACCATTATGGAGGAAGCTCATGGAGGTATTATAAGAGGAAATTATGTATTAGATGTGACTGTGCACAAGATAATTCTAGCTAGCTTATGGTGGGAGGCCTTGTAAAAGGATACCAAGGATTTTGTTAAAGCATGTGCTCATTTTCAGTGACTTGGAAATCCTAGGAATAGATATGAGATGTCATTGTGACCCATAGTGAATGCGGAACCTTTTGAGAAGTGGGATATTGATTTTTTCAGACCTATTACACCACCCACATGTAGAATTGGAGCACACTACATAATTACATGCACATATTATTTGATTAGGTGGGAAGAGGTTGTGCCTACGAAGGATTATACTGCAACCACAACACTAAGGTTCCTTTGGTAAAACATCATTAGTAGGTACAATTTTCCATTGAACTTGACCAATGAGAGAGGAACTAATTTCTTGAATGATAAAATCATAATTTCTTTGGTAGTGTTTATGGTGACACACCATAAAACTACCCCTTATCACCCTTAAGCTAATGGTACTACAAAATCTTTCAACAAGTTCTTGGGAAAAACTTTAATGAATATTTGTGAAGGTGGAAGAAAGGACTAGGATGATAAAGTATCAATTGTACTTTTGAATTACAAGACAACATATAAAAGGTTAAACAAGGCCACACCCTTTCAATTGGTGTTTGGAAAGAAGGTGGTACTATGTGTGGAATTCTTATTACCATCCTTTTGTATTACGCATGAAGGAGGATTGTCAAATGAAAAGGATGTAGAAGAGTGCACTAAGAAACTAATGCAACTAAATGAGTGGAGTGCCATTATGCGTTGGTTCCAAAAGACTAAGAATACATGACATAATTCTTAGCATGATATGGACATCAAGAAAAAGTTATTTGCAATTGGAAATATGGTACTTCTCTATGACTCCAAGTTTTTGCACCACCAAGGGAAGTTGAAGGTGCATTGGTTGGGAACTTTTGTAGTAACCAATATACTTGAATCAGGTGCATGTCAATTGCAGGCACTAGGTGGCACCATGTTTCCTGGTTAATAGGAGTAGGTTGATGCCTTACTATAAATAAGTTTCATGGTGTTTGTAATAAGACAATATTGCCACTTAGAGTAGATTTCATTTTCATGTTTTTATTTTACTTTCTTGTCTTGTTGTAATAAGTGTGCTTGCACGTAGAAAGCTGATTAATCTATCTTGAGTTCATGCGTATATGACCACACATACTTTTAGTATGGGGTGGAAGAAGATGTCTATTGAAAAATAAAATTGGATCAGATACAGAGGTGTGCATGAAATTGATGAAAAGATAGGTGCTTGGTGAATAAAAAATGAGAACACATGAAGGCAAAAGAAGGTGTTTCAGGTGTCTAGGTAAGATGGTGCAAAGTGGGAGTTACTTATAATGAATTCCATGAAAATAAGAGGTTACACAATATAATGTGAGGAAGGAAACAACATGATATATTAATTAGGATATGGTGTAGAGGAAAATGGCTTGTGACATAAGGAAGTGCAAGCATGGATGTATGCAATCTTGGGAAGTAGTAAGCTTGCCAAAAGGTTATGACTATCAAATGTGCAAAATAAAGGCATGGAAGAAATTTAAATGTGCCTTAGAAGGAAAAGGCATTTTTAAAATGAAAAAAGTACTTTAAAACTTAAAAGTGAGAAAAAGCATTTTAAAATTGAAAAAATAAGTCAGTTGAGTTTTTAAAGTATGAAAAATCTATAAAAAGGAGCAAATCAAGTCATTTTTCACCTTGCACTCGAAAGGAATTGAGAAATTGGGTGATTTAGTGTGACAGAGAGAATTGAGTAATGAGAAAACCTAAAAATGTGTAAGAGACCTTAGGGTAAATCTCCTTATGGAAATTTTGAGCAGAAGTAGAAGCATAGGCAGAATAGGGTTTACATGAATTGGAATTTGAGCGGCCAAGGTTTACAAGGCTTGGGTGTTGCATCGAGAGGGTATAAAATTAAAGGTTTTAGAGAAATATACCTAGGGCACAAGTTTTTTAGTGAGGAAGTAAGAAGGATGGTACCTAAGAAAGTAACTTCGGCATCTCCTAAGGGAAAGGGCAAGGACCGAACTAAGAGGGTTGAAGTAGAAGACCCACCAGAAGAGTTATATTCAAAAATGCAATATCGTCCTAGATTTATTATGGCACAAACATGAAAATTGCAGCTCGTAATGAAATGTAAGTTCATCTCATTAGTAATATTCCCATTTTCATTTCTCTCTCTTCCCTTACCTACAAATTTATCCCTCTCTTTTCTATCTTTGCCGTCACAAAAAGGGTGTTTCTATGTATTCTCCAGCCATTGGCCACCTTTGATATTAGTTTAGTGTACATAGTTTAACATCTTCATAAATGAGAGCCTCCCCATTACCAAGAGGAAGGACTTTGTCCCATGAGCCTTGATGAAATTACACATTTTGTCCTTGACAAAATATTTCACCAACACCACTTTGATTGGATTTTGATTCTTTATTGTGATATTTGGCATCTTACTGATACTTTTTACTTTTATTTGAGCATGGTTCAAGACCACACAAAATATTCATGAATATACAATATGTTTGACCATTGTGTACAGTCTTGGACCCTTTTTTTTCACCGAATTTATCGTTATGGACACATTTATCACTCTTTTTTCTTTCAAATTATATCTTTTGGGTCGGCCTTTCCCACCTCTAAGGTCTTAATTTAAAAGTAATAACTCGTATATATACAAGTATAACCTAAGAATTTATCATCTAGAAATCACTAATCAAGTTACCACTTATTGAACTAAGGAAACAAGGAGTAAATTTGCATATTGTATACACAATATAGGAGTGAATAATTATGAAGTTTTCATCTGCACACAAGGGTTTTATATTGAGAAGAAATAACATATTTTTTTATCGGTGTTGAGACATAAGGGATAACCTAGGCCAAAGGATAGTTACATTTACTTTTTCACAAAGTACTAAGAGAATTACATTGAGTCTAAAATGTAGTGTACCACTTGGTGATTCACAAATAAGGTGACCATCGAGGTTAGTTTGAATCAAGCATATTGCATCTTTATTTTTAGATTTAATGATTTCTTGAGTGTGTTACAGGATAGCCAGGGTTTGTTTTTAAGGTACATGTGTAGTCATGAAATCACATAATTTCCACTTACATCATTCATGTAAGTATTCCATTATGTACATTATTCCTAATAAAGAATAATAGACATTAACAACACTTATATTACTTTGTCATTACATTTATATTTCTCATAATCTTGTTATTTTCTTTTCTAGAATAACCAATTTACTTTTAGGATAATAAATGACACATGACCTGGATTTGTATTTACCATTGCATATTTTGAGAATCCATAACACTACCACCCATTAGGGACAAGAGTGCCCTAGGTGCTATTGTCCCCTTTGGGTGCTTTTTTCGATTTCCCTCCTTTTCTTGATATTTCATTTCCACATCTTTTGGTGTCTTTCATAGAGTCTTTTTTATCACTTTGGGTCATATTTTCATGTTTTAATGATGAAATTCAAACAAGGGAATCATATATATATACATGACTTACTATTATTTGGGGTTGGGGAAATTTGGAGCTAATACTGACTATCTATCACTTGGACAAGAATAAATACTCAAGAAGTGCATTTTGGGTTGCATTATTCACTACGTATCAGGGGATATTTATAAATTATATATCACACATTATATCTTGGGAGAAAATGTAGTTTTAGATCATCATCTTGGTGCAACTAGAACCATAAAAATTACCTACAATGGAGACAATTCAAATCATACACTCATAATAACTACATAGAGTTTTAAATGTAGTGCAAAATTTAATAATTATCACATTCGAGTGACCTCTGAGGTAAGTCTAACTCAAGAATATGAATTATTTCATTCATCTAATGTTTTCTTGAGATTTTTGTGTTAGAACATTTATGAGTATGAATACATAAATAATTATTAATCCACATTGTAGATTGCAAAATATTATAGATTATGAATTACAATAATTAAAACATAGATCAAAATGTATATGTTCATATATTACAAAATTTAAATACCATGAATATAAAGTAAATAACACAATGACACAAGATATAAGTCGGAAAACCATGAAAGGTAAAAAACCCACTAAAAAATCACTTATCTTTATTGATAATATACTTTTACCCAACACTCCCACTTTTTTGCATGCAGTTACACTTTCACTAAGGAATCATGAATTGCCTCATACATCTACTCATGAGTCTTACAAATTCTCTCAAACATATAGCTCGCATACAATGTTACAACCATGTGTAACTAATCCCTAAAGGATCACCTTGTTAAATATAAGGTGGGTGGTCATGATCCACTCTTTAAAAGGTGTCCTAGGTCATTTGGTGGGTTTTATAAATAAGTGGTTTCCCACTTAATATTATAACCCCCAACACTCCTCCTTAATGTTAAGTGGGAAAAAATGCAAAACATGTTAACATTTGTTCCTTATACCACATCACCTTTTGGTACAAAAGGAATTAAAATCCATAAAGCTCTCCGGCTAACATCCAAAAGCACTTGTTTCATAGGTTTGCAGTTCCATGGTACACCAAAGTATAATCCTGTGGGTTATTTAACTCCCCAGTACACTACCACAATGTCCTGTGGATTTGTACAAGTTGTGAACAACTGTAAACACATTAACACTTGTTTCATGGGTTTGTAGTTATGCGATGCACTCAAGAAGATTCCCACAGGGTTTTCAACTCTGAAGTATACTACCGCAGTGTCTCGCAAAATTTTACAAGACGTGAATAATTGTAAATACATTATGAGTTTTTTAGAAAATCTGAGAGAAAAAGTTTTTTCGTGGTTCAAAACAATTTTCCATGGATTCTATAAAAACCACAATACAAAGGAACATAAACAAATCCTCAAGATAAAGTGATTAAGGATGAAGAATTGCATCAAATTAGGGAACCTTTTATAACACAAGGCACACCTATAACTAATGCTTTCCTAGGAATTCCAAACTTTTCTTTCCTCTAAAACTGTCTTTCCTAATTCTTGAAATAAATTTCTACTTGGGTCCCTCCTGAAGAGAGATCTTCTTCTTTCCAGGTTTGCAGTTTTTATGTGACAAAATTCACTTAATGTATTATAAGGTACTGGTATTTATCAAAATTATAACAAGGAGTCATCACTAAGGAATTTCACCCTAGTTTGTGCAAATGCACTATGAATATTTATCAAATGCCTGTAAATATCAACACTATGCAAAGTTTTGACAGATCTGATCTTCTTTACTCAAATTTTCAACTATGGTGTAAAGTTTGAGGCAATAAATTGGAGAGACTTGATAATATCAAAATCAGAACTCTACTTATCATTCCAACCTTATAAAGCTGATTAGAAGATGATTCTCATATTTGTAATTGCACATAAATAACATAAGAAGTGTTACCAGGGATCTGAAACACTGAAATACTGAATAATGTCCTTGGCAGCGGCGCCATTGGTGTTGGTACCCAAATTTGTTCTCCTTTTCAGTCTGAGAAGCATCAAATATATGGCATGAAGCTTGAAGATAGATGGATCATGGTGTGTTTTGTTTTGTAGCCGGGGATATGATCTAACTAGCACTTAGATTTGTGGAGAGATGGATAGCACTCAAATATGACTTGATCTTGTCCTAACTATTTTAGGTTGTGCCTTTCAACCAAGGTAAGAGGACCTATTTTTTAACCCTCTGTTAGCATATGGATTTGCACACATGCAAATGACATGCAACAGTGTGGGAATGAAGTCCCTCCTCAATGAAGGTGAGGCTACCTTTATTGAAAACCAAAACTGTATTTACATCTGTACATTCAAAATTGTACGTGGGGGGTGTTTTGGAACATCAATAGAAAGAAAAGTGAATGAGAGAGATGGAATGGAATGAAGGAAAGGAGTGAAATGGAATGAATGGAAGGAACATGCTAGAGTTAGGTAAAACAGAGCCTAATATTGCATGAGGAAGAAAGACGAATAACTAAATAAAAAAGAGTTTAAGTTAGCCAAACAAAGAATGTGTAAAAGGGAACGCACATGAGAAAGTAGATAACCAGAGCTTGATCACTGTGAACAGGAAAAACCAATTAATAACATTGACAATAAGATCAAATATTTTATTTGCATGTAAGATTCAAACACCTAACATCTAATTAACATAAGAGCATCAGATGTTACAAGAGACAATGAATGAGACACAAAGTTCATATTTCATTAACTCCAAAATGTTTTCACAAAAGAACACAAAGTTTCTTCCTGAAACAAAGCTTGCACAAAAAATTATTTCTTCTCCTCTCTCAAATTCACCCTTTACAAATGAGCCCCTCAGTTCCTTTTATAACCCAAAAGTTGGTTACAAAGTAGTTAGGGTTTTACATGATCATTAAATAAGGCACTTAAGTGACCTTTGACTTTTTCAACCAACTTTATTAAAGACAACCCAAAAATAGAAATTATTTAAAATATCCATAGTTTCCCAAAAGAAAATAACAACACCTTTTAAAATATACAATAATAACCAGTGCCTTATCTATTTAAATGGGGTCTGCCTATCTCAAGCGTATGAGAAATGGAATCTCCCACTTCGTTAAATATCAAGAAAATTATCCCCTTGAACTGCCAATGAAATTAGGATCTACCTCTTTTGCCAGTTGAAAAGATATAAACCTTCCCAAAGTTTCAAACATTTTTTCTTCTTCTGAAAGTTCATTTGGTTGAAGAATAGCCTCACAAAATACCTGCAATTCAAGAATCCTACTTGGCATATCATTTAAATTAACAATTTTGGATTGAGCGTTCTCAAATAAGTTCTTTATTTTGATGCACCGCTCTATTGAAACTGACAAGAAATTTTTGGCGGGAGTGTACATGTCCTTAAACAATTGTGAAAATTGCTCTTCCACTTGCTCCAATGAACACCTAGATTATGCTCAATTATAAGGTTACAAGGAATCTCAGCTATGAATTCTTGAATCAAGGAGATTGAAGTGAAGGCTTCATTGAACATGCTCCCATAATGGATCATAGAATCCTCAAGAAGTGTCTTCCTTGATTTGGGATGTAGACACCAAAGAAAATGTGTTCCTCGATGTTCAAATTTGAGAATTTCTTCAATGGCTAAAACTGAGGATTCCATACTTGTCATCTCCTGCAAACTGGGAAAAATCTCATCCAAATTTTAACCTCATCTTGATCGTCCCTTGGACTAAAACAAGAATCTCTGAAAGCTATGTTTTAGTGATTTGAATTTATTTCTTTTGAAAATGTTTAGAGTATCTTCATCAGGGGCAGCCGGGTAAGACCAATACAATTAAGTGGAGAAACAAAACTTGAACCATGTTTATTTAGCTTTGTAGAAATACTGATTTTAAAGTGAATAGAAGAGGATAAATATCATTTTATAATTTTTTACTAAAGAAATAATTGGATCATGATACAAACTGACATCTTCATGAAGCTTAACCATTATCCATGGTGAAATTATATCCCTGTTCAAAAAAAAAAGGTATTTGATTTCAATATTTTTGATGAAGTTATGGCGGGCAAACGAAAAGTGCTCTGTTTTCTTTATATTTTCATAACACTTTCACGGAAAAAATCATAAAAAATAAAATATTACTCAATGAAAAATACAAAATAAAATCCATCCCAAGATAAATAATGGCAATAACTTCTCACCAAAGGAAAAAAATATAGTATCTCTGAAAGCCAAGTTTTAGTGATATGGCCTAATGTGTTTATTTCTTTTGAAAATTTGAGAGTTTCTTCATCAGGGGCAGCCACTGCATCCGGTACTGGGAAAGTGGACGATATGGGATTTATCAAATGTTGAACACATTCCACCAATTGATTCTTTTCAGCCTTGAGCTGAGAGTTCTAAGACTTATATTTCTCAAGTCTCTTTAGCACGATATCAATTGAATATCGAGCCATCGCCGTGTACCTTTCTAATGTAGACCTCCCAAGTCCAAGTATGGAAACTTCATAATCAATAGGTTTCATGGCATCACACTCCTTATAAACTTGTGGGATGGTGAGATTTGCAAATTTGTTTCTGTCATTATCCACCATTATTCGAGAAAGCACCTTAGGCTTATTTGGAATGACATCATTTGAAAGTTTGAAATGGGCATAAAAATCAATGTCAGATGCCTTGACAACCATCTTCCTTTTCTTAACCTTAGAATCAACCTAGGAAGGAGTATCATGCACTATTTCTGCATACAAAATCCTAGAGCTCAAATCAATATTCTCATTGTTCTCAACATCATTAGATCCTGCTTGAATCCTATCTATGACCTCGATTTGGGGAGAGACAACCTCAATGTCCACCTCCTAATTATTCGGGATATTTTGAGAAATCCCTTCATGAACTACATGCTCCAAAGTGTTTGATATTTGAACTACTTGCACCTGAGTGGATGCTTGTTTGAAGCTTGGCTAAAGATCGTTTGCCACGAGCTTCTGAGAACTATTGACTATGTGAGTAGAAGAATCTCTACTCGAGGTAGAAAATCCTGATACACACTCTCTTCCTTCTTCAAGGTTAGGATCTTTAGATTTTTCTTCTTGTGACATGTTACTTGGTGAAGTGGATTTTGGAAACCACTCCTTTACTGCTTGTTATGTATGATTGGTTGGTATAGAGGTCGATCAAGAAGAGGATTTGGTTTAATGAAGGCATCCTCGTGTTGGCAAGTTTTGTGATCCCAAAGCATGATCTTGAATTGATTGTAGCTTGGCAAGTTCTTTTTAATACCAAGATATGCTTCTTTCAAGAATTGGTTGATTCTTACTATTAAGAGAAAATTCATCTCTTTTGGTCCAGTCGATTCGAGGCAATGGGGTAAAAGCAACTGCATCATATGAGGAATCAATGACATCTTCATCATCATTTATGAATGAATCAGGAGGGTTCTTGATGCGGAATGACTTGATCTAAGAAAGTGTTAGGTGAGAAAACTCTCGTCTTCTTATTTCATGTTCGTCCAAATAGGCAGCCCAGAAATCTTCCATGGTAGGTTTATGTTGATACTTTTCTCCAAGAATCTTCTGCATATATCCATTGATATCAAACTGGGATCTCTTCACATATGGATGAATTGTGATGAGGGTGAACTCTTTTTCCATGAGTTGTGCACTGAAAAGATTTGGACATTGATATTCCCCAATTTGAATTGGGAAATGAATTCCTAAATGGTGCTTGTCACTAAGAAGACAGTGAACTTGGAATAGTTTTCGCACAAGCTCAATTAATGCCCATCTTTCACTGACGTACTTAGGAAGCTTCCATGGGGTACCAGCAAAGCCACTCACTTGAATGTAGGAAAATGGTGAAAAATGAATAAACCAAGTTCCCCATTGGGAAATGATACTCATGGCTTCTTTAGAAAATCTTTCCTCAATATTCCGATTCAAGTTCTGGATCACGAGGAAGGTGAATGCATCGTTGACTCTTCTAAAATGGTGAGAGCTATTTTTGAAACAAAGTTTCAGGTAATAATGAAAAACACTATTTGACGGCCCCATGACTCCTCTCATTTCAAGTCCAGAAAATAGCTTTCTTCTTGCTACTGCATAAGTCAAATATGATGTCATGTAGAAGCATCTATTCATCTTAACTTCTATCAATTGTTTGTGAAGGGTGTTACTAATGATGGTGGCCCAATCCAAAAACTCTTTCTTTGCAAGGATGATACAGATAAACTGATACATCCATGGGTGGAAAATCCTAGTAGAGGGTAGACCGAAAACTTGACTTAGGAGAGTAATCATGTCCCTGATTTCTTCCACAAACTTGACGCGGTACAATTCTTTGGGAAGCCTGTCAATTCGAGGCCTCTAGGTTACTAACCAATTGTTATTAACCATCTTGCTCCACCTAAGGGGTTCTTCATCCCAAAATTCTTGTGCTGACTTACGAGTGATGAAATTCAGGTATGCCAAACAATTCCTCAATATGCTTTGGTGCGATTAAGAGGAAAGGCTTGCGATTATCTATAAAAATTCCTCGCCTCTCAAGATCATAGTGCTCAGCACAAGCAATAACCAACTCTAGACACTGCACCGAGACAGGAAATTTTGCTGCTTGGGGTAGACCACTATGGTAAAGCCTATCCTAGAATATGGTTTTGCCTTCAGTTTTCACCCATTCGTAGAATTGTTGCACATTGATGTGACCCAGATTTGTATCACTGATGTTGTCATATGTTGACTTAATGGAATTGGGAGGGATGATTCCTTGGAATTCCTATTTGAGTGCGGATTTGTTTGATTTTTCTACTGGCTTCATCAATCTTCCTGCGGATTTGTTAGATTTCTCGGCCATTATGAATTTCATAGAAGAATGACTCGAGCACACAAAACAATGCAAGCGGGGTTAGGTCTTAGTGTCTGAAACCCCCATCAGTGAAAGAAAAATATGACTCACTTTAATATTATTATTATTATTATATAAAAACAACAATAATAATAATAAATAGTCCTGGTTACAAAAAAATATTATTTTTTAAATACATACACCGAGACTCGGTTTGAATTCCAACTTGGGTGACAACGTTTTTTTTATAAACGAAATCACCTGAGTTCAATATCGATTTTATTTAATTTTCCGGAGTGAACTCCTCCTCGTATGCATGAAAACTACCTGATTATGATTAGTGCGTACTTTGGAAAATGTGTGATGAATTCCTTCTCTTACACCCGGTAATAGCTCTGAGTGGAAATTGTTTCAGAAAGTTGTGGCACTTAAATTACTCTATACAAACAAATGTTCCTTGTCTTTGGCGTGGAATTTTCTCTGGCAATTGCATTGGAATTAAAGGAATTTTTTTATTAATTTTCAAACTATCTTTCTTATCTTCCATGTGGTCTTCTATTTTCTCCTAGCTAGGCATTTGAACAACTTGTTCTTTCTGGTTGTGTATGCGTGGAAACTTCCTTGGACTGTTCTTCTTTGGAGAAATGCATATTAACTGATTTTCTTGTCTTCTAGTTGAAACATGGACTATTCCTTTCCTCTGTGTGTGGTCCTTCTATCTTCTTTTACCTCACGTGATCTGTTTGGTTGCGGCCTGAAACCTGCTTTATTTCTTTTCCTTTCTCCCACGTGGTTTGCTTACCTTGGTTACGGGGACTATTTATTTCCTCTGTTTTTAGATTGTTCTCCCGAAAAATGGCATGGAAAATTTCCTTTTCTTGTAATTTTTTGTTTTCCCTTTGCCAATGCGTGGGGATTTTTTTTCTTTTCTCTATTATTTTGGACTATCCTCTTCAACCTCCATGCATGGAAACTCATTTTTTTGTTGTCCTTTATGTTGTTTTGGACTGTCCCTTCAAATTGTGCGTGGAAACTCCTTTTCTCCCCCACGTGGTATCTCTATGCATGCATTTTGGAGTTTGTGGAGGCTGAATTGCCTAGACCTGTGCGTGGTCTCTACCTCCTCTCTTCCAGACAGCTGGGCGTTTAAACTTAGTTGAATGCTTTGGTTTTCCTTTTGAAAAATGTGTGAATATCCTTTATCTTCTTTAATATTTTATATTGTCCCTCTCCTTTGAAACCTGTGTAGATCTTTATCTTCTTTGGACTGTGTTGTCTCTTTCCTCCAACCTCCAGCACGTGGAAACTTTTTTTTGTTATTGAATGTTATACTAGTCAATGCATGGGAGATTGTATTTTTTCTATCTTTCTTTGGTTGTTTTCACTTGGGCATAAAAATTTCTATGACTGTCCTCTTGTATTTCTCCTTCACAATGGCGTTCATAGTATTGTGGAATGTGATAAAAATATTATGATAAGAAGTGAGAAGCAATTTAGAAAGCCTCATACGACTCTTTCCAACGAGTCTGATGGAGGAATTTATGAAAGCTAAACCAACTTCCCCTCTTCTTGGGTAGTGGAATATATTGCCAGGGGGAATGGGGAAAGCAACGGCCAATTGCGAACGGGATTGGAAAAGTGGGCTAACAATCTCCGTTCAATTTCCCCATGTGGGAAATCGGGATATTTCTTACCCATTTGCCAATCCATTGATTTGGCAATTGGTGGAGAAAATCCCACAAGCGGGAAATTAAAATAAATTTACCAGGAAAGGGGAAATCCAGGTTCGGGAAGCCAATTTGGCATTCCCGACAGTTGGAAGCACAAGCTTACTTCTCTGGCGAAAATAAAAAATTTGTCGAATGACTTTTAATAATTATTATATTAATAGTTATTTAATTAAAAACCCCAAATTTAATAAAAAATAATTTTATCAAATAAAGGATAATAAATTAAATAAATATTAATCAATTAATTATTAATGCATTTTAAGACCTGGCGGGAGGAGTTCTCGCCTGAAATGGATGAAATGAAGATCAGAACGATCACAAAAATGAGATGATCGTGATGAGAGCGATGAATCACGCAAAGTAACACCTTTGAAAAATTTCAAAATTTTCATTATTCTTATTTTTTAAAAAAAATTTGTGAAGTCAAAATTGGCTGATAACACCCTCAAATGGTGAAGGAGATGAAGATATCCCTCAATTTATACAAATAGTATGAAGGGGCCTTGGGAAAATATGATCAACACTCCAAATCTAACTTTCACAAGTTGTCACTTCCAAATTATGGAGATACTTTCAATGCAAGGAAAGGGTTACTGAAGATATTTTTAAATCCTGATCTGTTCTGCATTCTTTAGCAACTAGATTTTGATCTTCTGTGGGTATACAGGTCAAAACAGGGGTATTATGGGGTAGGATTAGTTGTTTTGAATGATTTTTGGGTGGGAGTTCAACAAGATAGATTGGACTTTCCCAGTCCTTGAGGAACATCACAACAATGGAGAAATTCAATAACAGAAAGCTTTAAAATAGTTGAAACATTCCTTCAACCAGAAGGTGTGCATCAATGGAGGCCCAAATTTGTAGCTTTTCACACAATCTTTGAGATTCTAGCATGAAGGCTCAAGTTAGAAAACCCTATAAAACATCAAAATCTAAGATAAATCATGCCTAAGGTACACCCAAAAGCTTACAAACAATCTCTGTCAACAGATGAAAGAAAAGTGAGTTTAAATCATTTATTTCATTCCTAGATGAAAGCTTTTCTGAAAAATGAAATTGTAGATGCCCCTAAACTATCACAAGGATTTAGACCTGTGTGACTCAGATAGATTTTGATACAAGATTGCAATAGGAACTAGAACAACTACTTGCAGACATTCTGAAATGAAATAAGTTACACAAAATTGCAAGAGATTTAACACAAATTAACTCAAAGTTTATCAGATTCATTAGCAGGGGATAGTTATTTTAAATAATCTCAGAGCTTGTTGATGGCTACACACTTGTAACCAAATCAACATGAATGAAAATCTGACACATAGGAAGTTAACTTGGTTTCTCTGAAAGTTTTCTTAGAAGATGAGATTTTCTCAAAATTTTCTCGTGAAAATGAACTCTCGAACTTTTGTATGTCTCAAAACATGCATTATATATCTCTCTATTACATTTAAGCCTTCTCTCCCAAGAAAATAATATGCCAAGCATCAAGTTTGTTACAAAATTCCATCATGATTCACAGACAGGGACGTTTAACAGAACACATCCAACAAGTTTCCAGTTGTCTCAAAAAGAAATGAATCATTGCAAAATTCACATTATCATCCATTATGGAGGCACATTTTTCATCTTTAGAGCATGAAGACCCCCTTCCTTTCATTATTTCATCCTTATCCCTCCAAAATTTCACTCTGCAACTTTTGGATTTGATATTTTACGTTTCTGCTCGAGCCTGAACAAAATTTCATTTCTAAAGTACCTCAGATCTACAAATTGAATTTTCAAATTGATTCCAGTGATCCTTGAAGGAAAAAATGACATGAATTCACCAAAAAATTGGTGAAAATTGATGCAAAAATCACATCTCCAAGCTTCCTAGAGCTCAAATGGCGGCGAAATTGAAAAATGCACATTTACCATTGATCTTCCTTTATCCTTTAATTTGAGCCCTCCACGTGTCACAATGTGATTGGAAATGGGCTTAGGATCACTTTTTGACATTTTAACACTTTTGGAAAAATGTAAAAATTTGACATTTTTCTCCTCCCCTCCATCCTTTGAAAATGATCTTGACACATGTTCCAATGTGGGTCCTAGCGGAATCATGGCTCGATTCTACACATTTCCACCTTTTTGAAAATTTGTAAAATTTCTCAATTTCCTCCGCCGCTCCGCCTTTGAGATTTGGCACTGAGACGTGGCATAATATGATTGGATCCGGGGTCGAGGCTCAATTTTACACATTTTTCCTCTTTTAAGAAAAAGGAAAAAATTTTAATTTTCCTCCGCGGCTCCACCCTCCCGCAAGACACGTGTCCTCATATGATTGGATAAGGGGAAGCACTCTGATTTCATACTTTAACTCATTTTCACCAAAGGAAATTTTCAACATTTCCTCCATACTCCCGCCCCTCTGATTTTTTCCCTGCCACGTGTCTCCCTTTGATTTGTTGCAGAGCCATGCTTCAAATTACCACTTTAACTCATTTTTTCAAAAAGGAAACATTTCCTTTTTTCCTCTGGCAGCCTGTACTCCCCTCTACACCTGATCCTGCCATGTGTCCACTCCTAATTGGGCTGGGGGACCTGTGGCCCCTTTCACAACTTTTGTTTCCTTTCGCCCTAAAGCAAAAATTTTCTAAGTCTTCCACTTGCCTCCATTCCCGCCTTTGATATAAACATGATGTGTGTCCCCCTGTGGAGCCTAGGGGGCTGTGGGGGCAACTTGCACTTTTTTCCGAAAACACAAAAATGTTAATTTTTTAGAAATGACCCATTGATCCTTGTGTAATTACGAACGACCATGTATGCAAGGTATATGAGCTATAATTTGACGGGAAAATGACACCCGTATGACTGTCAAAAAATGCAGAAATTGCCAGCGACTCACAAAATCAATTTTTTCTTTATGGGTGAAGAATTTTTCGATCAAAAGACAAATGGAAAGTGTTTTTAGGCAATTTACAACCACAGCAAGGGATATTTGAGGGAAAATAAGTACAAATTGAATGATTTTGAGCTCCAAAGGCCAGGAAAACATGGGAAAAATGGTAGAGGCGTTTGAACGGGAAAAATTAGGGCAAGGTAATGAGTTTGAAAACAATCCAATGCAAAAGAATGAAGCTACAACTTCACACCATCGATTTCATGAGGAAAAAACGTTTCAGAGCACAAAGAGCAAAGGGGAAACATGGAAAAATAGTAGAGGATCAAAATGGGCACCAACATCGGCTCCTGCTCGGGGATGGACACTCCCAGTGAGTGCCACAAGAACAAAAGTAGACCAAGTGCCAAAATAATCCAATAGTCAAATAGATTCATGAGCCAAAGCCACCAAAAAACTAGCTGAGAAACCGACACAAATGGCTTCCACACACCAAGGCAAACCACGAACCAACAAAACACCAAAAACATAGCAAAATCCAAACACTATACACTGTACAAGTTGGTAAGTAAACCTTGATTCAAAGAACAAAAATAATGGGAATCCCCAATTGTCCTCCGTGCTGGATATGACCATGCCAAGAGGTTCTGATATGTTTTCAATAACTAGAAATATACCTCTTTTTCTTCTTTGTTTGATTTGTAAACCATCCAGTTTCTTTGGAGCTCCTCCATTGTCTTCAGGTCAAAATTTTTAACATTTTTCAAGGCTGAATCAAGGACCAAAGCTCTAGAAAAAACAACATAATTAGGAGATATGTTTTCAACAAATTCATACTCCTTGAAATCCCCAAAACTCACAAAGTGATCAATACTAACATCGGCCTGTAAAATTTAATAAGATGCATTGTTTGGGTCTTCAATAAGGTACACCATCTTTTTCTCTCCATATAACTTTACTCAGTTTCCTTCAATTGGGATAGTGGCATAATACATGTCCATTTGGACACTCCTACCAACACTTGCAGCCCATTTCCTTGATAATAACATACCCCATTTGGTAGGGTCAATAATCACAACATCCAATTTTAAATTCCTCCTAGGATAAGACGTAAGTTACACCACCAAATCTTTGATACACCCAACAACTGGCACTTCTATTGATTCCATGGCAGTACACTTTCCATATGTTGTTGTCACTTTGATTCCCAATTCATTCATGACCTCCAAAGGCATGACATTACATGATGCCCTGGAGTTAAACATACAGTTATGTAACAGCTTGTCTTTAATAACCAAGGTAGTGAAAAACGGATCCACGTTTAGTTGAGATTTAACCAAAGAAGTTCCTAAGTAAACCTCAGGTGGTTCCCCCAACTCTTACAACACTTGTGGTTGTTCCAATTCTACAATGGCAATAGGAATCTCAACCTTGCTTCCAACTCTGCTTTGGGTACTCTCTTCCTCTTTTAATCCTAAATATTCAAAATCCCTCTTCTTGTGCTCAGGAATCCTAAGCAACTTAGCAATTGGGACATGAATCTTGATCTGACTCAAGAATTGGGAAAATATCATATGGAGAATTCTTGCGTAAAACAACACTTGGGAAAAGATTGGCAAATTCCTTAGATGATATGGAAGTCTTTTCAGTTTGGGCATGGGGAGGATCACAAGTTTTGCTTGGGGGAATAGGGCCTTTACCAAATGTATTTTTCTTTGGATTTTCTTTAGTAAGCAATGGAAATTTTGACTTGGCTTGTTGCCCCTTGGCAGCTTTACTTCTAGTATTATGCTCCTTCTCTTGGGCAACTACAACATTCATTAGTAACTGCATATCCTCTTCCGAGGGTATACCTCCATCATACTTCTTGATCATCAATGCCCTCAAGTATTCAAAATCATTATTGGGAAGCTCAAAGGCTTGTACATTATAAATTTATAAAACATGAGAAGGAGGAAGAAGATGTACCCATTAGATACAATCCCAAAAAATAGCAGCATCCCTAGCACTTATGACATCTATTGAAGTTGCTCCCTTTTGTGAGCTTGTAGGGATCTCCATCATTCTGGCATCATCATCAATTTCATCATCAACTCCCTCTTCAATTTGCTGATCTATTCCACATGGAGGATGGGGTAAAAAAAATCTATCACACCAGTCAATCTGATTTGATTCATCAATAGTAGCCAACTTAGCAGTTAGGGGATCATGTAACAACTTATTTTCCTTGGCCTGAGATTACCTATTTCCAAATCCAATAGGCCCTTTACCTTTTTCATCAAATCTCTTCTCATTCCTAGGATGATTGGCAAATCTATCATGGTTTTTTGCTTTTTGCTGACCTTGTGAAGTTTTCCCAATTCCCTTCTCTACCCGGGCTAACTTGTATGCGATTTCTTTGACATCCCTTGCCAAAGTTTTCACAACCTCCTCCAAATTAGAAACCTTGCTATCTTGAGGTTTTTCAGGGTTTATCAACTTTACACCATCTCTCTTGAGAGGTTTCCCAACGGCCTTAATGTTATTTTCAATCTGCAGTGTCATGGTGAAGGCATGCCTCAAATTAGTAGGGTTTTTGTCTCTCAAGTAGTAGCCTGCTTTCTTATCAAATGCATCTGCATATTTGATTAAACAAGACTCATCACAGGGCCTTAAATTAACAAGCAACCTCCTCAACGTCTTGTTAAATCTTGTATTAAATTCATGTACTGATTCATTTGGGTTCTTCTTGATATGAACTCAAATTCAGACAAGAGAAATATAGGATTAGTCCTATCACCATATTGCAACCTAAATGCATTCTTCATTTCAGTCCAAGAATCAATAGAATTATCAAGTAGAGCCTTGTAAAAATCCCTTGCATCCTCTTCTAGTGTATGAATGAACAATTTAATGTACACATTCTCAAATTCAATTTCAAATTCCTCCATCATATTAGTGAATAATTTCAAATGTTGATCACCTATTATTGTATTGTTCCCTTGGAACTTTGGCAATCTACTTCTTACATCTTGTGGGACAGCATTTGGGTAACCATCCATTCCTCTAAATTTTATAGGACCAAAGGTGTTAAAAAAAAAGGAGGTCTAGGCTGAGCCATATTGTTTTGAGGTGGTGATCTTGGAGGAGAAAAAAAATGATGATGAGTGAGAGGTCTCTGGGGCACAAGAATGTGATTCACAAAATTGGTAATATCTAGGTGCTGATTTTCTTAGAAAGTTTTATTTGAATTGAAGTACACAAGTGCAGATTGAGAAGATAACTCACCAGGTATAGCAGAAGGACCTTCACTAGTTGAATTAAAAAAATTTGTGAAAAGACTGCTTGAATCAAAACCACTAGAAGAAGAGTGATAATCCTATACCAAAGGTTAATCTCTCTCACCAATGGATATACCTTTGCTTGATGTCTGACCTTCAACAACCTTCCAAACTTTTCTTTCCTCTAAAACTGTCTTTCCCAATTCTTAAAATAACTTTCTACTTGGGTCCCTCCTGAAGAGAGATCTTCTTCTTTCTAGTTTTGCAGGTTTTATGTGACAAAATTCACTTAATGTATGATAAGGTGCTGGTATTTATCAAAATTATAACAGCAAGGAGTCGTCACTAAAGACTTTCACCCTAGTTTGTGAAAATGCACTATGAAGATTTATCAATTGACTGCAAATATCAACACTATGCAAATTTTTAATAGATCTGATCTTCTTTACTTAAATTTTCAACTATGGCGCAAAGTTTGAGGCAATAAATTGGAGAGACTTGAAAATATCAAATGCAAAACGCTACTTTTCATTCCAATCTTACAAATATGATTAGAAGATGATGCTCAAATTTGTAATTGCACATAAATCACATAAGAAGTATTACCAAGGATCTAAAACACTGAAATAGTGAATAATGTCCCCAGCAGTGGCACCACTGGTGTTGGTACCCAAATTTGTTCTCCTTTTCAGTCTGAGAAGCATCAAATATATGGTATGAAGATTGAAGATAGATGGATCATGGTGTGTGTTGTTTTGTAGCTAGGGATATGATCTAATTGGCACTCAGATTTGTGGAGAGATGGATAGCACTCAAATAGGACTTGATCTTGTCCTAACTGTTTTAGGTTGTGCCTTTCAACCAAGGTAAGAGGACCTATTCTGTAACCCTCTGTTAGCATATGGATTTGCACACATGCAAATGACATGCAACAATGTGGGAAAGAAGTCCCTCCTCAATGAAGGTGAGAATTCCTTTCTTGAAAACCAAAATCGTATTTACATCTGTACATTCAAAATTGTACGTGGGGGTGTTTTGGAAAATAAATGGAAAGAAAAGTGAATGAGGGAGATGGAATGGAATGAAAGAAAGGAGTGAAATGGAATGAATGGAAGGAACATGCAAGAGTTAGGTAAAACAAAGCCTAATATTACATGAGGAAGAAAGACAAATAACTAAAATAAAACAAAGTTTAAGTTAGCCAAACAAGACCGTGTAAAAGGGAACACACATGAGCAAGTAGATAATCAGAGCTTGATCACTGTGAACTAGAACAACCAATTAATAACATTGACAATAAGATCGAAGATAATATTTGCATGCAAGATTCAAACAACTAACATCTAATGAACATAAGAGCATCAAATGTTACAAGAGACAATGAATGAGACACAAAGTTCGTATT
Source organism: Taxus chinensis (assembly GCA_019776745.2). Classification (NCBI taxonomy): domain Eukaryota; kingdom Viridiplantae; phylum Streptophyta; class Pinopsida; order Cupressales; family Taxaceae; genus Taxus; species Taxus chinensis. Next base: position 882,175,168 of record CM034150.1, on the reverse strand, counting down.
TCATTAACTCCAAAATGTTTTCACAAAAGAACACAAAGTTTCATCATAAAACAAAGTTTGCACACAAAATTATTTCTTCTCCTCTCTCAAATTCACCCTTTACAAATGAGCCCCTTAGTTCCTTTTATAACCCAAAATTTGGTTACAAAGTAGTTAGGGTTTTACATGATCATTAAATAAGGCACTTAAGTGACCTTTGACTTTTTCAACAAAAGTCAACTTTATTAAAGACAACCCAAAAATGGAAATTATTTAAAATATCCATAGTTTCCAAAAAGCAAATAACAACACATTTTAAAATATACAATAATAACTAGTGCCTTATCTATTTAAATGGGGTCTGCCTATCTCAAGCATATGAGAAATGGACTCTCCCACGTTGTTAAATGTCATGAAAATTATCCCCTTGAACCACCACTGAAATTAGGATTTGTCGCTTTTTCCAGTTGAAAAGATCTAAACCTTCCCAAAGTTTCAAACATTTTTTCTTCTTCTAGAAGTTCATTTGGTCGAAGAATAGCCTCACAAAATACCTGCAATTCAAAAATCCTACTTGGCATATCATTTAAATTAACAATTTTGGATTGAGCGCTCTCAAATAAGTTCTTTAGTTTGATGCACCGCTCCATTAAAACTGACGAGAAATTGTTAGCAGGAGTGTACATGTCCTTAAACAATTGTGAAAATTGCTCTTCTACCTACTCCGATGAACACCTTTGATTATGCTCAATTAGGAGGTTGCAAGGAATCTCAACTATGAATTCTTGAATAAAGGAGATTGAAGTAAAGGCTTCATTGCACATGCTCTCATAATGGATCATAGAATCCTCAAGAAGTGTCTTCCTTGATTTGGGATGTAGACACCAAAGAAAATGTGTTCCTCGATGTTCAAATTTGAGAATTTCTTCAATGGTTAAAACTGAGGATTCCATACTTGTCATCTCCTGCAAACTGGGAAAAATCTCATCCAAATTTGATATATTAGAAACAAAAGTTTCTTTAAAAGAAAGAATTGGATCATGATACGCACTGACATCTTCATGAATCTTAACCATTATCTTGATCGTCCCTTCGCCTAAAACAAGAATCTCTGAAAGCCAAGTTTTAGTGAGATGGCCTAATGTGTTTATTTCTTTTGAAAATTTGAGAGTTTCTTCATCAGGGGCAGCCATTGCATCCGGTACTGGGAAAGTGGACGATATGGGATTTATCAAATGTTGAACACATTCCACCAATTGATTCTTTTCAGCCTTGAGCTGAGAGTTCTGAGACTTATATTTCTCAAGTCTCTTTAGCACGATATCAATTAAATATCGAGCCATCGCCGTGTACCTTTCTAATGTAGACCTCCCAAGTCCAAGTATGGAAACTTCATAATCAGCAGGTGTCATGGCATCACACTCCTTATCAACTTGTGGGATGGTGAGATCTAAAAATCTATTTCCATCATTATCCACCATTATTCAAGAAAGAACCTTAGGCTTATTTGGAATGACGTCGTTTGAAAGTTTAAAAAGGGCATAAAAAATCAATGTCAATTTCCTTGACAACCCTCTTCCTTTTCTAACCTTAGAATCAACCTAGGAAGGAGTATCATGCACTATTTCCACATACAAAATCCTAGAGCTCAAATCAATATTCTCATTGTTCTCGACATCATGAGATCCTGCTTGAATCCTATCTACAACCTCAATGTCCACCTCCTGATTATTGGGGATATTTTGGGAAATCCGTTCATGAACTACATGCTCTGAAGTGTTTGATATTTGAACTACTTGTACTTGAGTGGATTCTTGTTCGAAGCATGGCTGAGGATCGTTTACCATGATATTCTGAGAACTATTAACAATGTGAGTAGAAGAATCTCTACTCGAGGTAGAAAATCCTGATACACACTCTCTTCCTTCTTTGGGGTTAGGATCTTTAGATTTTTCTCCATGTGACATGTTACTTGGCGAAGTGGATTTTTGCAACCACTCCTTTCTTGCTTGTTTGGTATGATTGGATGGTACAGAGGTCGATCGAGAAGAGGCTTTTTTTGAATGAAGGCCTCCTCGTGTTGGGTATTTTTTTGATCCCAAAGCATGATCTTTAATTGATTGTAACTTGGCAAGTTCTCTATCGTACCAAGATATGATTCTTTCAAGAATCGGTTGATTCTTGTTATTAAGAGAAAATTCATCTCTTTTGGTCCAGTCGATTTGAGGAAATGGGGTAAAAGCAACTACATCATATGAGGGATCAATGACATCTTCATCATCATTTATGAATGAATCAAGAGGGTTCTTGATGTGGAAAGCCTTGATCTGAGAAAGTGTTAGGTGAGGAAACTCTCGTCTTCTTACTTTATGTTTGTTCAAATAGGCAGCCCAAAAATCTTCCATGGTAGGGTTATGTTGATACTTTTCTCCAAGAATCTTCTGCATATATCCATTGATATCAAACTGGGCTCTCTTCACATATGGATGAATTTTGATGAGGACGAACTCTTTTTCCATGAGTTGTGCACTAAAAAGATTTGGACATTGATATTTCCCAATTTGAATTGGGAAATGAATTCCTAAATGGTGATTGTCACTAAGAACATAGTGAACTTGGAATAGTTTTCACGCAAGCTCCATTAATGCCCATCTGTCACTGACATACTTAGGAAGCTTCCATGGGGTACCAACAAAGCCACTCACGTAAATGTAGGAAAATGGTGAAAATTTAATAAACCAGGTTCCCCATTGGGAAATGATACTCATGGCTTCTTTAGAAAATCTTTCCTCAATATTCCGATTCAGATTCCGAATCACACATAAGGTGAATGCATCGTTGACTCTTCTAAAATCGTGAGAGCTATTTTTGAAATTGAGTTGTGGGTAATAATGAAAAACACTATTTGACTGCCCCATGACTCCTCTCATTTCAAGTCTAGAAAATAGCTTTCTTCTTGCTACTGCATAAGTCAGATACGATGTCATGTAGAAGCATCTATTCATCTTAACTTCTATCAATTGTTTATGAAGGGTGTTACTGATGATGATGGCCCAATCCACAAACTCTTTCTTGGCAAGGATGATATAGATAAATTGATACACCCATGGGTGGAAAATCCTAGCAGAGGGTAGACTGAAAACTCGACTTAGGAGAGTAATCATGTCCCCGATTTCTTCCACAAACTCAATGTTGTTTATTTCTTTGGGAATCCTATCAATTCGAGGCCTCTTGGTTACTAACCAGTTATTTTGACCATCTTGCTCCACCTAAGGGGTTCTTCATCCCAAAATTCTTGTGCTGATTAGCGAGTCATATCTACATTCTCAAGAAAGTCAGGTATGCCGAGAAATTCCTCAATATGCTTCAGTGTGATTAAGATGAAAGGCTTGTGATTATCTTTAAAAATTCCTCATCTCTCAGGATCATAGTGCTCAGCATAAGCAATAACCAACTCCGGACACTGCACCGAGACATGAAATGCTACTGCTTGGGGTGGACCACTATGGTAAAGCCTATTCGAGAATATGGTTTTGCCTTCATTTTTCACTCGTTCGCAGAATTGTTGCACATTGATGTGACCCAGATTTGTATCACTGATGTTGTCATATGTTGACTTAATTATTTCTACTAGCTTCCTCAATCTTCCTATGGATTTGTTAGATTTCTCAGTCATTATGAATTTCATAGAAGAATGACTCAGGGACGCAAAATAATGCAAGCGGGGTCGGGTCTCAGTCTATAAAACCCCCGTCAGTTCAAGAAATATATGACTCACTTTCATTTTATTATTATTATTATTTACAAACAATAATAATAATAATAATAATAATAATAAATAGCCCTAGTTACAAATTATTTTTAAATACATACATCGAGACTCGGTTTGAATTCCGACTTGGGTGACAACATTTTTTTTAATAAACAAAATCACCCGAGTTCAATATCAATTTTTATTTAATTTTCCAGAGCAAGTTCTTCCTCATATGCGTGAAAACCACCTAATTATAATGAGTGTATACTTTGGAAAATGCGTGATGAATTCCTTCTCTTACACCAGGTAATAGCTCTGCATGGAAATTGTTTCAGAAATCTGTGGCATTTAAATTACTCCTAACAAACAAATGTTCCTTGTCTTCAGCGTGGAATCTTCTCTGGAAAATTCGCTAGAATTAAAGGAATTTTTTTTATTAATTTTCAAACTACCTTTCTTATCTTCCACGTGGTCTTCTATTTTCTCCTGGCTAGGCGTTGGAACAACTTGTTCTTTCTGGATTTGTATGTGTGGAAACTTCCTTGGACTGTTCTTCTTTAGATAAATGCATATTAACTGATTTTCTTATCTTCTTGTTGAAATGTGGATACTTCCTTTCCTTTGTGTGTGGTCCTTCTGTCTTCTTTTACATCACGTCGTCTACTTGGTTGTGGCCTGAAACCTGCTTTATTTCTTTTAATTTCTCCCACATAGTCTACTTACCTTGGTTATGGGGGCTTTTTCTTTCCTCTGTTTTTAGACTGTTCTCCTGAAAAATGGCGTGGAAAATTTCCTTTTCTTGTAACTGTTGTTTTCCCTCTGCCAATTTTCTGGGAATTTTGGGCTTTTCTCTATTATTTTGGACTGTCCTCTTCAACCTCCATGCGTGGAAACTCATTTTTTTGTTGTCCTTTATGTTGTTTTGGATTGTCCCTTCAAACTGTGTGTGGAAACTCCTCTCCCCCACATGGTATCTCTATGCATGCATTTTGGATTTTGTGCGGGCTAAATTGCCTAGACCAATGTGTGGCCTCTACCTCCTCTCTACCAAACAACTGGGCATTGAAACTTAGTTGAATGCTTTGGTTTTCCTTCTGAAAAATTTGTGAATCTCCTTTGTCTTCTTTAATATTTTATATTGTCCCTCTCCTTTGAAACCTCTGCAAATCTTTATCTTCTTTGGACTTTGTTGTCTCTTTCCTCCAACCTCTAGAACGTGGAAACTTGTTTTTGTTATTGAATGTTATACCAGTCAATGTGTGGGAGATTGTATTTTGTTTGTCTTCCTTTGGTTGTTTTCCCTTGGGCATAAAACTTTCTATGACTGTCCTCTTGTATTTCCCCTTCATAATGGCATTCGCAGTATTGTGGAATGTGATAAAAATATTATGATAAGAAGTGAGAAGCATTTTTAGAAAGCCTCCTATGACTCTTTCCAATGAGTCCGATGGAGGAATTTATGAAGGCTAAACTGAATTTCCGTCTTCCCGGGTGGTGGAATTAATTTCCAGGGGGAATGGCGAAAGCAACGGCCAATTGCCAATGGGATTGGCAAAGTGGGTTGGCAATCTTTGTTCAATTTCCCCATGTGGTAAATCACGAGATTTATTGTCCATTTTCCAATCCATTGATTTGGCAATTGGTGGAGAAAATCCCACAAGAAGGAAATTAAAATAAATTTTCAAGGAAAGGGAAAATTTGGGTTTGGGAAGCCAATTTGGCATTCCTGACAGTTGGAAGCACAAGCTTACTTCCCCGACAAAAATAAAAATTTGTCGAATGAATTTTAATAATTATTATATTAATAGTTATTTAATTAAAAACCCCAAATTTATTTAAAAAATGATTTTATCAAATAAAGGATAATAAATAAATTAATTAATTATTAATGCATTTTAAGACCTGGCGGAAGGAGTTCTCACCTGAAATGGATGAAATGAAGATCAGAACGATAAAAAAAAATGAGATGATCGCAATGAATCACGAAAAGTAACACCTTTGAAAATTTTCATTATTATTTTTTTTTTAATTTTGCAAAGTCAAAATTGGTTGATAACACCTTCAATGGTGAAGGAGATGAAGATATCCCTCAATTTGTACAAATAGTATGAAGGGGCCTTGGTAAAATATGATCAACACTCCAAATCTGAATTTCACAAGTTACCACTTCCAAATTATGGAGATATTTTCAATGCAAGGCAAGGGTTATTGAAGACATTTTGAAATCCTGATCTGTTCTGCATTCTTTAGCAACTAGATTTTTATCTTCTGTGGGTATACAGGTCAAAACATGGATAGTATGGGGTAGGATTAGTTTTTTTGAATGATTTTTGGGTGGGAGTTCAACAAGATAGATTGGAATTTTCCAGATCCTTGAGGAACTTCACAACAATGGAGAACTTCAATAACAGAAAGCTTTAAAATACTTAAAACATTCCTTCAACCAGAAGGTGTTCATCAATGGAGGCCCAGATTTGTAACTTTTCATACAATCTTTGAGATTCTAACACGAAGGCTCGAGTTAGAAAACCCAATAAAACATCATAATCTAAGATAAATCACACCTAAGGTACACCCAAAAGCTTACAAACAATCTTTGTCAATAGATGAAAGAAAAGTGGTTTTAAATTGTTTATTTCATTCCCAGATGAAAGCTCTTCTGAAAAATGAAATTACAGATGCCACTAAACTATCACAAGGATTGAAACCTATGTGATTCAGATATATTCTGATACAAGATTGCAATAGGAACTAGAACAACTACTTGTAGACATTTTGAAATGAAATAAACACAAAATTTCCAAAGATTTAACACAAATTAACTCAAATTTTATCAGATTCATCAACAAGGGAGAGTTATTTTAAACAATATTAGCGCTTGTTGATGGCTATACACTTGTAACCAACTCAACATGAATGAAAATCTGACACATAGGAAGTTAACTTGGTTTCTCTGAAAGTTTTCTTAAAAGATGAGCTTTTCTCAAAATTTTCTAGTGAAAATGAACTCTCGACCTTTTGTATGTCTCAAAAAATGCATTATATATCTCTCTATTACATTCAAACCTTCTCTCCTAAGAAAAGAATATGCCAAGCATCAAGTTTGTTACAAAATTCCATCATGATTCGCAGACAAGGACGTTTAACAGATGAATCATTGCAAAATTCCCATTATTATCCATTGTGGAGGCACATTTTTCATCTTTAGAGCATGCAGACCCCCTTCCTTTCATTATTTCATCCTTATCCCTCCAAAATTTCACTCTGTAACTTTTGGATCTGATATTTTACGTTTCTACTTGAGCCCGAACAAAATTTCATTTCAAAATTACCTTAGATCTGTAAATTGAATTTTCAAATTGATTCCATTGATCCTTGAAGGAAAAAACGACATGAATTTGCCAAAAAATTGGTGAAAATTGATTCAAAAATTGCCTCTCCAAGCTTCCTGGAGCTCAAATGGTGGTCAAATTGAAAAATGCAAAGTTACCATTGATCTTCCTTTATCCTTTAATATGAGCTCTCCACGTATCACAATGTGATTAGAAATGGGCTTGGGATCACTTTTTGACATGTTAACACTTTTGGAAAAATGTAAAAAATTTGACATTTTTCTCTACCCCTCCACCCTTTGAAAATGATTTTGACACGTGTCCCAATGTGGGTCCCAGTGGAATCGCAGCTCGATTCTACACATTTCCACCTTTTTTGAAAATTTACAAAATTTCTCAATTTCCTCTGCCACTCCGCCCTTTAGATTTGGCATTGACACGTGGCACAATATGATTGGATCCGGGGTCGTGGCTCAATTTTACACATTTTTCCTCTTTTCAAAAAATGGAAATTTTTTCAAATTTCCTGCACGGCTCCGCCCTCCTGAAAAACACGTGTCCTCATATGATATGTTGAGGGGAAGCACTCTGATTTCATACTTTAACTCCTTTTCACCTAAGGATATTTTTCAACATTTCCTCTGCACTGTCGCACCTCCAATTTTGTCCTTGCCATGTGTCTCCCTCTGATTTTTTGTGGAGCCACGCTTCAAATTACCACTTTAATTTGTTTTTCTAAAAAGCAAACATTTCCTTTTTTCCTCTTACGGCCCAAACTCCCCTCTGCCCTTAATCCTGCCATGTGTCCACTCTTTATTGGCCTGGCGGACCCACCGCCTCTTTCACAACTTTTTTTCCCTTTCGCCCTAAAGAAAAAAAATTCTAATTCTTCCGCCAACCTCCATTCCCGTCTTTGATGCAAATGTGACACGTGTCCACCTGTGGAGCCTATGGGGCTGCGGGGGCAACTTGCACATTTTTCCAAAAACACAAAAACGTTAAGTTTTTAGAAATGACCTATCGATCCTTGTCCAATTACAAATGGCCACGTATGCAAGGTATATGAGCTAGAATTTGATGGGCAAAGGACACCCGTATGATGGTAAAAAAAAGTAGAAATTCCCATTGACCCCCAAAATTGATTTTTTCTTTGTGGGTGAAGAATTTTTCGATCAAAAGGCAAATAGAAAGTGTTTTTAGGCAATTTATGACCATGGCAAGGGATATTTGAGGGAAAATAAGTACAAATTGAATCATTTCAAGCTCCAAAGGCCAGGAAAACATGGGAAAAATGACAGAGGCATTTGAACGGAAAAATTAGGGTAAGGTAATGAGTTTGCAAACAATCCAATGCACAAGAATGAAGCTACAACTTCACACCATTGATTTCACGAGGAAACAACGTTTCAGAGCATAAAGAGCAAAGGGGAAACATGGAAAAATGACAGAGGATCAAAATGGGCACCAACAAGTCAAACAAAACTTGAGATCAATATCACCATTTGGGACTTTCTCTCAATTAAAGTGCATATTGTAGACAGTAAAATTAGGTCACACTCCCTTTTCGTACCTCAACCAATAAGAAACCTTTATTACATTTACCTAGCCATGACCCACTTCACCCCACTAATATTAATTTAATTAATTTAATTCATTATCCTCACTATATTTATTATTTAAATATCTTATTTAAATAATATCCACACATACAGTTCACTTAGACATCTCACAAAGCCAACTCAACCTAAGACCTATTCTTAGACAGTTGTCATAACTAACTAAGACTTTCCCAAACCCTAAAAATCAATGCCTACATTCCCTCTAACCACATTCCCACATGCTCACGAGAAGCTCCCAGTCTAATTCATGGGATAATGACATGATATCCAAGGAAATCAAGAGGATCACCCTAGTTTAGTAAACCTAGGAAATCCCACCTTGACCTACGCCAATTATCCCTAATCGTCGCCGGTTAATCCGGGCTGCCGTCGGTTACCCTTTTAACCCCTAAACTACCTTATTCTCAAGGTTGGAAAACATTGGGAGAAGGTTGATGAGAAAAAACACATCTCAGAGAGATAACGCATCTTCAGATAACAAATTCCAGTGAAAACCTGCATTGATCTGAAAATCAAATTTAACTAGCAATTGTGCACACACATTTCTTTGCTTTGTATTGATTTTCGATGTAAAAATTGAGCATTATATCCTTTTGTATTTTTAATAAAATAATTAAAATTGAAAGTACTGTGTAAAAATAGAAGATAAAGAGATGAATCACCAGCAATTTGACACAAGAATTGATAACGGAGTTTGGCACTTGTGGCCTACGTCTCCGGGTCTGGTTGAATGGGACCGATCTATTAAAATCTTGAAAATAAATCTTTACAAAGATTTATACAAGAATATGATCTTCTCATCACATTCCTCTACCAAAAATAATAGTAGTCACTTTTTACTTCATCTCAAAATTCCCTCCCTAGCTCAAGTTATGAGCATTTCAATATTTTACACAGTCCCGAATGCCACTTCAAATACAATAAAGCTCCTTTTATAATGTTTCCAAGCGGCTGGATCAATGGTTAGGCAAGGAAATTTTGCATGGGGAGGTTATTGGTTCAAATCCCCTCCACTTCCCTCTGCCTTCTCCTTAGGCAGATTTGTAGAGATTTATCCCACATTGTGGGTGCGCGAAAGTGAGGAAAGCATTTAAGATAAGGAGCGGTGCATGTGTTGATTGGCTAAAGAGCCACCTTATGTTAAGCGTGGTGGTTTGTATTGCCAATGTTTGGCACATGGAGGATATTTGACCTTAAATGTGGAGTTTGGCACCTCAATTAGTAATATTTAATTACTTATTGACTTGGTAATAGCGTATAACTTGGGATTTAATGCATGGGATATGGAAAATGCGTGGGATAAATATCTATTAATTAATTGCATAGTTTAAATGGCATATCAATTAGTCCCACATGCATAGAAAAAATGCATTTAGAGGAATATATATACACAAGTTGGTATGATGATAATATGAGAAGCAGGCCAAGACACCCCTCCATAATCAAGTGTGTCAAACTTGGCTGAGGGCCCCCAGCCAGTAAATAGCGGGGTCCATTTGTCCACGAATAAGTGTCCAAGATTGGCATCCCAAAACCAATTTTAGTTTTCCATCACCCAAATTTTCCATGTGTCGCAATATGATTGGTCCACTTGGCGAGTGTGCACACGTCCAACCTGCACAAAACTCCAAATTTTTCCAGTTGCCCGAAAATTTCAGCGGGCGATAACTTTTGCAAACGAGCTTCATTTCCTGCAAACAAGATATCAACAAAATCGTATAATTTTTCTCCACGCTTTAAAAATGACTGCAACTTATTCTGAGAAGATCTTAGATCAGTGTTTCTCTATGAGGATCCTCTGGATCCATTCCTCCCCATTGAGAAACTTTTGGACCCCAAAAGTCAACTTAATTGGTGAATAGGTGAGGGTATTTCTCCCTCACCTTTCAGTTTCCATCCATTTAGCCTTGTTCGGATGCATGCCTTTGAACCCAACATGAAGATACTCAATATCACCCCTTCGCGAAGTTCTTACTTTCCTGTCCAAAATGATGTCTTCCTACAACTCATCAAGATACTCAGGAGAAAAATCATCAATGGAAGGAATTATGTTAGCATCATCATGATCAACAATCATAGGCGGTTCATACAATCTTAAATTCTCAACATTTACAACTGATTAGATTTGCATATATGGAGGTAAATCCAACCAGAAAGTGTTGTTACCAATTTTTTCCAATATTTGGAACAGACCATACCATATAGGTTTCAATTTTTTACCTTCACCTGTCAATCTTTCCTTGCTGATGTGAAGCCAAACTGAATCACCAACTTTGAACTTGTGATCAGTTCTATGTTTATCATGCCTAGCTTTGTACTTAGCCTGACTTTTCTCCAATTGTTCACGGACATACTGATGAACCTGTTGTATTCTCTGCACAAATATTTTAGCCTTGTCAGAATCACTTGAACCATTAACAACAGTTTCATGTCCATAATATACATCTAATGGAGAATTAGGCAGATATCCATAACAAGTCTCAAATGGAGACTTCAAAGTAGAAGAATTAAGGCGCGATTATAAGCATGTTGCACATAATATAGATGTTCATCCCATAACTTAGGATGTTTGCCACAATAGCCCCTAAGCAAATGTACCACTGTGCGGTTTACAACCTCTGTTTGACCATCAGTCTGTGGATGAAAAGCAATGCTCTTTTTCAGTTTTGTGTCCATTAACCCCCACAATGTTGACCAAAATTCCCCAAGAAATCTAGAATCCCGATCAGATATAATTGAAGTAGGTAAACCAAAATGAACCCAAACAAACTAGAAAAACAAATGTGCAGTTCCCTCACCAGTTATTTGTTTAGTACATGGAACCAACACACACATTTTGCTAAATCTGTCCACTACCACATATAAGTAATCATGTTTCTTCCGTGTCATGGGAAAGCCTCCTACAAATTCCATGGAAACACTTTCCCAAGGCCTTGTTGGAACAGGAAGAGGAGTGTAAAGTCCTAATTTCCTGTTACTTGGCTTTCTTGTGGCACAAAGAAACACATCCCTTAATATACCTGTTTACATGTTCATGCATTCTAGGCCAATAACAATATTTCTGTAAATGTGCAATTGTCTTACTAACACCAAAATGCCCTGAAATAAGAGAAGTATGTGCTTCCCTAATCATATGCACACGTTCATTTTCTGGAATACAAAGTTTACCATAATGATATAACAATCCTTCATGCAAATGATAATATTTTTCTCCTACTTGTTTCCCACTTACTAGATCCTCATACACTTCTCTAAAATCAACATCATTTACATATTGTTCCTTGTAACTAACATGAGCCAAAGAACTATGCTGCAAAAGAATAGATGCTACTACCACTGGTGGTCTAGATAACATGTCGGCAACCTTGTTTTGAATACCTTTTTTATACCTGATTACAAGATGAAATTGTTACAAAAATCCATCCACCTGAAATGTCTAGACTGCTGCAATTTGGTTTGTGTTTGTAAGTACTGAAGCGGTTGATGCTTAGTATGTATAATTGTTTCTTTTCCCATTAAATAATGCTTCCACTTTTTAACACTTTGAACCAAAGCATACAACTCTTTATCATAAGTTGGATAGTTTCTTACCGCACTTGTAAAGGTTTCTGAATGGTAACACACTGGTCGTTTTTTCTGCATCAAAACTACCCCCATTGCGTAGTCACTAGCATCTGTCTCAATCTCAAATGAATGTTGTAAATCTGGAAGTGCCAAGATCGGAGTGGTACTTATATTCTCTTTCAGTGTATCAAAGGCTTTCTGTTGTTTTCCTCCCCACTGAAAGACATGTTTAATACTTGTCAAAGCATGCAAAGGAGATGCAATATATGAGAAGTTAGACAATAAATTTTCTCCAGTACTGAACTGCACCTAGAAAACTCCTAACTTCCATCACATTACGTGGGTCTAGGCCATTTCACAATAACCTCTATTTTTGTAGGATCAATTCTCAATTCTCCATTTCCTACAACATAACCCAAGTAAATTAAAGATGTTTTTCCAAATTCACATTTTGACATCTTCAAATACAATTTCTCTCTTCCTTAGTGCATCTAAGACTTTTTGGATGTGTTTAACATGTTCATCCCATGACTTACTGAAAATAAGAATATCATCTAAGTAGACAATAATGAAATTATCAATGAATGGTCTAAATATTTCATTCATAACTCTCATGAATGTTGCTCAGTGCATTGCACAAACCAAAAGGCATCACTAACCATTCAAACAATCCTTGTTTCATTTTAAAAGTAGTTTTCCAAACATCACCTTCTGCAATTCTTACTTGGTGATAACCACTTCTTAAATCTAACTTAGTGAAATAAATTGCATTCTTTAATTGATCCAGTAAATCATCTATTCTAGGAAGAGGGTAACGATTCTTTATGGTAATCTTGTTTAAAGCATGGAAATCAACACACATTCACCAAGTTCCATCCTTCTTAGGAACCAATATAATTGGAAAACCACATGGGGATGTACTTGGATGAATTATACCTTGAGCCAAAAGTTCCATTACCTGTCTCTTGATTTCCTCATTCTCTACTACTGACAATCTGTACATTCTGATATTGGGAAGAGGTGCATCCTGAAGCAACTATATCTCATGTTGAACCCCTCTTTTGGGAGGTAGACCTTGTGGATCCTGAAAAACATCATCAAAATGAGAAACAATTTTTACCAATTCATCCTTATGTTTCAGATCACAATCCTCAAAAGCCATCTCATGTTCTTTTTCTTTGGATTTGACCACCATGAGCACAAAACTTTTTCTTGAGTTTACAAGCCTTTTCATTTGACCTACAGTTACCAAGGATAGATTATTCTTTTCATGGTGAGCTCTAACAATAAACTCAATTCCATCCTTTACAAGAAAATATTTATTTTCTTCCCTATAGAAGATTGCTTTACGATCATACAAATAAGGACTTCCCAAAACCACCCCACAAATATCCAAAGGAACTACATCCAATTCAACCTCATCTATAAACTTGTCTATAATGGAAAATTTGAAAGTACAAGTTTTAGTTACCTGTAGTTTTGCATCATCACAAACCCAACCCAAAGGATAAGGCTTAGGATGTGGTTTAGTTTTGAGTCCTAATTTCTTAACAACCTCCTCAGAAATTAGATTAACTTGAGATCCACTATCAAAAAGAGTATCAATTTTCGTATGCTTTGAAATTACTCTAATGTGGAAAAGCTCATTCCTTTTCTTATCATCATGTATAGTTTGTTTACTAGAAGAAGATGCAACATTTGTAGTACTATTGTTGGAAATTGAAAGAGTTGATTTACCTTGAAAAATCATAGCTGTGATTTTGGTTTCATCACCTGAATCAGAACCAAGATCATGCACTACAGTGTTTGTTTTCTTTTCTTTTCCTTTCTTAACCATCCATTTAGGCTTCTTTCAGGATGTAATTTCCAACATTTAGACTCATCATGGTTTTTTTTACAATGATTACAAAATGGTTTTTCATCTTCCTTCTTAACAATAGAGTTTGTTTTATGCTTACCCTTTCCTTTTCCTTGTTCTTTCAAACCTTTTCCTTCAGATTGCTTGTTCTTTTGATTAAAAGAAGAGAAAGAGGACTCCTTAGTCATTTTCCCTCGTGCTTCCAAATGGGTTGCTTGAACACATACTGCATCAAGATTAGTAGGACCTAAAACAAGTATCATATGCCTTAGGTAACTATGCAATCCACCAATATATTTAAGTAGTGTTTCTTGTGTGTTTAGGGAAATTCCAAGAATTAGAGCCCTTTTCCTAAATTCTTGTGTGTAGTCTTGAACACTTTGTCCCTTAGTTTGTCTTAATGTTTTCCAATCCATCATAGCTTGTTGCTTATAACCAAGAGGATAAAATTGTTGCCTAAGATTTGAAACAAATTCAGACTAAGAAGTGATTTCATTACCTTTGGTTTCCTCTACTTCCTGAAGCTTACTCTCCCACCAAATGAGTGATGTGCCACCCATCCGAAGAGTTGCTAAATGAATCTTTGCTTCATCATCCACAATTCTCTGAACCCTGCAATATACTTCTATCTGCTTGACCCAGTTATCCAACTTCTCTGCATTTAGCTCTCCAGTATACATAGGCAATTCAAACTTGATATCTAACTTTAATGAAGGAAAATCAGATTTTAAAGAGTCTCACTTTTAGGAATATCAGAACTAGAGCTTTCTTCTTTCTTACCTTATCTAGTTCCCTTTTCCCTTTGTCTATCTTGGTACATTTCTTCCACCATTTCCTTCATCTGTAGGAATGATTGATGAAATTTTTCTTCCTCTCGATCCGCCATTACAGGACTTCGAGATCATCTGGTACCAATTTTGGGATATCCTTCAACTAACTCTCCTTCACCCTTCTTAGATCGAGACCTTGTTAACATCCAACACACAACTTGCAATCCAAAACACGTTAATCTGAACCAAAAATCAGTCAAAACCAGCTCTTGATACCAATGATCTGAAAATCAAATTTAACTAGCAATTGTGCACACACATTTCTTTTGCTTTGTATTGATTTTCGATGTAAAAATTGAGCATTATATCCTTTTGTATTTTTAATAAAATAATTAAAACTGAAATTACTGTGTAAAAATAGAAAATAAAGAGATGAATCACCAGCAATTTGACACAAGAATTGATAACGGAGTTCAGGCACTTGTGGCCTACGTCTCCGGGTCTGATTGAATGGGACCGATCTATTAAAATCTTGAAAATAAATATTTACAAATATTTCTACAAGAATCTGATCTTCTCATCATGTTCCTCTTCCAAAAATAACAGTAGTCACTTTTTACTTCATCTCAAAATTCCCTCCCTAGCTCAAGTTATGAGCATTTCAATATTTTACACAGACCCGAATGCCACTTCAAATACAATAAAGCTCCTTTTATAATGTTTCCAAGCGGCTGGCTCAATGGTTAGGAAACTAAAATTTTGCATGGGAGGTTAGCAGTTCAAATCCCCTCCACTTCCCTCTCCTTCTCCTTAGGCGGATTTGTAGAGATTTATCCCACATTGTGGGTGCGCGAAAGGAGGAAAGCATTTAAGATAAGGAGTGGTGCATGTGTTGATTGGCTTAAGAGCCACCTTATGTTAAGCGTGGTGGGTTTGTATTGCCAATGTTTGGCACATGGAGGATATTTGGCCTTATTTTGTGGAGTTTGGCGCCTCAATTAGTAATATTTAATTACTTATTGAATTGGTAATAATGTATAACTTGGGATTTAATGCGTGGGATATGGAAAATGCGTGGGATAAATACCTATTAATTAATTTTATAGTTTAAATGGAATATCAATTAGTCCCACATGCATAGAAAAAATGCATTTAGAGGCATATATATACACAATTTGGTATAATGATAATATGAGAAGGAGGCCAAGACACCCCTCCATAATCAAGTGTGTCAAACCTGGCTGAGGGCCCCCAACCAGTAAATAGCGGGGTCCATTTGTCCACCAATGAGTGTCCAAGACCGGCATCCCAAAACCACTTTTAGTTTGCCACAAAAAATTTCCATGTGTCGCAATATGATTGAGACACTTCGCGAGCGTGCACACATCCAACTATGCACAAAACTCCAATTTTTGTCAGTTGCCCGAAAATTTAAGCGGGCTATAACTTTTACAAACGATCTCCGTTTCCTGCAAACAAGATATTGACGGAATCGTATAATTTTTATCCACGCTTTAAAAATGACTGAAACTGATTATGAGAATATCTTATTGTGTTTCTCAGTGAGGATCCTCTTGATCACGCATGCAAGTAAGGAGATTGAGCATCTTCTCCTGCACAGCCATCCCAGCCATGATTTGATCTATCCAAGCAAAGAGGAGTGTACATGCAGCCCATGCAAAAGCTTTTCTTCAGATTGGTGATCACTTGCAGCCTTCAATCTCTCATCAACACCTCCATCCCTCACACACAGGCATTCAAGACCAGAATCCAAGTTAGTATAACATCATACTTTCCTGGTTTATTTCATTTTATCATCTTTTATTTACTTTGCCCCCTATTGACCTTCCCCAACATTTTCACCTCCATATACCCATTAAAACCTCGCAAAATCCTACTCTAGTCACCTAGTACCTCATTCTGACCAACCAAAGTCCTTTGTGCAATCACAAAGGAGACCACAGCTTGTTCTATGACATTTCTAGATCTCACAATAATCAGCACCAGTTACACCGAACCACCGTCGGTCACCCCTGACCGACACCGGTCTTTGTATTTTCCAACACAACCTAGAACAAAGACCTACCCACCTAATTTCGTCTCACCCTCATTCATCTGTGATCTACCCGAGACCTCTATCAAACCTGCAGAGACCCAGAACCAATCATTTGACCTTTGGATTCTATTCTAGCTTAGCCTGTTAGATTAGATCTATTTCTTATTGTATTTTAAGTAAGATACCTAAATCATTTCAAATTACAATAGGATTTACTTTGTTTACAACATTAAATTGTTTAAAACAGTGGACTGACAACCATCTAGGAAGTATCATACTTCCTGGATCTAGCATACGCTAGGCAGTTCACTGCCCATATTGTTTAATTCCTTATGGTGTTCTTGTTTTCATTACAGGTAGTTCCTCCTAGCCAAAAGGAAGCTCTCACAATCAGCTGTGGATCTAGAAGTCATACGTGTGCAACAACCCATCAACCAACATTTGAACAGGTATTCCTCCTACTCCCGTTACCCTATCTGTTTTGTCAACACTTCAAAGAAATAATCTAAGAATCAGGTGAAACACATATGAACTTAAATATGGTTTGTCCTATGATGTTGAACTAGATTGTTTGCAAGAGCAATGTAACTCTGATTGTTAGAAAGAAGATTAGTTCTTCCTTTGATGTCCATGTGGATTTAATCTAACCGTCTTTTCATCCACATGGCTTCATTTGCTACTTCCATAACACTTCTATACTCTGCTTCAGTAGAAGAGATAGAAACTTTTGGTTACTTCTTGTTGTTTGAAGTGATGGCACTTGCACCCAACATGAAAACATGTCCTGAAGTAGATTTTCTATTTATAGCATCACCAGCATGGTTTGAATCACAATATATAAATAACTTTGTATCATCACAAGAAGAATAAAACAAACCATAATTAATTGTTCATTTAACATATTTTAGAATTATTTTTTCCATTTTCTAATGATCCTCATAAGGATCCCACATAAATCTTGAAACAACTCCTACTGCATATGAAATAGCAGTTATAGTAATAGTCAAATAAATTAGACTACTAACTAATTTTTTATATAGAGTAGGATCAAGTTTAGCACAAGCAGGTTTATGATCTAATTTCACGTCAACTTCAATAGGAAGACATCAGGTTTACAGTCAATCATGTTAAATATTCTAAGTAAATTAGTAACATATTTAGATTGAAATGCAACAATAGATTTATGATCCTGAAATATAATCATGCCTAGAAAATGATTTAGTAAACCTAAATCAATCATTTTTTAATTTATAGTAAATGTTTTTGAAGGTACCATACCCTGAAGTACAACCAAATGGCTCAACAGCCAAGATTAACAAGATGAAACAAGGTGTTTTTTTTATCCATGGGGGCCACACCCCAGCTAAAAGCCAAAAAATTGGATAAAACTATGAAAGTACTAAGGTAGGGGCCAACTAAAACAAACAACATCAAAACAACAACTAACAACATCACCACAACAACTACACAACAACACTACAATAGAAAACATAAAGACAAAGGCACTGATTTAAAGACTTATCATAGACCTTGAGTGTAATCCTAAGTGCCTGATAGAGGTTCATAACAGTGCCAATATTAGGATCCCAGTTGGATGCTTTGAACTTCTTAGTGATCCTGTCATTCTTCCATGCTGAGGTAGGGATGCCACTGATATCACAGATCTGATGGATGTGAACTTGAAGAAGAATGAGTAATGCTCTATGAATGGAGAGTTGGTTGTTGTGATTTTCTTCAAGAGATTTGATTTGAATAGACGGAGTATTGATTTCCTCTCTAAGGATGGAAATGGAGTCATAATCTAAGTTCTTGTTACCAGGGTTAGGGAGAGAATCTAAATTATCTTAAATGGTTTTTAGAGCATCATCTTACATCTTGAATTTATCTAACATGGAGGGGGGAACCTGGTCACAAGGGCTAACAAAGCTCAATTTAGGGGGGGTCTATTAAGCAATTACCTCCTTACCCTTTGTGTTGCTTCAAATCATCCCTTTGTGATGAGGTTCAGAGATAGTGTCTTAGATAAGGGGATTATTAGAGTGGATGTGGGGCTACTGAGGAGGGGGAGAAGAGCCAAAGGGGGCTTTGGGTCATTATCCACAACATATAGAATAAACTGGTGAATAATAAAAATTACCCCTTAATGGAGTGGTATTACCCTCTTATGTGCTTGAACCTCTACAACAACCTTCTCTAAGGAGTGCAAAATATAGTGTGGCAAACTATCCTTAGCTTTACACCTGAAGTGGTTGAGAAGAACCAAATAATGTAGAGGGATAGTTGTAAACCTACCTTCAATTGTAATGTCGCGGACCATCATGCATGTGACTTCATCGAAGTCTTGTGGGATGGAGCTACAGAGGATGCCTTCACATTTGATTTCAATGCTTTCTCCATCATCGAGGAACAACCTTTCTTCTGTCTCTTTGTCAAACTTATCACGGAAAAAATGATTCCCCTCAATGCTTAAACTAGTGATGAAGGAGATGAATTGTTCAAAGATGCTAAATTCTTTGCCTTTGAATTGAATAGTCATATCCTTCCAATTGTCCACAAATTGAAGGGAAATGTACTGATCATGTCCTTTAATTGTTTGAATAAAATATGTGAAACCCCCAATGTTGAGGATTTCCCATAGCTCCATGTTTTCCTGTCATTATGGGTCAAAAACAGGATCTACCCTGTAGGGAGATTCCCCCATCATGAATGAAAAGAGCGGCAAAGTGGAATTGAGTTGAGGAAAGCAGCAGATATGCCTCCTGATAGCAATTCAACAACCTAAGTGTTGAACTGTATCTATGATAATACCTAATGCCCTTCTCCAAGCCTAATTGCAATGAAAAAAGAAGTCAAATTTTTACGTTTGAAGAAAATAAAACCAAATAAATTCAATTTGCA
The DNA here is from genome assembly GCA_019776745.2 of Taxus chinensis. Classification (NCBI taxonomy): domain Eukaryota; kingdom Viridiplantae; phylum Streptophyta; class Pinopsida; order Cupressales; family Taxaceae; genus Taxus; species Taxus chinensis. The sequence continues at coordinate 882,155,338 of CM034150.1, read as the reverse complement.
TAAAAAATCTAGAATGAGATTTCCATCCAATTACATTTTAAATTAGTCATTTCAAAACGTTGTTTTAACCTTTATTTGATTCTAAAAATTACATTTTATGACTGCTAGTAATCAAAATATCATCAACATAAAAGAAAATAATGATAATATGATTATTTTAAAATTTGATAAATAAATCATTATCAAAACAATAGTTAGAGAAACCAAGGTCAGGAAAGATATTAATTTTAGCATACCAAGCTCTAGAATCTTGTTTAAGACCATACAAAGACTTTTTTAGATTACAGGCATATTATTCCTTACTAGGTTCTTCAAGACCTTTAGGTTTATAAATATAAATTTCTTCTTTTAGATAACCATTCAGAAATGTTTTTTTAACATCCATTTGGTGAATCTTCCAGCCATATTAAGAAACTAGAGAAAGAAGAATCCTAAAAGTGCTCATCTTAGCTATAGGAGAAAAAGCATCAACATAGTCAAGACCAGTTTTCTGAGTGAAGCCACGAGCTATCAACCTTTCCTTAAATTTATCAATTTCTCCTACAGAGTTATACTTAATTTTATACAACCACCTATATCTTACAATTATTCACTTAAAAGGAGGAGGGACTAGTTCCCAAGTGTTATTTTTAATTAAAGCATTGTATTCATCTTTCATAGTTTCAATCCATTTATCTTCTTGACATGATTCTTCAAAATATTGTGGTTTAATCTAATAGAGGGTCATTAAGGCATGATAAGAATGCTAGATTGCCAATATTATAATCATTAACAAGATTTTGATCCCATTTAGGAATCTTGGGATGCAACACATTTTGAGATGACCCCCCTTCATCATATATAGATCAAGATAATCATCCTCTTAAACTTGTGTTTCCATATTGTTAGGAGAAGGATTATCATACTCTATTTAAGGAGATGAGATTTAATAAGAAGCATCATAGAATGTATTTTCCAAGGCATGAACATTCATGTTTTCAAATATATCATGCTTGAAAGGATCATAAAATTGCAACCCTTTAGTTTGAAAAACATAAAAAAAAATACAAGAATATGAGGTTGGGTAAAGCTTATGTTAGGAATTAGAGAACAAATATGCCGAAACAATTCCTCAAACCACAACAGTAAGAAACTATATAGCAGAATTATACTTTCAGAAATATAACAACATAAATAAATAATGCACAAAAGAAGACAAGACAAGATTTAACGTGGTTCACCCAATGTGGGCTACGTCCACCAAGAACTTGCTCATATTTTATTATCAACAAGAGTAAAACAACTCTCACAGTCTTCTCGCAGTTATGAACTCACAACAGAATTCCAAAGATGCTAAACCACAATTGACATCCAATTGCTTAACCTTGATCACTCTTAATCACCTCTTGATCATTAAGACTCAAGACCTCTTGAACACTCAAGATATCTTCAAGATACCCTAACACCTCTATTTATAGGATTAAAATACTTTTAAGAAGTTCTAAATCTGACCCTAGAAGTTTGAAATTCACAATCTTTCAACTTCCCATGGCTGGAAAAATTGTCCTGACGTTAACAACCAATTAACAACCAATTAACAACATATTAACAGCAACGACACAGTGATTGCACAGAAACGTCACAGCAGACAACTGCGGAATGCTCCTGAAGTCTCCAAACTTAACCGTTCAAGCTCTAGCACTTCAACACTGATTCAAGAAGACCAAAAATAGGCTCCACACCCCAACAATCTCCCACTTGGAGATTGTTTCCACTGAGTAAAGTTCTTAACCCTTCATTATCAACCATAAAGGCAAATCAAAGTTGAACACAACTTCAATTTCTCCCTTGTGACCGCCTTGGTCATCATATCCATAGGATTATGACTAGTATGAATCTTTTCCAGCTTCAACTTATCTTCTTCCAAAGTTGTCCTAATGAAATGATATCTCAGCTGAATGTGCTTCTTCCTAGAGTGGAAAGTGGAGTTCTTCGCCAAATGAATAGCACTCTGACTATCACTGTGTAGTCTCCCAAATTCTTGCTTATGACCCAACTCATCAAGCAACTGTTATAGCCAAATCATCTCCTTGCTTGCCTCTGTGGAAGCAACATACTCAGCCTCTATGGTTGACAAAGCCAAAACCTTTTATAACCGTGAAATCCAACTCACCACAGTATCACCAACCGTAAATACATAACCTGTCATGCTCCTCCTGTTGTCCAAATCTCTTGCCATGTATGAATCTACATAGCCATGTAATGTAGTGTCTGGTCCACCAAAACACAATGTTGCTCCCATGGTCCCTCTCAAATACCGAAGGATCCACTTTACTACCTGCCAGTGCTCTCTACCTGGATCACTCATAAACCTACTCACTGCTCCCACTACATGGGAAATATTAGGCCTAGTGCATACCATAGCATACATCAAGCTACCAACTGCTGATGAGTACGATACCTTGGACATCTGGATTCTATCCTCCTCAGTCTTGGGACTCTTGATCCTTTGATAATTTAAAGTGACCTGCCAAAGGAGTACCAACCGGTTTAGCATCCTACATACTAAACCTCTCCAAGACCTTCTTTATGTACTCTTCTTGAGATAATACCAGCTTCCTCTCCTTTCTGTTCCGAGTTATTCTCATACCAAGGATTTGTTTTTCTACCCCCAAATCCTTCATAGAAAATAAGTCACCTAGTTGCTTCTTGAGTACCTTTATTTCCTGCATGTTCTTCCCTGAAACAAGCATATCATCTACATACAGGCACAAAATATATAACTACAATCAAGAAACTTCTTTATGTACATGCAATGGTCTGAGTGACACCTGGAGTAACCCTGCTCCTGCATAAAACTGTCAAACTTCATGTACCACTATCGTGGAGCTTGTTTCAGGCCATACAAGCTCTTCTTTAATTTGCACACTAACCTCTCCTTCCCTTTGACCTCATAACCTTGTGGTTGTTGCATGTACAATTCCTCCTCCAAATCACCATGAAGGAATGTAGTCTTCACATCCAACTATTCTAAGTGCAGGTCTTCTACTGCAACTAAACCAAGAACAGTCCTAATAGAAGTCATTTTAACAACCGAAGAAAAAATTTCATCAAATTCTATACCTTTCTTCTGTGTAAATCCCTTTACCACCAACCGGGCCTTGTATTGTTTCCTACCTCCATCTTCCTCTTTGATTCTATACACCCACTTGTTCTATAATGTTCTCTTTCCCTCAGGTAGCTCCACCAGATCCCAAGTCTGGTTTTCCATAAGAGATATATGCTCTTCATCCATGGCCTGCTCCCACTTCTTCCTGACATCAACCTGCGCTGCTTCCTCAAAGCACTCTGGCTCTCCATTGTCGGTGAGCAATAAATAATTCAAATATGGATTAAAACGTGTGCAGGTTCCCTTCTTACCCTAGAAGACCTTCTCACCTCAAGAGTTTGGGGTTCTTGATGAGTAGGTACCTGAACTGGTTATGCCAAAACATGTTGTACCTGAACCGACCCCTTGGACACCTTGTTGTCTGTAATGTCCTCTAACACTGTGTATTCTTTCTTTGATTCCTCTTTCTATTCCTACAACTTATCTTTATACACAAATTTTTCATTAAAGACAATATCTCTAGACCGAAATATTTTCTTGTCTTTAAGACTCCAAACATAGAAACCAAAGTCATCTTCACCATATCCAACAAAGGTGCATTTCTCAGACTTAGCCTCTAACTTGGTCCTATCATCTTTATCAATGTGAACAAATACCTCACATCCAAATACTCTAAGAAATGAGTAATTAATTTTCTTACCAGACCAAGTCTCCTCAAGTATACCTCCATCCAAGGCCATAGAGGGTCCTCTGTTAATCAAATAAACAGTTGTGCTTACCGCTTCATGTTATCCAAAATTCACCCCTCAAGGTAATTTTGATAACATGCATCAAATTATTCAGTCCCGAGCAAGTAGATTGATTCAAGGCCCGAAATCATGTTTTTGGGGCCCCCTCAGCTTCTCTCTAACTCTCCCATCCAAGAAGAAATCCCAACAAGTTGAGAAAATGGAAAAAATGCAAAAAATAAGGTTGCAAGGACTGTTTTAAAGCATTTCAGGTCTGAAGGGTTCGGGTCGTACTGAGGTTCGTCGTACCAAGCTTGGGGCCAAAAAAACAAAGAAAATCAGCGAAGTCAGACTTTTTTGTCCCAGGCGATCTGCACGGGGCAGTTGGGACGTTGGGACGCGAGGGATGTGAAAAGCTGAATCGGCCGAAAGCAGGGAAAATCGTCAAGTTTTTGTTTCGTGCGGTTTGGGACAGTCTGGGACAAAAGTACGCGAGGGACACACGGGACACAAAAAGGTGAAAAGGCTGCAAAAGAGACAAGGAAGCCTGAATCGGCCGATGTGGGAGAATGTGTCTGGAACAGCCGGGACAAAATTACACGTGGGACGCGAAAAGCCGAAACAGCCGAAGGCAAAGAAGAAAAATCAACGTTTGACCCGTGAACTTCAAACGGCCATAACTTTTGACACCGAGCTCCGATTTTCACAAAATTGGACTTTCTGGAATTTTTTTTAACAAGGGTAGATACATTTAAATAAAATAAACATATTCCTCCAGTCAGTTAATGCTCATTCCCGTCAAATGACAGAAAACGCCTGCCAGACCCAAAATAGCTGCCCGCACTCAGAAGGCCATAACTTTTGCATTTCTCAACGAAATCACACAAAATTGGTACCGTTGGAATTTTGGCTCCAATCCCAACACACAAAAATCAATAAATTCCATATTTGATGACATATTGGTGGGAATTTTTCACAAAACGTGGACGGGTTCATAACAGTGTTTTATTTGGTGGTTGGGAGTGCAATTAAGAGGCATGGTCATCATTATTTCTCTTCTGCAGCACCTGGGACAGTATGGGGAGCCTTTTGCAAGTAATATATAATCATTTTACTCCATTTAATGCCTCTTACCAGTGGTTGAAGGATAGATTTCGGGATTTCCATTTTCCCTTCTCTTTCCCTTCTCATTTTTCTATAAATTGGAGTGTTGGGCTCATTGTAAAGGGGGGGTTAGTTTTGTAGCAAAGCTCTGCCAAAATTTCTTTGTGAAGCCAATGTGTTACAGGCCCTTGTTGTGGACTCCTTGCATGGTGATCCAGGCCCTTATCTTGTAACCGATTGAACTGTGCATACCAGGAAGCAATAAAATACAAGTTTGTGGATGTATCTTCCCCTGCTGTGTTTTCTTGCATTCTTCTTGCCCCTTTAACCTTGATTACAAGAATATTGTGTCTATTATTATGTTCTTGCAGGGATCCATTATCATTGTGTATGTTTAAATATTGTTGTAAAATGCATTTTGCTAGATTATGGAGAACTGTCATCACCCCTTCTAGTGTGCACTTTGCTTCTGTATCTCACACATTTGAAGACTACTCTCACACCCTCCTTTTCTGGTGTATCACCGTTGTAGTGTAGGATTTCATCTTATGCATTCTCTCTCCCTGGTCCCTTGGAAATTTAGGTTAGAATAGTTAGTTTTCCCCTGCATTAGAGTAGATTGTGGCAGGTAGTTTAGGAGCAAGAACCAGCTTTCTCTGGAGGTCTATCTCAAGTAGCAAGTCCCACAACTTGGAGATAGTACCCATGTTATCCAATCACACCGTGAGTTCAAGTATATGCACTTGTATAAATAGAGGGGTGCTGTGATTTGGTGATAACACTTCCACCCAAAACATGAGTGGCAGCCCCGCATGTAACCTCATGCACCTAGCACGGTCCATGATTGTCCTATTCATTTTCTCTGACACTCCATTTTCCTTTGGAGTATTTGGAACTATTCTTTGCCTACGGATCCCATTTACCAAACAGTAATCAAGAAATTCATTGCTGCAATATTCCCCTCCATTATCTGACCTGAGACATTTCAACTTGAGACTTGTTTCATTCTCAACCAAGGATTTCCATCTTTTGAAAATTTCAAACACATTATATTTCTTTCTAATGCAATACACCCAAAATTTTCTAGTTGCATCATCAATGAAAATGACATAATAACATGAACCACCAATAGAGTTTACCTTAGCTGGCCCCCATACATCTGTATGCACTAACTCTAACTTACCCTCCTTCCTGGTAGGTCTAACCTTGAGGAATCTCACCCGCTTCTGTTTCCCATAAACACAGTCCTCACAGAAGTCCAAATCTAACTCCTTTAATCTAGATAACCTGTCCTTTATAATCTGCTTGCCCTTATGACTCATATGACTGAGTCTCTGGTGCCACAAAGTTGCATCTCCATCTGTAGCAACTAAATTGCAATAATCAGCACCACTGGTTAAATACAAAGTACCAGTTTTCTTACCTCTTGCAACCACAAGAGCTCCCTTGGTAACCTTCCAATAATCCATTGTAAAAACTAACCGTATAGCCATCACTTCCCAGTTTTCCTGCTGATATCAAGTTCCACCTCAACTTAGGCACATTCCTAACATCCTTAAGTAGCCATGTGTTCCCATTCTACATTTTCACCTGAACACAACCTTTCCCTACTATGCTGCATGGTTCATCATCACCAAGATATACATGTCCAAAATCACCTTGAAAAAAATCGGTAAAGTAATGTCTATGTGGAGTGGCATGGAAAGAAACCCCTGAATCTAACAACCCAAGATTCAGATATATTATCTAAAGAAAGAATTAAGGCATCCTGACAAACATCAAATGTTGCCAAATTTACCTCTTTAGTTTCCTCCTTGTTCTTCTTATCCCGAAGAGCCCAACAATCTTTCTTAGCATGACCAACCTTCCCACAGTGCCAACATTCTAACTTACTCTTGGACTTTGACCTTCCACAATAATTCAACTTCCCACAGTTACCTTTCCCTCTGTTCTTTTGTCTCCCTCTACTCTCCACCATCAAAGCATTTCCAGAAGTAGAAGAATCTCCAGTGCTCTTCCTTCACATTTCCTTGCTTAGGATCACACCTATTACATCCTCAAACTTTAGCTTTGAGTTAATAGAGACTGAATTACTTACAGCCATAACCAAGTTGTCCCAGCTATTTGGTAAGGAGCACAAAATCAACAAAGCCCTGACCTCATCATCAAAGTCAATTTTTACCGAGTTTAACATACTCACAACCATATTAAATTCATTCAAATGATCAGCAATAGAACCATTCTTAGACATCTTCATATTAAATAAATTTTTCATCAAAAATATTTTATTAGAAGGCAGAGGGTTTTTCATATAACTTCCCTAACGCACTCATGAGACCTTCCGTGGTTTTCTCCTGCGATATGTTGAAAGCAACCAAAGATGCAAGGCATAAACGAATTTCCCTAAGTGCCTTTCTATCTAGCAACTCCTAATCCTCATCCGACATGGTTGTAGGTTTCTTTGCTTTTCCAGCCAAAGGAACATGGAGGTCCTTTTGATATAAGTAATCCTCCATTTGCATCTTCCACAAACCAAAGTTCTTCGCATTGAACTTCTCAACCCTCGATCTACCCTCATTTTCCATAACTCCCACTCAAGCTAAAATTTCCCTGTGATTTACAACTTCAGCAAAAACCACCAAAGCTCTTATACCAATTGTTAGGAATTAGAGAAAAAATATGTAGAAACAATTCCTCAAACCACCGCAGTAAGAAACTATATAGCAGAATTATACTTACAGAAATATAATAGCATAAATAAATAATGCACAAAAAGAAGACAAGACAAGATTTAACATGGTTCACCCAATGTAGGCTACGTCCACCAAGAACTTGCTCAGATTTTATTATCAACAAGAGTAAAAAAACTCTCACAGTCCTCTCTCAGTTATGAACTCACAACAGAATTCCAAAGATGCTAAACCACATCTAAACCACAATTGACAGTCAATTGCTTAACTTAACCTTGATCACCTCTTGATCATTAAGACTCAAGACCTCTTGAACACTCAAGATATCTTCAAGATACCCTAACACCTCTATTTATAGGATTAAAATACTTTTAAGAAGTCCTAAAGCTGACCCTAGAAGTTTGAAAGTCACGATCTTTCAACTTCCCACGGCTGGAAAAAATTGTCCTGATGTTAACAGCCAATTAACATTATGTTAACAACATATTAACAGCAATGACACAACAATTGCACAACAACGTCACATCATACGACTGCAGAATGCTCCTGAAGTCTCCAAACTTAACCGTTCGAGCTCCAACACTTCAACACTGATTCAAGAAGACCAAAAACAGGCTCCACACCCCAACAACTTATTCCTTTCAACTTTTAAAATCAAGATAGAAGTGGGACTACCAAATATTCTTAAGTGAGAGATATCTAGCTTTTTCTTTATCTATATTTCATTAGTACCTTGATGAAGATATTTTGTAGGGAATCTATTTAGGATATAGACACCAGTTTTCATAGCTTCTGTCCATAAAAACTTAGGCACATTTGCTGCATGAATCATAGTCATATCCATTTTTTTGAATACTAGAAGCAATAACATTGCTGAGTTTATCTTTTATACCATTTATCTTACAGAAAAACAACTTTATAGTTTTCTTTAGTTAGCTGAGAGCAAGACATAAGATTATTTTTCAACTAAGGAACATACAAGACATTCCTAATTATTCCATTTTTCATTTTAACATTTCCATAACCTTCATATCGAATGATGAAATTATCTCCTAGATATATGTTTTCTTCAAATTTTACAACATCTAAGAGGATATCCCAAATATATGTCATGTTCCTAGAGGCACCACTATCTAGAATCTATTCATTGTCATTTGAGACTGAGGCACCACTATCTTGGCCGGATAGCAGAATGCTTCTAATGGTGATGATATACCATTGTTGTTTGAATATTGTACATCAGTTGTTTTTTTGTTTTTGCTTTGTCGGTTGTTGGTTTACTTTGCAGAATCATTTTTTGCAGTCAGGATTTATTGTTTTATCTGGATTTTGATCCATCTCTTGTGCTTTAACTTTCAATTCTGGCTTCTGAGCCTTGGTGTACAAGGGTATAGTCCCTTTCAAAAAACTATTTACCAATAAAAAAAACATTATTTGTATGATTTTAATCCTAATTTTGATCTCTCTTCTGATTGTTATATTTACTGATTTTAGTATTTTAAAAAACTTATTAAACTTTACATGACAATCATACTCATTATGACCAAACTTTTCACATTTGTTACATGTGTCATTGAATTTCACTTTAAAATTATGACTATTCTTAATAGGATTAGATTTAGGATCAATTTTAAATTTTGATCTGATGTTATATTTTTCGTTAGGATTGGTATATACCATTCATATTTTAAGAAGGTTTATGATTTTGAGAGAACAATTCCTGAGTAATAGTATCTTTTGAGTCAAAATTCTTTATAACTCGCTCTTCTTGAATTAAAAATGAAGAAAAGGTGTTCAAATCAGGTAGATCATTTTCATTTTGGTATTTAGAGTTAAGAATGGATATATAGTTTATGAATTTTTCATGAATATTTATATGTATGATAAAATCAAAAAAATTATCCTAAAACAATTCACAATTACATCCATCCAAATAAGCTTTAATGTTCTTAATTTTAGCTAGATAATTAACTATTTTCTCACCCCCCCTTCATGGGAGTTGTAAATAGTTCGATTATAAGTTTAATTATTTTTGAGAGGAAACTACCTTCATGCAATGTTTATAATTGTTTCTATGCATCAGAAGGAGAATCCATATGACCTACATGTAGTAGAAATCCATCTTTTATGCTCTGTAATAGGATTGATATGGATTCCTGGAATCTCTCAGAGAATAAGCCAAGATTTTCAGGGTTTTCATTTCTTTTGGTGGGTTGTTTCTCCACACTAGTTATAAGATCTCATAATTTTATTCCCATGAAATAGGATTTTAACCTAACTCTCCAAATATTGTAATTTGTTTCCATTTAATAATTGAGATTTATCCATTGAAAAAAAAACCATAACTAGCTATAAAAAAAATTGAAAAACATAACGGATTATAATTTCAAATGTAACTTGATGAAAATATCCAAAAAAATTCAAGACCCAAGAAGGAAGGCCACAAAACAAAAACAAATTGTGGAAGGCCGTGAAGTAGAGAAAAACTGGTTATGAAATTTTCAAATTTTGAGAGCCGTGGAAAAAGGGTTAAGTGTTCTACGGATGCTTAAAGTCTTAATGATCTGCAAAAAATTTAGGTCAACAGCTACAAAACAATAATGTATACGTAATTCTAAAACAAAAATTTGTGAATAAAATAAAAGAATTGTGCAAGACTAACAAACCGCAGAAGATTTGAAAAATTCGTGGAAGACTAAATTTGTGCAAGTCTAAAAATCCATAGAACAAAGACAGACGTTAAATAAGGACTCGAACAACGATATAACAATTATAAAGGGCATGAAAAGATTCAAATAAGCTAGAGAAAACTGAGAAAACCATGAAGGACCAAAAAATTTGTGGCAAAGGCATGATAAACTTAGAAAACAAAATTGTAGAAAGAGAAGGCGTAGATATATGCACGCAAATGATAGTATATGTTATAACTCATATACACAAGAAATATCTGACAAACTGATCATTCAATATTCAATATTTTGGTGGGAAATGGAGTTTTGAACTTTATTAGTCTTGAAGTCAGTTGCGGAATAGCTAGGGTTTCACAGATTTAAAACTTACAGTTTCTTCACACATGTGAATAAATAAAAACATCTAGATCTATCTTGTATAAGCATAATAACCAGGCTTTGACACCATGTTAGAATGTTTATAGGAATGATTAATTAAATAATTAGTAATCCATAATATAGATTTTCAAAGATTATAGATTATGAAGTGTTGTAGTAATTTAAACAGAGATTGAAATGTATATGTTCAAATATTGCATAATGTAAATGCTATGAACAAAAATTAAAAAACACAGTGACACAAGAAATAAGTGGGAAAACAATGAAAGGTAAAAAACCCATTGAAAAATCATTTATCTTTATTGATAATATACTTTTACCCAGCACTCCCATTATTTTGCATGTAGTTACACTTTCACTAAGGAATTATGAACTACATCATACATTTTCTTGTGAGTCTTACAAATTCACTCACTTATATAGCTCATATACAATGTTACAACAATGTGTAACCAATCCCTAAAGGATCACCTTGCTATATAAAATGTGGGTGGTCATGATCCACTCTTTAAAAGTCGACCTGGGTCATTTAGAGGGTTTTATAAATAAGCGGTTTCCCACTTAATATTATAACCCTTAACATCGTGCAGGTAACTAGGGTTTGTTTTGTAGGAATACATGTGATACATAAACCCTAAAACAAATCCAAAATGAAAAACAACGAAATAAAGGAACCAAGTTTAGACCCTAAAAATACCAAAAATAATGTTGTTGAAAGGACATTAGCACCCATGGCGGTCATGTCCTCTTGTGGGCACTCCTATCCAAAGAAGTCTTAGATCCTAGTTTCTTAAACATAGTCTGCAAAGTCTAAATCTAGCCTTCTCAACTAGTTTTGTATCCCAAGATCAACCCAGATCTCTCGATACAATCTAAGTCACTCTTATCTCCTATTTTTCACACGTGTTTGTAATTTGCATGTTATATCTTGTTTATTACTATAGTATTCATTTGATCGCAATCCTCTAATATAAGATTTAAATTTAATTAAATCAATAGATGTGAAATCTAGGGTTAAAGGTAGATCCGAAAATACAATGGCATGAAATAAATGATAGCAAATGAACCCAAAAATAATTATAGTATGAGGGGTTGACCATCCAAGAAATTAAGGAAGGTTGAAACTAGATCATAAGGTCTTGCACCAAGGAATCTTGTTGAAAACCAATTGATATAGGTTTTTCCAGAATCTGTTGAGTTGTGGAGCTTAATTGCTTCACATTAGCATGCTTTATTAACTTGGTGGAATACACAGTAACCAACATCGATCGGATGACCGGTGTGGGTCACCTAGGGACCGGTATCGATCAAGTCAAGGAGGAACCGACATCGGTTAGGGTAATTGGCATCAGTTACCTATGTGTGATTTTTTTATTTAACTCATGGGAATTAGATCTAACCTTTGATATAAAGGTGATCTAGTGGTTGTAATTGCATAGCTAAAGTGCCTTAATTTTGTATATGCATATATAAGGTAGAAAGCTAGGGTTAGAGAAAAAAACTCATTAAGAATTAGAATAATTGTAAGAAGGAATTCTTGGAGAGAAAAAAGAGAAGCTTGTGAGGAATAAATTACTGTACATCTAGGAGGTGTGGAATATTGTAGATCTTAAATTATATATCCTTTGTAAAGCTTTGAATAATATATTGGTTGTTTCTTGGTGGACGTAGCCCACATTGGGTGAACCACGTTATATCTTGTGTATTATTTCTTCTTGTTTATTTATGTATTTATTGCTTGTATGCTTAGATCTGAATATGTGTTTGTACAACTAGTGTGATTAACCCCAACAACTAGTATCAGAGATATTTTTGTTTGAGGGTTTTGTGTGTTGACATATTTACTCACAGAGGGGATTTCTGATTGAGTAGGAGCTACAACAATGACAGAAGATGGAAAATACAAAGTTGAGAAAATTGACAGCCGTAATTATCAATTACAGAAGATGCAGGTGGAATATTATATGTATAAGAAAGATATATACTTACCATTAGATGAAAAGGAAAGACCTACAAAGATGACTGATGAATAATGACAAATTCTTGACAGAAAGGCTCTGGGATCTATAAGATTGAACCTGATAGCATCTATGGCTTTGAATATTATCGAAGTAGCAACCACGGTAGAGTTGATGAAATCTTTAGATAATTTATATGAAAAACCTTGTGCTTCAAATAAAGTTTATTTGATGAAGAAATTATTTAATTCCAAGATGCAATAAGGTGAATCTGCATCAAGTCATTTGAATGATTTCCAATCTATTATAAATCAATTAAAATTGGTGAATATTTTGTTTGATGATGAAGTGAAAGAAATTTTATTTCTATGTTATTTGCCAAATAGTTGGGATAACTTGGTAATGGTTGTCAGTAAGACAACATCTGCTTCAAATATTTTAAATTTTGATGATATGGTTAGTATAATCTTGAAAGAAGAAATACATTGGAAAAGTACAGTAGAATTATCATCTGGAAATGATTTGAATGTAGAAAGCATAGGAAGGAAGAAGGAGAGATCCAAGAGTAAGAATAATGGAAATCAAATTCTAAGAATGACAGATCTAAATCCAGAGGTAAAGGAATAACCTGTTGGAATTGTGGAAAGACAAGGACATACAAAAAAGGATTGTTGGTTCAAAAAAAATAAAGAGAATGTACCATAGAAATGTAAAGAATTGAACGTTATTTCATCTGAGGTAATGCAATATTCCATTATTCTCTCCTTAGATAATAAAATTTATTCATGGGTTTTAGATTTAGGAACTTCTTTTCATGCTACCCCTAATAAGGGTTATTTCATAAATATGTCCAGAGTAATTTTGGGTGTTTATTTAGGATATGATGAACCATGCAATATTACTGGTAAAAGAGAAGTTCATATAAAATTGTAGAATGGAAATAAATGGTTATTGAAAGATGTGAGGCATGTGCCAAGCCTTAGGAGAAATCTTATTTCTGCAAGACAACTATGTGAATCTTGTTGCATAGTTACATTCACAGCTGACGCTTGGAATGTTACCATATGATCTCTTGTTGTAGCAAGAGGCAAGAAGGTAGGAACATTGTATTTGTCTAATTGTATTACTAACTCCTTTTTTGTGCTATCTAATTTAGATTCATATACAAACATGTGGCATAATCAGCTGGGCCATATGAATAAAAAATAAATGTAGATCTTAAAGGCTAATGGTAAGTTATCAAATTTGAAATATGTAGATCTTTATTTCTATAAGCATTGTATATTTGGAAAGAAAAAGAGTGAGATTTCTCAAAGTTGGGGAAACAACGAAGGATACAAATTGGAGCTTGTACACTCAGATGTGTGGGAACCAGCCTAGGTAGCTTCTCATGGAAGATCTCAATATTATGTGACTTTCATTGATGATGCCATAAGAAAGGTATGGGTTTATTGTATTAAACGTAAATCTGATGTTTTTGAGACTTTTAAAAGATGGAAAGATCTTGTGGACAATGAATCAAAACTCAAAGTTAAAATTTCTTAGATCTGACAATAGTGGTGAGTACTGTAGCAAGGCTTTCAATTATTATTGTTCAATAAATGAAATACGCAAAGAAATAACAGCTCCTAGAACACCACATGAGAATGGTGTTGCAGAAAGAATGAACATGAAAATCATGGAATGTGTAAGAAGCATGAGGATACATGTTGGATTACCCTTGCAATTCTGGGCAGAAGCAATAGACATGGTGGTTTATTTAATTAACCGTGGTCCTTCAAGTACACTGGATAGTAGAATACCAAAAAAAATCTTGAACTAGAAAAGAGGTAGATCTTTCTTTTTTAGAGTATTTAGTTCAGAAGCTTTTGTGCATGCTTGATAAAGAAAATAGAAAGTAAGTTAGATGCTAAATCCAAAAGACGTACTTTTATTGGTTATAGCTCTGGTGATTTTGGATTTATTTTTTGGGATTTAAAAGATTCTAATATTGTTAAGAGTCGTGACATTGAATGAAATGAAAAGAAAATGTACAGGATCAAGTTATGGTACTCAAATATGAACCAGTAGAAGATTTTGTGGATGAAAAATGCATTCTCAGATTTAAAAGTGACACCTAAAGGTCTACACGGTAACTGGTGTCGGTTGACACTAGACCAATGTCGATCGCCTGAACTGATGTCAGTTACAGAAGATCTAGACTAGTGTCGGCTAGAGGAGACCAATGTCGGTTAGTCGAATCGACGTCAATCACTGTCTGAGGTTGATACAAATTTGCAAAATGAGAAAAATGAGCCTCTGGCACCCAAAATATCAGTGAGAAGGTCACAAAGGGTAAGTAGACCTCCATAAATATTTTCACCTTTCTTATCTTATTTATTATTGGCTGATAGTGGTGAACCAGAGAGTTTTGAAGAAGCAATGCAGGATGACGCCCACATTAAGTGAGAACATGACATAGATAAGAAGATAAAATCCTTAAAATAGAACCAAACATGAGATTTGGTCAAGTTTCTAGTAGATAAAAGGATATTTCAGAATAAATGGGTTTACAGGATCAAGGAAGAAGAGGGTGGAAAGAAAATATACAAGGCAAGGTTTGTTGTAAAATCATTTGCATAGAAATCAACTAATAATTTTGGTGAGATTTTTTCTCCTATAGTTAAAATGACTTCCATTCGTATTGTTCTAAGTTTAGTTATAGCAGAATATTTCTATTTAGAACAGCTTGATGTTAAGATGGCTTTCCTTCATAGTCATTTGGAGGAAGAGATATATATGTAACAACTTCTTGAGTATGAAGTCAAGGGTAAGGAGAAACTTGTGTGCAAGTTGAAAAAGAGCATGTATGGGCTCAAGCAAGCTCCAAGGAAATGGTATATAAGATTTGATAGCTTTATGCATGATCATGGTTATATGAGATGTGAATTTGACCATTGTGTTTATTTCAAGAAGCTTGGAAATGTGAGCTATATTATTTTGTTACGGTATGTGGATGATATGCTTATTATATGATCTAGTATGCAGGACATTGGTGATCTTAAATAAATGTTTGTTCATATATTTGCAATGAGATATTTGGGAGTTATAAAGAAAATCCTTAGCATGCAAGTACACAAGGACAAGAAGAATAGGAAATTGTATTTGTCTCAGAAAGCTTATATCAATAAGGTGTTGGAAAGGTTTAATATGCAAAATTCAAAACCTGTAAGTACACCTATGGGAGGAAACTTTAAATTAAGAAAATATTAGTGGCCTACATCACATGAGGAGGTTGAGTACATGGCATGAGTTCTATATGCTTCAGCAGTTCAAAGTATCATGTATGTTATGGTTTGTCCCAGACCAGACATTGCACAGACAGTGGGAGTTGTGAGAAGATTTATGGTCAATCCAGGTAAAGAGCATTGGAAAGTAGTCCAATGGATTCTCAGGTACTTGAGAGGGACATTTGGCATGCATTTATGCTATGGAGTGTCAAATATTTCTTTATGAGGTTATGTTGATTCAGATATGACTGGTGATTTGGATGGTAGGAGAAGAACGAAAGGATATGTTTTCACAATAGCTGGGACAGAAATTTAGTTGGAGTTTGAGATTGCAGAAGGTTGTGGCCTTTTCTACTATATAGGTTGAGTATGTTATAGCTACAGAGACTAGCAAAGAGATGATATGGATGAGCAGGTTCATAGAAGAGTTGGGAAAGGAAAAATAGGATTGCAGATTATACAGTGATAGTCAAAGTGTGATTCATCTAGCAAAGAACTTAGTGTTTCATTCAAGAACGAAACACATTTAGTTGAAATATCACTTCATACAATAGGTGTTGGAGGATGGGCAGTTGAAAACGGAGAAAATTCATACAAATAAGTACCTTATAGATATGCTAACAAAGTCATTGGCAAAAGAGAAGTTGGAGTTACACTCCACTTCTATTGGTCTTCAAGTTTGAGACTTAAAGAGGGAGAAACATGATAAGAAAAGCATCCAAGAATGGAGTTATACAGTACAATGTAGTAATTTATCTCCAAGTGGGATATTGTTGAGTTGTGGAGCTTAATTTTTTCACATTAGCATGCTTTATTAACTTGTTGGAATACATAAAACAGGCATCGGTCGACTGACCGACGTCAGTCACTTGGGGACTAGTATTGGTCAACGTAAGGAGGAAACTGACATCGGTTACCTGTGCGTGATTGTTTTATTTAACTCACGGGAATTAGATCTAATATTTGATATAAAGGTGATCTAATGGTTGTAATTGCATAGCTAAAGTTCCCTAAGTTTGTATATGCATATATAAGCTAGAAAGATAGGGTTAGAGAAAAAACTCATTAAGAATTAGAAGAATTGTAAGAACTCATTCTTGGAGAGAAAAAAGAAAATATTGTGAGGAATAAAGTATTATATATCCAGGAGGTGTGAAAGATTGTAGATCTTCAATTATATATCCTATGTAAAGCTTTGAATAATATATTGGTTGTTTCTTGGTGTACGTACCCCACACTAGGTGAACCAAGTTATATCTTGTGTATTATTTCTTCTAGGTTATTTCCGTATTTATTTCTTGTATGCTTAGATCTGAATATGTGTCTGTACAACTAGTGTGATTAACCACAACAGAATCTTACATAGTTTCCAGTTCTGAGGTGGCACATCCCGACAGTCTTTTAAATCAACTAAGTGGCATCTTTCCATCTTGTTTGTACTTCAATTGCATGAGCTTGATACATGGTTGATTTCTATGATATAAGTTACAGATCTGAGTTCTTTCAATAGTGTAATCTTTGTTATATTACTGCAAGTAGAACTTTATTATATTGACTAGAAATTTAATTTAGATTCTAACAACTATTGTTACTCTACGACATGTAATAATAAGAAGAAGAATATTTTTTAAAACGTTATAAACCATGTCAATACAAGTTATTCAACATTAAAATTAAAATATTAAACAAGCCAATAGGTTCTTATGTGTCTCAAAAAATAACATAGAAATCAACATTCATTACAGAAAGTTATTTTATTCTTGAAAATAAAGTTGAAATTGAAAGTGAAGCAATCATTTGAGAGTCCCAGCGATGTCGATGACAAATCGATACTTAACATCAGAGCTAAGAAGTCTTTTCATTGCAGTATTTATATAATCAATTGGAATCTTCTCAATCTCACAAGTAATGTTGTGCTCACCACAAAAATCCAGCATCTCCTGTGTTTCTTTCAATCCTCCAATTAAACTTCCACCTATCATTTTTCTCCCTGCACATATTGAAGAAATATTAAATAATACTATCCATACCCTTTGTATTCCTAAATCATCTACATGTTAAGTAAATTTGAGTCTTACCTTGTAATAAGGGCATTACAGGGAGTTGTAGAGGTTTATCAGGGGCACCCACAAACACCATTTTTCCATTAATTTTGAGCAAATTCAAAAGAGGGTCTATTGGATGCACAGCCGACACTGTGTTTATGATGTAGTTTAGACTTTTTTCTGATTCCTGTCAACCAAATATTGTAAACCAATATGTGAAGAAATAAAAAATAATCTAACAAATAATGAAAAATATTTTAAATGTGTTTTTTTGAAAATAATATTAAATTTATGTTCTACTTAAAAATAGTTCCAATAAATGGATTATTTTGTAAGACTTTCATAAATATTTACCAACAAAAAAGTCGCGCATCCTAAATTGGTTTTTCGATAAAAAAAACATTGGGATAGGGGAGCCTTTTAAGAATAGTTTTATAAACCATTGCTATCATCTAACAATTTTTTTAGTTATATATTGTTTTTTAACATATGCAAAAGTACATCAATGATTTGATAGCTACGAAATTTCTTTGAAGTTTTTATATAAGAAGATAGATTATATTAAACTAGCAGTTTCCCCTTAAGAAGAAAGTCTACGTCGAAAGGGATTTTAACATAGGGTACGGTTTGGAGTGTAATTTTTTGGTTATTTTAGTTGTCTGTTTAGTTTTTAATATTGCAAAGTATTGTGAAGCATGGATTGGTGTTTGGTTTCATATGTATATATGAATATTGTTCGTTAGTATTTATGATGATTTACATTTATTGTTATATGCATTATTGTGTTGACGACCTTTACTGTATTGTGAAGCATGGATTCATTTCTTAAGTTTTATACCACATTGGATGACCCTTTGAATTTGATAGCAAAAAACAATAGTAAAAGCAGTGTTGTATTAGGCGGTAGGATGCTGGTGAAGTCAGCAATGATTTTTTCTTGCATTGAAAAGTTAGGCATATCTGAGTGTCTCAATAGTTTTGCTATAAATATTGGAGTGTACCATTGCAATTGTAGATTGGATAAAGTGACAATAAATTCAAGAATGTGAAGCTTAATTCAAATGCAAACTATGTGGAAAACGACACAAATCTGTAGATGAGCAGGGTTATATTATTGATGTTATTTAATATATAGTTCAATCCCTCCATGTATAACCTGTGGTGCCCAGCGGCATCAAGGATAATGGCGCTGAGATATTAGTTTTAAAATTAATATAAAAAAAAATCAAAATACTTAGAGCTGCAGTGAAGGGAATTGGGGGTTTTTTAATTGTTTCACAGATGCATAATATTTTATAGATACATAATTTTTATAGGAATATGTAGAAATCTATTTTCCAACATGGATTTGGCTCAGCCAATGAAGGTTGAAAATAAAATGGAAAAATTTAAAGAACATTTTAAATTGTAATTCTTCTCTTGTACCTATTCAAATCTATATGTTTGTGATCTTTTTTTTTTGGTAACTAAGTCAGTGCATCGGCTCTCTGAAATTGACATTATTAATTCTACATTTTGATATTGTTGTTGTATTTCTTAGAATTTGATATAATTAATTTGTTTTAGAAAACTATAAATTTAATATGAGTGAGGCAAGGGATTGGTGGGGTAGCCTTTAAGGGAGTAAAGGAATTCACATGAGAAAATTTTTAATATGGATTCTTATGTAGATGGGAGAAAACATTAAAAAAGAAGATGACAAAGAAGAATATGCAATCCTACCCATGAATCAAGAAAATAAAAGTAAACAATTGAAATGTTATGTTAAATTTGGGTTTGGTGTACTTCTAGGGTTTAAACATGCAACATAAAAAAATCAAACAACACCAAGAATGTATTATGTGGAAGATAAATAGTAATGCATTTTATGGTTTGAGCATGTAGATAAGTTGGAAACTATACAGATAGGGAGAATATGTGACATGTACTGAAAAAGTTATTTCTTAATAGAAGGTCAGGTATATTTGCATATTACAAAAAGGGTGATATACATATGCGGAGGCGGGAAGAGTTGTACATTGTATGTAGGTGGGAACTTATTGTTTTTTGTTATATAAATGAGCATAGAATTTCTCTCTAAGAACTTTTTGGACATCCTCCATTGTAATTACTACCTGTTGTAGCATTTTTGTGCTTGTTCTATGCGTTGTTGGGTTAATAACATTGTGAAAATTGTATCTTCGGCCACAATTGTGTTATCTTGGCAACGATTTGTGACACATTCAAATATTAAATGTTGTAGGTAATTACAGACATTGTCAATACGAGTCGCTATGTTGTTGAAGTTGTCTTCCTTCTTCAGGGTACCTTTATATGCACTGGAAAGAGTTTGTATGTTAGAAACCAATGTTGAACCAAATAATTACTTTACATTGTACAGTAAAGTTTTTGGGTTGAATTCTTAGATGCATGTGGCACTAATGGAAGGTATGAATAATAATTTAGGGTATAGTGTAGTGGAGTAGCTTACATGATGTGTGTAGGCCATGATGAGCCACGTTGTTGGAGTTTTTAATGCTTGTATCCAAGCTTGGGCATGTGCATCTTCTTGTAGGTGCTTGTACCAGTCAAAGGAGAATGTTGGGAAAATCCATGCAAGAGCATGTACACGAGATGGGGTTGCAAAAGTTAGGCCTTGTTGTTCTATGTGCCCTATATCAATGGTTTCCTTGTCCATGGCGGGTCCCCATAATTTTTTAATTGTTAGTTCCCATACCATTTTCAAAGATACCTGACGATGGTTGTATTTTTTTATTGGTGGAACTAACATATGTGTTGTACTTTTGGTGTCCCATGGTGGGCATGTGTAGTTTTTAAAATCAACTACATATGATGGAAAAGTTAGGGGTGTGAAATTTAGAGCATAAATTATAGTAATTCCTTGGCCCCAAGTGTCATTGAGAAGTCCGACTTGCACCCATAAGTTTGTAGTTAGCATGGATTCTTCTCCCTCGCAAATGAGCAGTATACTTTCTAATTGCATATTGTTTGTTCTTTCTTCATTTCTCTGGTGATTTCGCTCTTCTTTGCTCAATGCAATTGGAATGTTTAGCATCCACATTTTGTGTTTTTTATGTAAAGTTTCCAACACATTGGTAACATATAAATATGTTACATCTTAAAAGTTTCATGCTTTGTAGGAGAGATGCATGTTGTAGTTCTAGACATCGGAAAGTTCCCGTCTTCCCTTGTGGAAATTACATTTCTAATATTTAACAGTAGGTTTCTGAAAATGAACTGATCAGTGTTAATGCCTTGTTGTCGAAATTTAGTGATAAGAGTTACTACTATTTTTGAGTTGTAATCATATGATGTGTCCGTAACTACCAACAATGTATAAGGGAGTATATTTTATTGGGGTAGTTATTCTAGGTTAGAAATAAGTATGACTGAATGACCCCCAAACAACTTACATTTACAAGTAGGGAATACCTCTTGAATGTGGATGTTTATATGGCTTAGTATATTTGTCCCAACGAAGCTCATCTCATCAATGAGAATGTAATCCATATGTCAAATATCTTCATGGAAAGTAGATAGTGTTTTCCCTCAGAGTGATGTAACTTCTAAGATGGGGATGTGAAGAGTGGAATGTATACTGATACCACTAATGTTAAATGTTGATATACTCATGGGAGCTAAAATAAGTAAGCATTGTGCATGTGAATTGGGAAGCATGCAGAGTTAATTTGTAATCTGTCATATTAATTATGATTTTCTTGTTCCATGTGTGCCTTGGATAATCATGTGGAGGGGCGGTAAGCTAGCCTCTGCAGATGTATGTGATATGATTATGTGGAGTTCTATGATTTTCTCTACCGATAAGTTGTACATTGTTTCAATAGATGGGTTTATGGTGGAAGTGGTTGTACTGATGATATGGTTAGCTTCTATAAAATTTGGGGTTGTAATGGTTTCTTATAGCATAATTACCCTTCCATAATGGTAATAGACATTTGTAATCTAAAAATGGGTTGATACTAAACCTCATGTAACTTTGCAAAGAAATCATTCTGAAGTCCATCCATGCCCCCTACAATGTCTTCACAATGTGACCCCCCTACATCTATGCCCGAAAACACCTGTAAATGGAAATTTTTTAAACATTACATGAAAATAAATTACATTTCTGGATTCCTCATGAAATTTGGAAAACTTTTCATTTTTACTCCAAGGTCTGGTTCGGCCCTTAAGTGCTCTAAAATTAAGGATTTACAAAATCTCCCTTAGCTTCCTAGACACAGTCCTCCCACTGTGCTTTTATAAAAACCTGTGAGCTCACTTTACCACCTAGAGAGCTGACTGGGCTGACTGGTGAGCTGAATACTTTTAGGGTGACAAGGTCGGGGGTTTGAATCACCCACCTTGCATTTTGGCGTTGACGGTTTTGCAAAGCAGTGGGATAAATCCCACATCCGCTATATGGGGAGGTCATTGGGGGTTTAAATATGGAAAGACCCCCCTCCATTTGGGTGGCTAATGCCACACCTATTGCCCTTTTGTTGGGTGCCACACATTTATGCCGAGTCAGTCTGTTGGTTGCCGAGCTGTGTATGGTTGGTTCACTATGCATTGTTGTTGAATGCTCGGGATAAGGGCCGAGTTGTTTGGTTTGTTTGATCATCTGTGCCATAATTATAAGGTGCCGAAGCTATATGGTTGTTCCGTTGACATAAATGTGGAACCATACTAATTCTTAATTGTGCCACATCATCCCAATGTTGATACACCCAAACTGTTGGATAAAGGGCTTCAGCCAAGTCATATGTAAATCAACCAATGTGCTTTCCAAGGTAATAGGGGATAAGGTAATCCCAACCATAATGAAATACTCTTGAACAATGTGGTAAAAATGTGATCAACTCAGTGGGTAGTTGATCAAATGGTTGTGTAATTGAGTCATGTATATATAGGGGTATAAAGGAAGTTTTAGAGTTGTTACCAAGTCTTGAGGAGGAAAAGTATGACCTATGAGGGATTGAATGAGGTGTATGGGTTCCTAAATACCATGAAGAATGTATCTACATTGATAATACGAAGATTATCAACTTAGAGAAATCAGTTTTTCCATGATCTAGTGAAGGTGAGGAAGAAGAAGAGAAAACTATTCTAGAAGGTAGTTTTGAGAAAGAGAGAAGAAGGAAGAGCTAATGAAGATTCATCATCTGTTGTTGTAGTAATATTATGAGGGTGAAAAATATATTTAGGTGGTTGAGTTGGTGATGAGTCATCTGGGGGGTTGGTTTCTCCATGCAAGTTGGTGCTTGCTAAATCAAGGGGTTGGTCCTCCTTGTGGGGTTAGCGCCTCACTAAATCTAGGGGTTGGTACTCCTTGTGGGGTTGGTTCCTCACTGAACGGTACTTCACTAAAAAAAATTATAGTACAGTTTTCCATTTCAGTGATTAGTGGATTTTCTTTCCTACAAGGGTTTCCCACTTAAATATGGTGTCCATGTGTTCTTGTTCTCCTTTTGCATGTGTTTAATGGTTATGTTATCTTGATAATTCATAATGGATAAGTTAATTTGAATGATTTATGGATGGAAATGTATAAGTAAATGAAATTTTTAATGCATGATTCTCCCCCTCACACCCTCTCAGTGGTTGTGCTTCCAACAATGTAGGTCCTGTATCTATACCATGGAACCCCAGCAAATAAAAAAATTGAAAATAAGCACTGAAATGAATATGACTAAAGCATATGGAATGTAGTACATGAAGCAACTATATATGCATAAGAATGTTGTTACTATCTAATATTTGGATGTAAAGAGATAATTATCTAAGCACAAGAATAAGTAACACAATCTTTTGCATATAGTCAAATTGGAGCTAATATATTGCCATCTGCTAATTTAAGGCACGAAGGGTCCATTTAGTTGAGGGTGCTTTCCTATCTAGGTATGGTGCCCTAGTTTGGTATATGTAGATAGGGATGGACATCATTAGCATTCAAAGGCATAAAACATATTTATATCTTCACAGACACACATATATATACATATACATACACATTTAGATCTCTCTCTCTCTCTCTCTCTCTCTCTCTCTCTCTCTCTCTCTCTCTCTCTCTTTGTGTGTGTGTCTCTGCGCGCGCGCGCGAGCTGTCTGTGTGTGTGTGTGTGTGTGTGTGTGTGTGTGTGTGTGTGTGTGTGTGTGTGTGTGTGTGTGTGTGTGTGTGTGTGTACACATATAAACATGTAAGTTTGATACATAGGGTTGTCATATTTTAGAATTAAATGGCCAAAAAATGCCTTGTGTGTAGCAGTTAATTTGAACCTATATTAGCGATTTGTGATTTCTTAGTAATTATATGTATTTCATTTACAACAAGTACATTTCTATAAATATGTACATTATGTTACAGGATTGGAAGTGGGCATAACTACATTTTTGTATTTACAAGAGATACATTATTGTAAATATGCACATTATATACAAGGTGCCGCTATTCGACATGTACGTATATGGTGTAATCACAATTTACTATTTTATTCTAAAGGATTATGAAAATTTTGTTAACATTTCTGGATGGCTTTCATCATGTTTGCTTGCAATAGAGCTATGTACAATACATGATATTTTCTTCTTACCATTGTAGGTACCTATAGAAATGGAAAGGATGAATTTGAACCCATGGAAGAGAACTTGTTTAATAATGTTCCACACAACATTGGTACATGTATCCTTTATTTTAAGAGGATCTGCAGGAAGGCCTAACAACGCTTTAGTCACATCATTGAAATTCGTTGCCCATATAGTGTTGGTTAGGTCCTCAAACATCATGTGCAATGCATATTTATATTCACATGAGGTTGAATCAAAGTTTCATTTTAAACAATTTCAAGAATCATTTATATTCATAACCATTTTTTGGGGCATTATTTACCATTAAAAACCCGAGAACAAGTAGGATAACAAAATTTAATCATGCTAATATGTTATATAGTTGCAACAAGTGCAACCTATTGGAATTGGTTTTGTAAAGCAGATGCCTAGATGTCAGCAATGGTTTTGTCAACCGCCATTTTTGCACTCAATATAAATGAAACATTTGTTGCTCTTTTGATACCCATCCAAACACTGAGGGCTTCTACTTCCTCTACCGAGGGTGCCCAAAATAGTTGTGTATCAGGTCTTGTGGTTAGGCTTCTTTGTCTAAACTTGGTGACCTTGGCTTTCTTGATAGCTAATATCAGTATATGTATGTTGTCGGCATCATGTGGCGGTGGTAACTGTTGTGTGCTCTCACTACATACAATTCTGCACAAGGTTAAAGTTATAGTATATCTTGTCTGGTCTTTTATGGAAATGGTACATCGTTGTGTACAACTGCCATCTTTTCAGGTAATGTTATAAATGGTGGATGTAGAGGTTACCACACCAATAACATAAACTATAGAGCCAAGTGCTAGGTTTTGAATCACAACTATAATGGTGAAATGGAAATGGTAGAGTGTATTTTTTGTTGTACGTTGTAGATTGTTAAGAATTCAGGTTTGTTAGTGCTCCATATTTATATAATTGTAACGGAGTTGTTTTGTTGTGCAAACAACTTGCTGGAATAGAAGAGTAGTTTCCTACTTTATAGGAAACTTTCTTCCTATATTATTTTCTATCTCGAATGAATTAAAGTATAGTCAAATTATTATTATATTGCATTTATTTAATCTGAACCAAATCTATTATTTGGTATCAAAGTAATGGCATCCTGAGTATTGTGTGAGGAAGGTATATTCTCATTGATGGTTTCTCCTCTTATGAGAGATGCATAATTTTATTTTTATGGTATTCAATGCATTGATATTGATCCCGTATGAAGAGAATCTTTCCCAGCGATCACAATGCCATCCTCAAATACCTTATAGACATTGATAGATCACACACCTACTCAGCGAGTTCTGTGACTCCATCAAAGTTTTGATCTGGCCTTAGTGAGCGGAATACACATTCGAGCCCATCTCAAACCTTCTGACGGTAGCACACAACTTGGTCTTATTCTCAAACCTGTGTTTTGGTTGTTCAACATCAACACTTGGAAATGTTTCATGTATCTCTAACAACACAATATATCTCTCGTTCATTAATATTCTTGTCAGATCCTTGTATCTTGCATTGCGCACTCTATGTTCTTCTACCCTATCTCATTTGAGTGGAGGCTATTATAATGCACAAGTTTGTATTAAATACTGCAGATCTATACAACCAGCTTGACTCAGTGCATAAGCGTATTGTGCCTGGTAAATAGCTTTAACTTCGTTGAAGTATTACACCACTATCCACATGTTAAAAAGGTTATAGTTTGACTTCAAATTATATATATATTTTGTTTAGTGGATGGTTTCATGGTCAGATTGGCGTGGATTTATTTATAAGATTTTTAGAATTCTATAGATCTAACAGGATCAAGGATAATCATGTTTTTATTTTTCATTTAATGTTTGTAAACCAGTAGTGTTATAGAGTATGGTCAATGCATCAATAAGTATTGTTTATATTTGGTTTAATGTTGTGTGTACATATTATTCTATATTGAGTTATGAACTTCTCATTAAAATCATTCTAAGAAAAAATTAAATAATTGTGTATGTCATCAAAGTGTAATAAGAATCTAAATATTGTTTGTCATAGTTGTCACTATTTTTGTTTTCATCGTCTTCTGTGTGTCTAATATTAGTCACTCGTCCATGTTATTGTCAAATTTCTAAAAGTGACTATGTAAAATTTGTGTCATCAAAATTTAAAAAGAAAACAAAAAACAAAACAAAAATTGCCTTACGGGCGCATTTTCAGTGTAACCCGATGTCCTGGAAAATAATTTTTTTCACGTTGGAGGGGAGATAAAAAACACAATGTGGGAATCATTGATCTCCATGATCAAATCCATCTTAGTTAACAACATCAGACTAGAGGATGGAGGTAATGGAGGAAAGAGGGCGATCAACGCCTCTCGTCACTCACCAACGATGGGGTTACATTTTGGTATGGTGGCATCTATTTTTCGGTTTTGTGGTGTGCAGAATAAAATGGTGTGTGGTTTCCTTCCCCCTATTATGATTTAAATGAGGAGAATGTGCATTTTAGAATCTGAGAACAATTGTATAGGAGGACAACTGAACTGGAGTGATCCTTTGACTACTGAGATTCTTTGATTGTGAGATTTCTTCATCGATCAGGCGGTGAAAGAGAACTCACTGGAAGTGAAAGCGGTAACTATTGGGTTCGGTAATGTAGGTGTATCGGTGGAAGTGTGAGCATCCAGTATGGGATTCACTGTGGTGAAGTAGATAGGTCATGTGCAACAAGATCCAAGCCAACAATATGTAAACCTAAAATTATGCAGAAGCATACGATTCTATTTCCAGTTCTTGAGATGTGTTTTCTCCCCATGTTCACACTAAGGGGGGGAATGTTAGGAAGTCAAGTTTTTTAGTACTCCATTATATAATTGTAACGGAGTTGTTTTGTTGTTCAAACAACTTGTTGGAATAAAAGAGTATTTTTCTAATTTATAGGAAACTCTCTTCATATATATTTGTCTATCTCGAATGTGTAGTCATTTTTACACCCATCATAAAGGAAAGAAATCCCATGCATGCCGGCCTATCACCCAGCAGGCGCTAGGCACTCACTCGAGGCACGCACTGAGTGCTGAGTCTCTCTTTTATGTGAGTTAAGTGGGAAACCATCATCTATGTCATGAACTTAATGAATAAAGGTGCAAATGAGACATACAATCATCATAGAGCTCAGAACGGCCTCTAGACAAATCTATTCATTCCAAATAGAGGGTACTTACAGATAACAGATAGAACTACAATAGAAAGAAAAATACACAAGGATTTAAATCTAATCCATAACATCCATGAACAGAAATGAAAATATATAGATATGAACCGAGTCAATTACACTCATACTCATTCATGTTTGTAACCTCATTACATTCAATGGATCCATCAGACTACCACAGCTTGATCAGATCGAAGTCATGCATCACAACAGGGATCATGTCCTTCATCCATATAAAGAAAAATTTATAACCCAACCCTTAATACATTACTCCCTTATGTAGCCTCTACCCAATGCCACAGAGTTTCTGTAGTATTATTATAGAGCTCCGCTCTCTATATTCTCAGGTCTCGTCTATCCGATCTATCTCTACTATATTCTTTTTCTCCTACGGGCGCTCACATATATAGGCATCCTAAAGTGCCAACTAATCCTTCTGCGGTCTCATATTTGATGCCAAGTGTCTGAATTTGGTCCTCCATGGGAGCATGCTTCTCTAGGCCCAAGCTCTCCACTTTTTGCCATGATGTCTTCTAGAACCTTCTATCGCAAGGCATATTCCTTTTGTGTGCATCACGTTGCCAGGCTGGCACCTTATTCACTCCGCATGCATACTCAGGTCATGCTTTTCTCGTGTCCTACCCAAAATTCCTAATATGGCTAAGTCCAAAAACCTCATCTTTGTCCGTGCGTGCGCCACGGGTTTAAACCCTTAAAACCTGTCATGCACGCCTTCTCCTTGCACACCATTCTTCAACTAGGCCTTGTGTGCCTACGTACCTTTTAGTACTTTAGCCAATATTTTGGGGTCCCAACATCACCCCACACTACGCCTGTTCTCCATCCACGGGAACACTCCTCCAATGAATAAAGAATTACAGTAGACTTACGTCTTGGAAAAAGAATAAGGGGATGAAGAATTTGGGAAAGAAGAAAGAATGGGAATGTGATGACATTATTTAAACAAGTTGGGAAAATCTTTTTGTAAGTCGGCCTCTAACTTGTTCTAGGCATCGAATTCGTTTTGCGCTCTCTGACAGAGGTCGCTGACTAGGGCGCTTACCTCCCCAAAACTTAGTCCATCTCCTTGAGCGTTCATAGTGTCAACAATTTTCTCAAACTCCTTGCTCATGTCTTCAAGTGTGTCCATCCTTCTAGTAATCTGTGGGTACAGTTCCTTCAATCGGATTTTGATTGAACCCCTTAAGGTTTCAATGGCCTCAGATTTCTTTTTTACCTCGGTAATGATTATGTCCCTTTCCACCCTATTTCCCTTATTCTTCTCTTGAAACTCCTTCAGCTCTGCTTCGTGAGTGGCGACCAAGATTCTCACCAATCTATCCTTGTCTGCGTAATTATCGTACGCGGCCTCAGCAGATTGGGTAGCAATCTTGACATCCGCAAGTACCTTGCTATACTTGAAATGATTACTACCACTTCCAATTTTTCCTCCTTCTGCTAAGTGTGCTTCCACTTCTTCTGCAAACTCTAGGGCTAACTGTTGTCTTTCCATGGTGAGGATGCACGTTAGATCTTTTAAGCATTCAAGAGTGGATCTATACTTATATGCGGGTGGCGTTACATCTATATGCTTTAACATAATGGCGCTTGTGATAGTCTCCATCTTTTTGTATATTTCACGTACCTTCACCTTCTCATCCCTTAGTTCGTGCTTCAGCTGCACGCTGATCAACTCTTCTTGTTTCAAACCCTTAGTTTTCTCAACAAGCTCCTCTTCCTTCTTTTCTATCTTTTGCTCTAGAGATCCTACTCTGTCATTTCTTCCGAAGAGCCTAGCCTTAGTCTCGACCATGACCTTTTTCAGTGCATTATGTAACTGCTCATCTAAGAGCTTCTGAGAATTTACCAAGGGGTTGGTTCCCTTAGACTCCAGTACTGGTATTATTTCCCCTTGGTATATTTCAAACTCTGGCTCATCAATATAGTACTCAGACACCCAAGAGAGCATCTTCCTTATCCTGGGCTAGGCGCCCTCTTCGTCAAATGACTCCAAAGCTAGAAATTCTTCCGTGGGTATAGTGCTCTAGAAGCAAACGCGTACCACCTTCCTTTGGTCATCAACATAGCCCATGACCTGTCCTCATTCTGTATCGAGGATCTTCCTTCCCGAGTGCGTACCTTTAGGGAAACTCATCGTTAGACTAGGACCTCCTCCCATATTGACTTGTTCTTTCTTAACACTTTCCTCCTTACCCTCTTCCATCACTATGTCTACGTTGCGCTCTAATTCCTGTTCTACCAAGGCCTCGATTATTTTCGTTGCTTCTCTTTCTATCACCTTGTTTACTTGATCCTGTGTAAGGCTTGGATATTTCTGCTTCTGCGCGCCAACCTCCTCACTTCTTCCCATGTCCTGGGTTCCTTACCCCTCCTGGTGAACCTTGCATCGTATGAAAAGGAACCCCTGTTCTTCTTCTCCGCTCTATTCTTCTGAATCGTGCATGCTGAAGACATGTGGCTCTTGATCTCTTTCAGGATCATCTTCTTCACTATCATATTCTTCATTGTCATCATCCTTTTCACCTATGTATATCTCCAATCTCTCTATCTCCTCTGAGTCAGCTCCCTCTTCTATCCTCCACTTCTTTCTGAGAGGTGACTCTTCCGTAGGGGATCTAGCCTTCTCTGCTTCCTCTGGCGACTTCTCCTTGGTGAAGGGTTGTTCTAGCACCTCTTCTTTTGGGGTCTTCTCCATTACCGGGGATTTCATCCTACGTGTATAGGTGCTAGGTTTAGCGCTTGCCACCAATGCGCTTACTGGCTCGGCATTCTGCACACTTGGTGTTTTCTCTTTTTCTCTCTCCCTTTTCTAAGGTGTGGGCTTTCTTCTACCCGTGGGATCTTCAGGTATGGAGACATCATTCTCCAGGTATGCACCTTTCTCAAATTTTGGCCTAATGCGGAGATTTATACACTTTGTGGACTTTCCTGCAATTGTTAGGGTCCAGGGGTTCATCATTCTCACTTCGTGCACTACATACTTTTCCATGTACGCATGCTTATTGGGGTAGACCAACATCATGCGCAACTCCCTGTGGTCCTTATCAAATCATAGGTTCCATGCACCTAATTATCACATGTTAGACTAGTGGTGTGACTTATCGACTGAGCATCTTCAAATTGGATAATTCCATCTATAGGATGGATTATCTCTAGATCCCTGATTAAGTGCACATATATTCTATCTAGGACCTCTTCTCCCAAAGGTTCGAGTATAGGGTGTTGAATTTCCATTAGTCAGGGGTATGATGACCCGTTCCTCCTCATTTTCAAAGTTGATGTACCCCTTGTTGAACCAAAGATCCACATTGTTTTTATAACACCATGGGTGCCCAAGTAGTGCTGGGAAATTATCTACCTCGACGAGGGCCAAGACTTTGAATTCCCTAGTAAACTTAGCTCCCTGAATGGTGATAGTTACATCCTTAAAGACACTGATGAGTATTGCCTTTGTTTTGTTTGCTATATACAACACATTCAAATATGGTTGTAATGTAGCCCTTCCCATTTGATGCCATGCATCCAAGGTGAGAACATTGACCTCTGCGCCTGTGTCAATGAGGATATTACTAAGGAGCCATCCATCTATGACCGCATTTAACATTATCTCCCTATCATAGTTAAGGTTGTGAGGGGGAAGGTTTGTATGCAATATTTTCCTCTCACGCTCTTCTTTAGCGCATGTTACCTTCTCTCTCAACCTTGCTCCTATCAAGGGAATAATATTCTCTTGCCTTAGCAGTTTACATACTTCCTTGACCTGATCCAGGTCATCTCTTGGCACCTCGACCTTCCTTCTTTTCTCCTACCTCTTGGAATGCTCCTTTAGACACTGGATTTTTCCCTGTAAACTCTGAATGACATCCATGGTATCTTGATATACCTCATTTTGATGCACAGGGTCTGGGTACTTCCCATGTACCACTTCTTCCCTTGAAAACATGTTCTTCTGCCTTGGTATTTCCTTTACATGCGCAGCTTCTGTTCTTTTTGTTACCATAACAGGTTCTAATCCTGCATCACATGTTACCTGTGGCATCCATTATGTGTCCATCTTCTTAATGCTTACCATTGTAGTGCCCTTGTCTTTCCGGTGCTGCTAATTCATGTGCTCAAAAAACTCAGGGAACTCCTCATACTTGTGTTTCTTCCCGCACCATGAGCACTACAATAGGTCTGGGAACTCTCGTTTGTAATGCTCTGTAGACCCACAATTAAAATAGGTTCCACATGGGAACTCACTTCTTCCTCCACCGCAGTTACCATGACCATGGAATCCCCTACAAAATCCCCTTCCGTTCGTGCCTCCATCTACGTGCTCCTCATAACGTCGATCATAACCTTTAGAACTATTGGCAATGTTTGTATGGCGTACCCCATGATCAATGGCCTCATGGATCTGGTCAATAAGCCTACAATCCTTAGTATCATGGGTTGTAGAGGTGCAGATATTAAAGTAGTAAGACACATTCTTCTGAATTGCACGTGCATCGTAACAAGGGACATCTACTTGCATCATGGTCCCCATGACAAATTTCACAGTCTACTGTTATGGAGCGTATCATCCTCTAGGGAAAACTATCCTTTTCATGCCCCTCTACTTCACAATCTGTACACCATATACCACTACAAGTCTCATGGGCTGAGTTCACAGAAAAATTCTTCAGCTGCTTAGCCATGGCAGCAATTCGAGCCTCCAAAAATGGGCTAACACCAGTATCAACACTTCCAACAGCCTCAGCACGCACAGAGCAACTTCTAACGCCTCACGTGGGTTTGTGAAATTTTTATGAGATAAATCTCTTCTAAATGGATCGAGGATCTTCCTTCCCGAGTGCGCGCCTTTAGGGAAACTCATCGTTAGACTGGGACCTCCTCCCATATTGACTTGTTCTTTCCTAACACTTTCCTCCTTACCCTCTTCCATCACTATGTCTGCGTTGCACTCTAATTCCTGTTCTACCAAGGCCTCGATTATTTTCGTTGCTTCTCTTTCTATCACCTTGTTTACTTGCTCCTACGTAAGGCTTGGAGATTTCTGCTTCTCTGCACCAACCTCCTCACTTCTTCCCATGTCCTGGGTTCCTTCTCCCTCCTGGTGAATCTTGCGTCGTACGAAAAGGAACCACGTGTTCTTCTTCTTCTGCTCTATTCTTCTGAATCGTGCATGCTGAAGACATGTGGCTATTGATCTCTTTCAGGACCATCTTCTTCAGTATCATATTCTTCATTGTCATCATCCTTTTCACCTATGTATGTCTCCAATCTCTCTATCTCCTCTGAGTCAGCTCCCTCTTCTATCCTCTGCTTCTTTATGAGAGGTGACTCTTCCGTAGGGGATCCAGCCTTCTCTGCTTCCTCTAGCGACTTCTCCTTGGTGAAGGGTTGTTCTAGCACCTCTTCTTTTGGGGTCTTCTCCTTTACCGGGGATTTCTTCCTACGTGTATAGGTGCTAGGTTTGGCACTTGCCACCAACGCGCTTACTGGCTGGGTATTCTACACACTTGGTGCTTTTTCTTCTTCTCTCTCCCTTTTCTTAGGTGTGGGCTTTCTTCTACCCGTGGGATCTTCAGGTATGGAGACATCATTCTCCAGGTATGCACCTTTCTCAAATTTTGGCCTAATGCGGAGATTTATACGCGTTGTGGAACTTTCCTGCAATTGTTAGGGTCAGGGGTTCATCATTCTCACTCCATGCACTACGTACTTTTCCATGTACGCACACTTATTGGGGTAGACCAACATCATGCGCAACTCCCTGTGGTCCTTATCAACTCGTAGGTTCCATGCACCTAATTATCAAATGTTAGACTAGTGGTATGACTTATTGACTGAGCATATTCAAACTGGATAATTCCATCTATAGGATGGATTATCTCTAGATCCCTGATTAAGTGCACATATATTCTATCCAGGACCTCTTCTCCCAAAGGTTCAGTATAAGGTGTTCAATTCCCATTAGCCAGGGGTATGATGACCCGTTCCTCCTCATTTTCAAAGTTGATGTACCCCTTGTTGAACCAAAGGTCCGCATTGTTTTTATAACACCATGGGCACCCAAGTAGTGCTGGGAAATTATCTACCTCGACGAGGGCCAAGACTTTGAATTCCCTAGTAAACTTAGCTCCCTGAATGGTGATAGTTACATCCTTAAAGACACTGATGGGTATTGCTTTTGTTTTGTTTGCTATATACAACACATTCGAATATGGTTGTAATGTAGGCCTTCCCATCTGATGCCATACATTCAAGGTGAGAACATTGACCTCCGTGCACTGTGTCAATGAGGATATTACTAAGGATCCATCCATCTATGACCGCATTTAACATTATCTCCCTATCATAGTTAAGGTTGTGAGGGGGAAGGTTTGTATGCAAGATTTTCCTCTCACGCTCTTCTTCAGCGCATGGTACCTTATCTTTGAACCATGCTCCTATCAAGGGAATAATATTCTCTTGCCTTAGCAGTTTACACACTTCCTCGACCTCATCCAGGTCATCTCTTGGCTGCTCGACCTTCACTTCTCTTCTCCTACTTCTTGGAATGCTCCTTTAGACACTGGATTTCTCCCTATAAACTCTGAATGACATCCATGGTATCTTGATATACCTCATTTTGATGCACAGGGTCTGGGTACTTCCCATGTACCACTTCTTCACTTGAAACTAGGTTCTTCTGCCTTGGTATTTCCTTTACATGCGTAGCTTCTATTCTTTTTGTTACCATAACAGGTTCTAATCCTGCATCACATGTTACCTATGGAATCCATTGTGTGTCTATCTTCTTAATGCTTACCATTGTAGTGCCCTTGTCTTTTTAGTGCTTCTAATTCATGTGCTCAAACAACTCAAGGAACTCCTCATACTTGTGTTTCTTCCTGCACCATGAGCACTGCAATAGGTCTGGGAACTCTCGTTTATAATGCTCTGTAGACCCACAATTAAAATAGGTTCCACATGGGAACTCACTTCTTCCTCCACCGCAGTTACCATGACCACAGAATCCTCTACAAAATCCCCTTCCGCGCGTGCCTCCATCTGTGTGCTCCTCATAATGTCGATCATAACCTTTAGAACTAATTGGCAATGTTAGTCTAGTGCACAGCCCATGATCAATGGCCTCATGGATCTGGTCAATAAGCCTACAATCCTTAGTATCATGGGTTATAGAGGTGCAGATATTAAAGTAGTAAGACACATTCTTCTGAATTGCACGCGTCGTAACAAGGGACATCTACTTGCATCATGGTCCCCATGACAAATTTCACAGTTTGTTGTTATGGCGCGTATCATCCTCTAGGGAAAACTATCCTTTTCATGCCCCTCTACTTCACAATCCATACACCATATACCACTACGAGTCTCATGAGCTGAGTTTGCAGACAAATTCTCCTGGTACTTAGCCATGGCAGTAATTCGAGCCTCCAAAAATGGGCTAACACTAGTATCAACAATTCCAATAGATTCAGCATGCAGAGCGGCTTCTAACACCTCGCACGGGTTTATGAAAGTTTTATGAGATAAATCTCTTCTAAATGGAGTCGATCAACCCTCCAACAAACCATTGAGCATGCGGTGAAGGGTGAATGTCATATGATAGATTTTGAGAGGACCTCATTCCATATTGACTGTGTGTCATACTCCCACACACTCTCTTCCATTACCCTATTGAATCTCCTTCAGGGAGTTGATGCTCTTCTATTAAAACTCTAAGGACGTGGAATTCTACCAAGAAGCCTTGATTCTTTAAAGTAGCTATAATCTTTCTACCACCATTTGATGAGGGTCATACTTGCTCCTATACCAGTAATGCTGTGCGCCCTTGCAACATCATCTGCACCAACCTGACTGGCTTCTTCCCATGTCCTGGGGTTTTTATCTCCTTCCTGCGTGAATCATAGTAGCGTCGTACGAAAAGTGAACCACTGTTCTATAGTGTATGCTCAATACCCCTATAATCGTAGAAAATGCTAAATACATCTGGCTATTGAAGACTTTCAGGAGGTGGATGGGGCTTCTTCAGTATCATATTCTTCAGCGTCATCAGCCTTGGTTTCCTCCAATGTATGTCCTCCAATCTCTCTAGATCCACAAGATCCAGCTAGGTCTTCTATCCTCTGCTTCTTTCTGAGAGGTGACTCAGATCCGTACTGGATCCAGCCTAGGTCTCTGCTTCCTCCTGGCGACTTCACCTTGGTCCACTAGGGTTGCTGTAGCACCTCATGCCAAGGGGTCTTCTCCTTTACCGGGGAGTTCTTCCTATGTGAACTATGTGCCAACGGTCTGTGCACTAATGCCCCCAACTACCATTAGTGTACCCCGTGCCACTCTGCAAACTGTGAGACCGAAGGATTTTCTTACTTGCTCCTTGTCCAAAAATTCCTCTAGAATACTGGAATAGTATGCGTAACCATAGAATCTGGGAGGTATGGAGAAATTATATCTCCTAGGCATAGCATCTGTCACAAATCTATTGATACCTAACTGTGGTCAGCAATTACTCCGTGTCCTGTGATCTTTAAAACTGCAAGCGCTAGGGTTTGGGGTTCATCTAGGTGGGTTTCACTGCATGCACAATGTACTCTTCTCTCGAAGTGATGAACTCTCATCAAAAGCCGAAGGGGTCTCTCTTATGTGCTTTCCAAGATGGGATAGCACAGACTGCTCAAGTTCCATGTCCTCTGCGTAAACCTTAACTCCTTCCCATAACGTCTACCTCCATAGATCCATCACACCTACAACCTCGCATTGTCTAGTAATCTCTCTTTCACACACTTCACTATACTTGAGTCATCTCTCCTCCCTCTCTTTCTCCGTCGTAATATCTTCCATCTTCCTCCACCCTAGCTTCCTCACCCAGCACTCAAAATGGTTTTAACCGGCCATTGGAAATGCCTCTAAACCCAAGGTAACAATCAAGATCTTCATTGCCAGAGGAATAACACATAGAAATGATCCTCTAGTCTCCTACAAAAATTCAAACTCAGCAACTTCCAGACAAGAATATGTGGAAATAGCGTACTCCAGAGTGTATATACAGCACATTCGAATATGGTTGTAATATAGGCCTTTCCATCTGATGCCATGCATCCAAGGTGAGAACATTGACCTCCGTGCCTATGTCAATGAGGATATTACTAAGGAGTCATCCATCTATGACCGCATTTAACATTATCTCCCTATCATAGTTAAGGTTGTGAGGGGGAAGGTTTGCATGCAATATTTTCCTCTCACGCTCTTCTTCGGCGCATGGTACCTTCTCTCTCAACCATGTTCCTATCAAGGTAATAATATTCTCTTTCCTTAGCATTTTACATACTTCCTTGACCTCATCTAGGTCATCTTTTGGTGCCTTGACCTTCCTTCTTTTCTCCTACCTCTTAGAATGCTCCTTTAGACACTGGATTTCTCCCTATAAACTCTGAATGACATCCATGGTATCTTGATATACCTCATTTTGATGCACAGGGTCTGGGTACTTCCCATGTACCACTTCTTCCCTTGAAACCATGTTCTTCTGCCTTGGTATTTCCTTTACATGCGCAGCTTCTGTTCTTTTTGTTACCATAACAGGTTCTAATCCTGCATCACATGTTACCTATGGCATCCATTGTGTGTTTGTATTCTTAATGCTTACCATTGCAGTGCCCTTGTCTTTCCGGTGCTGCTAATTCATGTGCTCAAACAACTCAGGGAACTCCTCATACTTGTGTTTCTTCCTGCACCATGAGCATTGCAATAGGTCTAGGAACTCTCGTTTGTAATGCTCTGTAGACCCACAGTTAAAATAGGTTCCACATTGGAACTCACTTCTTCCTCCACCGCAGTTACCATGACCATGGAATCCTCTACAAAATCCCCTTCCGCACGTGCCTCCATCTGCGAGCTCCTCATAACGTCGATCATAACCTTTAGAAATATTGGCAATGTTAGTCTGGCGCACCCCATGATCAATGGCCTCATGGATCTGGTCAATAATCCTACAATCCTTAGTATCATGGGTTGTAGAGGTGCAGATATTAAAGTAGTAAGACACATTCTTCCAAATTACGTGTCGTAACAAGGGACATCTACTTGCATCATGGCCCCATGAAAAATTTCACAGTCTACTGTTACGGCGCGTATCGTCCTCTGGGGGAAACTATCCTCTTCATGCCCCTCTACTTCACAATCTGTACACCATATACCACTACAAGTCTCATGGGCTGAGTTCACAGAAAACTTCTTCAGCTACTTAGTCATAGCTGCAATTCGAGCCTCTAGAAATGGGCTAACACCAGTATAAACACTTCCAATAGCCTACAGTTCGCAGAGCAACTTCTAACGCCTCACGCGGGTCTATGAAATTTTTATCAGATAAATCTCTTCTAAATGGAGTTATCAACCCCCCAAAAAACCATTGAGCATGTTGTGAAGGGTGAATTTCATATGAAAATTTTGACATGAGGGTCTTGAACCGTGAATCATACTCCTGCACACTCTCTTCCATTCCCCGTTAGATCTCCTTCAGGGCACTGATGCTCTTCTGTTCAAACTTAGGGATGTGGAATTTTACCAAGAAGGTGTTCTTTAAAGTAGTCTAATCCACCACTGTTTGATGAAGGTCATATTTCCTATACTAGCTATGCATGTGCCCTAGCAACGTCGTTGCAAACTAACTAGCCTTCCGCTCCAGGGTTGTGATCCCCTTTGCACGCCATAGCAGTTCACACTTGTGAACATGTTCTACAACATCTTCAATACCTCTGTAATTTGGAAAATGTAAATACATCTCAAAGAAGACTTGAGGGGGTGGCTGGGGCCCTTGTCCACCTGAGCCAGAGCCTTAGTTCCCTCCGGTGTTTCCTCCGCCGCCAGATCCACTAGGTCTTGTGCCTCTTGAGCCACCAGATCCTCTGGATCCACTAGGTCCTATTCCTTTTGACCCATCAGATCCACCAGGTCCTATAGTGGTTGTTCCAAGGGTCCCCAAGGTTCCACTGAACTGCGTGTCAGTGGTCTGTGATAATGTCCCACTACCACTAGTGTACCCCGTGCCACTCCCAGACATGAGACTGAAGGCTTGTGTACATGCTCCTTATCTAAAAATTCCTCCGAATACTAGAATATACGTATCCATAGAAGTGGGAAATGATAAATTATATCTCCTGGACGCAGATATGTCACTTCCACTGATACCAACTGGGTCAACGATACTCCTTCCTTGATCTGGAAAACCAAGCACCAGGGTTTCGTCACTAGGTGGGTTCGGATACGTGCCAATGAATCTTCTCTCTCCACGTGATGAACTCTCATTAGAAGCTGAAGGGGTCTCTCTTATGCGCTTGCCAAGATGGGGTATCACAGATTGCTCAAGTTCCATGTCCTCCGCGTGAACCTCCACTCCTTCCCGCAATGTCTGCCTCCATAGATCCATCACACTTGAAACCTTGCGTTGTCTAGCAATCTCCCTTTCATGCTCTTCACTATACTTGAGCCATCTCTCCTCCCTTTCTTTCTCCGTCGTAATATTTGTCATCTTCCTCCACCCTAGCTTCCTCACCCAGTGCTCAGAACGGTTTAGCTGGCCATTGGAAATGCCTCAAGGTAATAATCAAGATCTTCATTGCCAGAGGGATAATACATAGAAATGATCCTCTGGGCTCCCACAGAATCTCAAACTCAGCAACTTCCAAACAAGAATATGTAGAAATAGTGTACTCCAGAGTGTAGCTAGCCAACACACCTTTCCACCAATGATCCACAACACGAGTCCACGTCAGATCTTCATCCTTCAACCTCTGGTATTCTTCTTGGGTCCATACGCATGATCTATAATACCAGCTTGATCTAGACACATATGGTGAGAGTCATTCATATAGTTCTACTGGGAAGTAACAGAAAAAAATTCATACAAATCATGTTAGAGGTTCTCTTCTACCCATCTATGTGCATCAAACTCAGATCCAATGCTAAATCTCTAAGAAAACTCATCCTCTGTGCTCTTGAACCATGATTCAACACTTTCCAAAGTTAAACACTCTATCATCACTCATTACATAGATCATGATGAATGCCACTTCCCACTAGAACTTTGAAAAGAGGTCCCGGAAACAGAACCAAGATGTAGTCATTTTTACACCCATCAAAAAGGAAAGAAATCCCATGTGCATTGGCCTATCACCCAGTGGGTGTTGGGCGCTCACCTGAGGCACGTGCGGCGCTGAGTCTCTCTTTTATGTGAGTTAAGTGGGAAACCATCATCTATGTCATGAACTTAATGAATAAAGGTGGAAATGATACATATAATCATCATAGGGCTCAGAACGGCCTCTAGACAAATCTATTCATTCCAAACAAAGGGTACTTACAAATAACAGATAGAACTACAACAAAAAGGAAAATACATAAGAATTTACATCTACTCCATAACATCCATGAACGAAAATGAAAACATATAGATATGAACCGAGTCAATTACACTCATACTCATTCATGTTTGTAACCTCATTACATTCAATGGATCCATTAGACTACCACAACTTGATCAGACTGAAGTCGTGCATCACAGCAGGGATCATGTCCTCCATCCATATAAAGAAAAATTTATAACCCAGCCCTTAATACATTACTCCCTTATGTAGCCTATACCCAATCCCACAGAGTCTCTGCAGTATTACTGCAAAGCTCTGCTCTCTATATTCTCCTCTCGTCTATCCAATATATCTCTACTATCTTCTTTTTCTCTAGCGGGCGCTCGCATATATAGGCATCTCAAAGTGTCAACTCATCCTTCTCAAGCCTCAGATCTGATGCCAAGTGTCTGAATGTGGTCCTCCATGTGAGCATGCTTCTTCAGGCCTGAGCTCTCCACTTTTTGCCATGATGTCTTCTAGAATCTTCTATCGCATGGCATATTCCTTTCATGGGCATCACACTACCAGGCTGGCACCTTATCCACTCCGTATGTGCAGTCGGGCCACACTTTTCTCGTGTCCTGCCCAAAATACCCAATATGGCTAAGTCCTGAAACCTTAGCTATGTCTGTGTGCATGCCACGGGTTTAAACCCTTCCCTAAACCCTATCCTGCTCACCCTTCTTCAACTAGGGCTTGCACACCTATGCACCTTTTGGTACTTTAGCCAATATTTTGGGGTCCCAACAGAATGAATTGAAGTACAGTCAGATTATTATTACATTACATTTGTTTAATCTGAATGAAATATATTATAGAAACAATTAGAAACTAGATTCTATATTCTGAATGAGATCTTAGGGACTGCTTGTGTCTTTATACTCTGGTTTGACATATTTTACGGTACCTTTTGACATGGAAAAAAATTTCACCAACTTGGACCATGTCATTGTAATAAGAAGCTACATTTCCGAATCAAATGAAGTTTATGTCATTAACGAGGGAATTAAATACATTGAAATTCATAACCTTACCCTCACCTTTTTGGTTGACATATATGTGTACAGTTCCTTTACAAGTAACTCTTCCCTCTATCACCTAATTCATGTGGTTTGGATGCAATTTGTTAATGGTTGTTGTGGCAACAAGCTGCAAGGGCCTATTATTCTCATCCATTTATGTGAGTATGCAACAATGTATGTAATGTCAGTAACAGGTATTAATATTAATATGTAATAGACCTTAGAAGTTGTCAATCATGATGTCGATTTTAGAGATACAAATAAAAATCTAAACTACATTGTAATAAAGAACCGATGCAACAAAACTAATGAAATTAGTAATAAGAAATATGTGTAATACACATCATGAGAAGGAAAAAGCAGAATAGGTTGTCAACAATATAAACAAAAATTTAGGTTTTTTGACCTTGCTACTAAACTTGATGTATAAAAGACTAGGTGAAGAAGGCAAGATGCTACAACATGTACATCATCTTTCACAACTCTGGGTTAGTAGTAGTAACAGCTAAAAAAGGTAGCAACCTAGTGTATATGTCTATAATAAGATGTTGCAGTTTATGTTATGTAAAATATTGTTGGCATACCTAATAGATAGATATATGAATTGTCTGGTATACTTGTTTTATTAACGCTCAGTGTAGGAAAGAGAGGGAGACCTTAAATGTAGTTCATATGCATTTCCATTAAAGAGAAACACTTGCATACGGGAGCCAACTACATGTTTGGTACAAGTCGAATATAGGATATTTTCATGAACAGATTGTGAATGGAAATTAGATGTTGTGTATCAATGATTTGATGAGATAAAAATAATGTTGTGAAACCTAGTGGGACAAGGAAGTAACCTTGTCCCACATGGTATGTGCCATCACAGAATGAAATCCCCTCTACGCATAACATTCCTAAATAGAAACCACCCCAACAAATTAAACCACCACCTAAATCGCATTTATCTAGTGAAACCCTATAGATGTTTTGGTCATACAAGAAAACATTAGTGCAAGGGATTGTGTGAGAGTTTCCTCAACCAATTTGTTTGACCCCACCAGAAGAGAAAAAACTGAAGTACCATGAAACGCAACATACAAATCAAATAACATGCAAAGCATAAATAAAATGCGTTGTTAAAATAAAGATGGGGAAGCGAAAGAACATGTATTTAGCAGTGAGAAACCCAATGCCAGGAAGAAACAAAGGCATGCAAGGAACACAACTGCAATAATCCCAAAAAAAGCATATGTACGCCACAGTCGAATCCTAAGTGTGTGGAAAATTATGCTTGACTAAAAACATGCAACCAGAAAGAAGTTTGGTGGCAAAGGAAAGGTGCAATAAAATAACAAGCCAACAGGTGTAACAAGCATGAGAGCGTCGTTGTCGAGATTCTCCCGCACTATTACACGCCTTCGACATAATTAATGTTTGGTTAAAATATTTTATTATGTGTTATGATAAGACAATTTTAAAGCCCCAAAGATTGGTTTGATTGGATGGGATCAATAATTTAGGTTTACATCTCCAATTCAATGCAACATGTGGTCTTTATTATTGGGGGTTCGTTAGGAAAATTTATTTTAGGAAGGTTAATTTTTTCGAAATTATTTCAATAATAAAATTTAAAATGGGAACAAAATTAATTTCCAAAAAATAAAGGTTTCATATAAATTTTAATTTAATCAAATTGTAGATGAATATGGTAGATTTGAAATTATTAGGGAAGTGAAGCTTAAATCTATGTTTTAAGAGGTGGGCCACTACATTAATTTATTTGGAAAGAAATTGATCTCAAGCAAACATAATATATTAAATTAGTTTTTACAACCTTAGTGTGTGGGTTGGGGGTTACTGCCACCTTGTCATCACAATTCACTGCCACCTCCTGTGGATGGAAAGTATTCTCAATTGGCCTTGGTGATTTCGTTGCCGAGAGGCCAAGATAAAGATTATGAAGAAAAGAATGAATGCATTGAAGTCATTGCCTCTAGGTGGGAGCCCAATCCCGATGGGAAGGACCTTCCAGGTGGTGGGTGGGGCAAGCCCAACAATAGAGATCCTTCTTGCTCTCGCTTCACGGTTGTTGTCTAGAATCTTTTATTCTTGTTTTGTGATATGATTTTGTAATCTTTGTGTTGCTTGTGTGACCGGGTCAACTTTTATTCTCTACGTTAAATTTGACATCTTTGTATTTTTTTAACTATATGATAATTAATTCAAATAATAA
The DNA here is from genome assembly GCA_019776745.2 of Taxus chinensis. Taxonomy (NCBI): domain Eukaryota; kingdom Viridiplantae; phylum Streptophyta; class Pinopsida; order Cupressales; family Taxaceae; genus Taxus; species Taxus chinensis. The sequence continues at coordinate 882,111,940 of CM034150.1, read as the reverse complement.
TAATAATAATAATAATAACTTACGACAATGGCAAAAAGGGTGTGATCAAATATTGTGACTATTTCAACTATTATTGTGTACATTAAATTTCAGGTCGCTTAATTTCTTATTTTAACTTTGAGAAGTCAAACAAAGCAATCATATCTAATTATTTTTTTTTTTCCAAATAAAAATAAGAACCATAAAATTGGTATCTACATATAGATATTTTAATAATATTTATACTAGTAATTATTTCATCAAAAATAACTCCTACCATGTATACATAAATGGAACTTACATAAGCAAAAAAGTTCCAGGAGAAAATTATAAACTCACACACCGAAATAAAAATAAAATCAAATATTTGCAGAGGGTGGGTTGGAAAAGAAAAACAAATTCCTTTCAATAGTTGTTGTACCATACGTAACAAATGAGCTAGATTGTCAAATTAAACAAGCAAACTTTAACCGATCACGACCTTAAAAACAATTGAAATAATAGAGTTTCTCAAATATTATTTACATACGTACCTGCATTTGTTGATGATCTTTGCTGATAAGGAAATGATCCGCCCCAAGCAGCTCTTTGGCCTCTCTTTCCTTGTGAGAAGAAGTGCTGATGACGGTAACCTTCATCCCAAGCGCTTTGCCAAACTTAACCGCCACGTGTCCTAAGCCCCCAAGACCCACAACGCCCAAATGCTTGCCCTCTGGAGCTTCCATCATCCCGTAATATTTCATGGGACTGTACACTGTTATTCCTGCGCACAGCAACGGAGCCCCTGCGTCTAGCGGCAGCTTTTCTGGAAAACGCATTACATATCTGCAAGCAATACAAAAACTTAATTTACAAGTAATATAAGATCTTTCATCTGTTTGATTATAATGTATTTACCTGTAATTGACAACAATCATGTTGGAGTAACCTCCATATGTAGGGGCTCCGTCGTGGTAAACGCCGTTGTAGGTGAGGATGAGTTTTTCGCAATAGTTTTGCAGATCTTCAGAACAGGCCTCGCACGTGTGGGAGTTGCAGGCTCCAACCAGACATCCCACTCCCACGCGATCGCCTACCTTGAAAAGGCCTTCGCTCTTGCTTCCCACGGCGGTTACCGTACCAGCAATCTCGTGCCTGTATTCTCCAACATTTTAGAAGTGCCTACCTAGAAGAGATTTTAGAAGAAGATGGAGAGATCTTTAGATAATATTATTTACCCAGGAACAATAGGATACGTGGTGTTTCCCCAGTCGTTTCTGGAAAAATGGAGATCCGTATGACAAACGCCGCAGAAAAGGATCTTGATCGTCACATCCTCTGGTCCATTTGCTCTGTACATTTCACTTTCTACCTCATATCTATTGTCGGATCAAATAGAAAATAAAATTAAAAAGAAGATAAATTACCTGTGAAAGAATTGGTAGGGCGAGAAAACAGCAGAAGAATCTCTGGCAGCCCATCCGAGAGCCTGCTGAGCCACTTTGTCCGCCATTAACCTAACCTGCACTCGATTCTAGTCCAGAAAATACAACTACATAAGGGACTCCGCCGTTTGCAGGAGATGCGACTGTTTTTCATTTTATTTTTTTTCTTTCGAGGTCTTTATTTATTCGCCATGCTCGTCACATTAATTAAACTTAATTGGGCATAAGCTATTTTATATTTCTTGCTTTGGGCCGGGGGGCCGTTGATGCTTGATTAATTAGTCGAATAAAAGCAAGCACGTTGTATTCTCATAATGGTCATTTACCAATATGATTACGTGTATTACGTGTCTTTCTATATATTTTAATAAAATGAAAATATATTAATTTGAGATGTTGCATTTGAAATTTATTTCAGTGTTATTAGATTATTTTTGTTGAGAAGTCAATCCAAAATAGTAATATTTTGTTCAAAGCATTCCTTTCAAGTTAAACATATCATTCTTTTACTTGGTTTCAATGACATTGAGATCTGCACAAAGCAGGGATGACAGTTAGGGTTTGCTGCAAGGTGTTCGCAGGCCTGTTGGCCTCATGACTGCGGCCATCCTACTTCACTTTACATGCGTGATTGCTTTCATGGCACCCGTTATGTTTAAAACCAAATCCTTCCTGGTGGCTATTGTGGGAACTCAGGGGCAAGGTTCTGCTAATGCTCCAGATGCATGATACATTGTGGAAAAATCAGAGGTAACACCTGTGGTTACGCTGTCTTTTTCAAAGGTAATCGATTCTATTTCTGCTCTCAAAGAATCTGCCATTATTTGTCGCTTTAATGGATTTTGGCCTCGAACCGAAGATCTGCATAAATGGATCCACTCTACTTGGTCCAACAACTGTGAGATTCAACTATGTGCAAAGGGTTTTTTACTATCCGTTTCTTCTCTCCTACAGATTACCAACAGTCTCTTAATGAGGGTCCCTGGTTCTGGGGTAGCATTGGTCTTTTTCTTACTCCATGGTTTTTGGATTTTGATCCTTTTACGATGGTGGTCTCAAAAATGCCAGCTTGGGTTCATCTCCCCAATCTTCCTCTCCCCTTTTGGCACCCTGCGGTTTGTGATACTATTGGTGATTCTCTTGATCATTTCATCAAGATGAATGATGAGCGGTCTAAGCAAGGGTTGTTCACTTGTGCTCATTTATGCATTGAGGTGGATTTCAACAAAGGTCTTACATACAAGTTGGAGTTACTCCATGATGGCTTCAAGTGGATTCAAATTCTCGACTATGAGAACACGGCCTTTCCATGCCAGTTATGCCATCAAATTGGGCTCCTTCAGGAGGCTTTCCCGTTGTCACTCAATCAAAATAAAAAGAAGAAGAGCAAAGGGGTTTCTTCGCGGCCTAAAGGATGGCAACCATTTTCAACGTCAGAAATCAAAGAATGTTCCCATCCCAAAAATTTAGAAGATATGACTGTTGAGATTCCCCCTACTGGAGGTTGTGTCAAGTGGTCGCATGTATCCGAGTCTTCTGATTTTGACCCTAGTCAAGATAGCCCTTGCCTAGATCCTCCGCTCAAATTGTCAGCCCAACAGGTGTAGTTGATTGTTGTCACGAGACCTAAGGAAAAGAAGGGGCGCTTTGAGCCTCTTGTTTCTCATTCTGATTCGGCGTTGGGTGCCTTTGTTTTTGGTGTTCCTCGGATGTCCATGTAGCTTGGCATTCTTTTGATGTTTTTTTGTTTTCCTAGGCACTATCTAATGTGCTTGTGACTTTGGGGCATGCTCTCATAACGTCCGCTTTTTTGTTGAAAGAATATTGTATCATGTTGCATTTAATATAATATAAGATCTTTTTCATCAAAAATAGTAATATTCTGGTTATAAAGTGAAATTTTCAATCCCCTTTAAACCCAATTGTTTTTTCTTAAGAATTCACTAAAATGGTACAACTAGATTGAGATTATACATATCACAAGTTAATGGAAATTTTGTTAAAAAAATAAAGAAATTAATAACCAATTTCTATTTCGAGTTTCTAATTTCAAGGTTTTTTAATTATTCGTGATTCTTAAATTCAAGGATTTGAATTTTTAGGTTTTAATTTCGAGTTTGACGAGAGTTATATAGCAATATAATTTTTCATGTTTTGAGGCATCCTTGTTGGTGGGTTTCAAGTTTAACATATTTTAAGTTTTTAGGTTCAGATATTTCAAGTTTAGGGGTTTTCTAGTTTTTAGGTTTTATAGGATTTGGGTTATAAGTTTTTGGGTTTGTAGTTTCATAATTTGGGTTTTAACGGTTCTTTATATCATTCAATTTTGTTTTATTTCAATGTTTTAGTGTTTCAGAGGTATGGGTTCAAGTTTTGTTGGTTACCAATTTTGGGGATTCTGGATTTGGGATTCAAATTTCAATATATTGGGTGCTTTTCGAGTTTTAAGTATCGAGGTTTTCCAAATTTCAAGTTCTAGGATTTTCCCTTTTTGGGTTTCTATTTTCAAAAGCTTTATATCAAACAAGTATTTATGTATTATAATTATTGAATTAAGGATTTTAAGTTTTTGGTTTCAACATATTGGGTTTTGGGGCATCCAAGCTTTAGGATTCGGGTTTCAAGGTTTTTTTGGAGTTTTTTAATATCAAGTTTTCAATGTTCATGTTTCAGGTTTAAATTTATACGTTTAAGGTTTTAGGTTTTGGGTTTCACAAATGTTTTATATTAATGTATTTTTCATGTTTTTGATGTTTCCTCGTTGGGTTCCTGAAGGTTTCAAGGTTTTTTATATATTTGTAAGATTCAATTTTTAGTTTTGAGTATAGGGTTTTGGGGGCACTTTATATCAATCATGTTTTGGTGTATTTTCAAGGTTTTCAGGTTAGGGATGTTCAATTTAATGGCTTTTTGGGTTCCAATTTTAGGGATTCCGTGTTTATGGATTTATATTTCACATGATTTATAGGTTTTCATGTTTGGAATTTATGAGTTTTATGTTTTAAAAATAAATTTGTGTTTTTAAGGTTCTTCGATCCAAAGCTTCCAATTGTTGGATTTCATTTATCATGTTCCAAATTTTAGTTGTGTTTTATATCAATTTCTTTTCATGATTTTAGGATTTTCTTGTTGGTTTTCTTAAGCTTTGGGTTTTCTAGGTAATGGCTTTCAAGTTTTAGAGCTTTTCAAGGTTAATAGGTTTGATTTTTTTTAGGATTTATATATTGAGGTTGTCAAGTTTTAGATAAACTGTGAAGGTTTTATGTTTTGGGTTATGGCTTTTAGGGCTTAGGTTCTTTTGCGTTTCAAGTTTAAGGTTTTGAAAACAATAATAACGTTTTATATCAATCTAATATTTTCGTTTTTAGGATTTTTGAGTTCGAGGTTTTCAGGTTTTTACAGTAGTATTTTTAGCTTTTAGATTATTTAAATTTCAAGGGTTTATAGTAAAGGATTTTAGGTTTCTAGGATTTCATGCTTTTGATGGATTCAAGTTTGGGGTTTTTGAGTATCGGGTTTTGGTGACATTTTATTGTTTCACCACATAGGAGTACCGTCTGAAAAACTAATTTAAAAGGTAAAGGTAAGGTATGTGAGGAGTACATGGGGGTCGTGAAGAGGTTGCGAAGACTAAAGGATTTGTAGAGCACTCATTTTTGCCTTGGAAGGACTACCTGAGAAGCAAAGCAAGACCACAAAATAGAGTTAATAGCATAGGTCAATGGATTACCTAGCGTTAGCTAGATCCAGAAAGTGGGGTGCTTCCTTAAAAGTTGTCAATCCACGTCTTCATACAAATTAATGTTGATAAATATTATGAAATGGAAAGTCCTACTTGATAATAATTGTATAGCTCTGATACCAAATGATAGAATAGAATTAGATTGCAATGACCAAAGAGGGACGGAAGCCTCACAAATATTATTGATCATGAAATCAGATTACATTACAATGCAAGAGTTGTAATATTTATAGATATTAGACAACCTCATATGGATAGACATGACACCCTATCAGGCACCAACTACGAGATGATAAGACCCATCTCACATGCACATGTAATTACTACTAATACCAATATTGAATGTTATCCAACATAACAATATTGAATGCAAGTCACTAGACTAGAGTGCAAATGTTGCACATTATTAAATAAAAGACAATGCAATAAATATGCCTATGCTAAATTATGCTAACATTCCCCCCCCCTTAATTTTGCATAGTTTCCAATGAAGTGGAGAGGAACTCTCGGAACAGTGTGAATTTGTCACGTGCAAGTCACTTAGTGAAAACATCTACCTTCTGTTCAACTGTAGGAAAAAACTGGAGCTGTATGTTGTGCTTCAAGACATGCTCCTGTATGAAATGAACTTGTACTTCAATATGCTTGGTTCTCTCATGAAATACTGGATTGCGAAAAAGCTTTAGAACTCCTTCATTATCAACATATGTTGGAGTAGATTTCTTTTGTGGTAGACCAATTCCTTCTAGTATTCGGCGTAGCCATATTGCTTCACAAACAGCTTCACCTGTAGCTCGATACTCTGCTTCTGTAGAAGAGTGAGAAACAAAGTTTTGTTTCTTTCTTCCCCATGATATCGGTCTAGATCCAATAAAGAAGATGAAGCCTGATGTTGACTTCCTATCATCCATGTTTCCTGCATGATCTGAATCTGAATATCCTATCAAGAAGTTGTCGTTCTTCTTGTACTCTAGACCAAGGTCAACTGTACCCTTTAGATATCTCAGTATTCTCTTTGCTGCTTTACAATGACATATTTTTAGTTCTTGCATAAAGCGTGATAAATAACTAACTGCAAAGCTGATATCTAGTCTAGTATATGTTAGGTAAATGAGACTCCCGATCAACTACCGATAGAGAGTTACATTCACCGGTGGTGATGGATCGGAATGAGATAACTGAAGTCTCACTTTCATAGGTGTAGCAATAGGAGTGCAGTCCATCATCCTGAATTTCTTGAGCGTTTTCTTGGTGTATTTCAACTACGACATAAATATATGATTCTCTTTTTGCCATACTTCCAACCTAAGACAATAGTGCATGAGCCCGATATCTGTCATGTCAAACGATCGATTAAAATTCTTCTTTGTTGCATCGATCATCTTCACAAAACTGCCTGTAATGACTAGATCGTCGACATAAACAACCACAATGACAATCTCCCCCCCTTGATTTTTTAGGTAGAGATTGGGGTCATAAGGATTCTGTTGTTACAAATCAGCAGCACTCCTGGATGTTGATCAGATTTCTAGTTTGATATTTGAGACATTCAGTGTGATTGCACAACATTGAATCCTCTCTCCAAGTGTGCGACTTGTAAAATGAGAGAGGAATCTCCAGATTAGAGGCTGGTTCCTCAAACTCCTCTGATTAGATCTGTTATTTACACAATTTGCAGAGGTTTGAATCCTAATCCTACTCTAGATTCCAAGGAGACAGAGATAGAAAGTGCAAAAAATTGAAAACTAAACTAATAGGTGATACACCAAAGGAGTGGTGAACACTTCTTGTTCATGAAAATTGACACAATTTCATGAAATGCAACATGAAACATCATAACACAGGCTGATAAGATGCAATTAGAGGTCTGAAATGAAACAAGACAATACAAACAAAGGACTAAAAATTGATCACAGAGTCTGCACTGTCATTTTCACTGTCAAAATCCTTGCATTTGCAACATCAAAGAGGAAGAAACCTATTACATATCATGAAGAAGGTCTGATACTTGCAAAAATCACTTGTTGAAGGTGAAAGAAGAAGCTTGTTGTCCCAAAAAAATGTTCAACAACAAAAAATGAGCCAAATCTGGCTTTTACAGTGCATGGGTCGAGCCCAGGAGAGAGAAAACGTGTAAAAAACATGGAAGCCATTCCCCATTGAATGAAGATGTATTAAAATAGCATGGGCGTCCTTACAGACCCATGCCCTGACATTTTTGGCCATGCTGAAGAAGAATGCAACCCATTTTACATTAAAACTGGTTGTTGAAACGTCATTTCTGGCCATTACCACGTGCTAGAGGCGTTTCTTGATTTTATCTCTCCAAACTCAACCAAAATTCAAATATGACCACGGAATCTTGTAGATAATTTCACCATCTTTCCATTGATATAAAGAACGTGAAAATCTGAGCTTTGGATCGAAAGATATGGCGATTTGAAAATTCAGGGCAAAAAACAGGCCAAAATCAGATCAACGGGCAAAAAGTTTGAATTTTTACCCATTTGGTCTTTGGAAAATTTTTTCAAATTTTCCCCATGCTCCGCCACTCTAGGTGCCACGTGGTGGCTTCCTATTGGCCACGGGCCTCCTAAGGGAAAATTTCCCACAAAAACTCTACCGAGCCATAACTTGAAAAATATGAGTTTAGGAGGAAAACTTTACCTTTCTGGAAAGCTGAGAGAGAGATCTATCCAATGGTGCCATTTTTAGAAAGATTTGAGTGCCTAAAAATCAAAAATGGATACTGAGGCACAAGAGAGGTAAGAACACAAGGAGTTAGCCACAAAAATGAGCAGGGGCACATTTTGGATAACAATTTTGGCGACTCAGAGGGGTCATCTGCCTACTAGATGAAGATACCAGTTACCTGAAGCAGCCCATTGGGCATGGAGTCATAAAATTTTCTATTCGGAACCCCAACTGACTTAGAATGTTGCAAGGAGGAAGATGGAAAATCACCTGATGGAAGCAAGGCCCTGCAAAACATCATTCCCAGGGACAGCAAGCCTGTGCCAAAGCACTTAGGGAAAGTAAAACAACCTACAGTAAAACAATGTGCACAAGTACTTGGAGGAATGAAAACCTAAGCTAATATTTACAAGGTGGCGAATTTCCCTCTAGTAGCAATGCTTTAGATGGATTCCCATTGAATAGAATCTACAGTTCTTCGCCATCCAATGAAGACAATTAGAAGGCATTGTTGTCCTTACACTTTGTGACCAATGTATGGGCCACTCCAAATGGTATCAAATTTTGAATGCCTTCCCGGTTTTGCTCTATCTGCATCCCATTTTAACACTAGATCTCCAACTTGGAAAGATCTACTCTTGGCCTTCCTATCAAAGGTCTTCTTGATCAAAGCTTGATCCTTCTCCATTGCTTGGGATGCCTGATCTCTGATCTCTTGGAGCTCCATCAACTCTGCATATCTCACCTCCATGGGCCCAAACTCTAGCAACTCTAACTACTTCATGAGTTCCAATGTTGGCAACTCAAGTGACATGGGCAAGATTGCCTCTCTTCCATAAACAAGCCTGAATGGAGAGTTACCTGTGGATCTCTTGGGAGTTATCCTATCAGCCCATAAGGCTGATTTCAGTTTGGTATGCCAAGACCTCTGATTCTCATCAAGAGTCCTCCTAATGATCCTCAACAAGTTCTTGTTTGTAGATTCAGCCTGGCCATTACCCTGAGGGTAATAGTTTGATGAAGTACTTAGGTAGATCCCGTTCTTGACAGCCCACTCAGTCACCTTGGATCCAATGAATGCTAATGCATTATCTGAGATTATTGTAGTAGGTATGCCAAATCTAGTTACTATCCCCTCATAGAAGTCTAAGATGCTAGACTCATTTGCTTCCTTGAGTGCTACTGCTTCAGTCCACTTGGTGAAGTAGTCTGTGGCTGTCAAAATCCACTTATGCCCTTGGCTTGAATTGGGATTAATGACTCCAATGAAGTCCAAACCCCATTGCATGAATGGTTGGTCAATTGAAATTGGATGCAATGGAAGGGTAGCAAGCCTCTCTTTACCTGTGAAGAATGCACAATTCTTGCACCTTTTGATCCACGCAAAGCAATCACTGAAAATATTGGGCCAATAATAACCAGCCTTCATGATTTTTAGAGCTGTCACTCTTGGTGCAAAATGACCACCACCTGGTCCACCATGGAGCTCTTCCAACACCCTATGAATCTGATTTGTGCTAATGCATCTTAGCAACACTCCATTCACATCTTTCTTGAACAAAACACCGTCTACTATGGCATATGGGACAGCCTGCAATCTGAAGTGTCTTCTTTGGGTTTTGTTCATCTCTGGAGGGCATAGGCCTGTGCTTAGGAAGTGCATTATACCTTGGGTCCAGCAAGGAGTGGGGACAACATTATCCTCTTCTTGAGTGCTACCTTGCACATGGCTTTCTTGAACTGTCAAAACAACCTCTTCTTTATTGCATACTCCTTTTTTCTTTCCCAGAATCAGCAGCTCACACAATCCTTTTCCTCTTACCAGCTTGGTGACCTTGATCTCAATGTCATACTCCATGACATGAGTGATCCAACCTTCCCTTTTCTCATTCAAATCCTTGTTGAGGAGGAAGTCCTTTACTCCCGCATGAGAGACCAACAACTGAACCTTGTTGTTTGAGACTAGATGCTTGAATTTCTTCAAGCTTCTGATTACTACAAGTACATGCTTCTCAATAAAAGAATATCTCACCTCATAGTCATCTAGGCTTTGGCTGAAGAAAGCAATTGGCTGCTCATCATTGTCATTGTTCTGCTGTACCAAAATGGTAGAAATAGTATCATTACCTCCAAATGCATAGAGGATGAAATCCTTGGAGAAATCCGGGTTGATGAGAGTTGGTGCTTGGGAGATGGCTTCTTTGATTGCTTCAAAACTCTCCTTGCCTTCTGCTGTCCACTTGAAATCCGTGCTTTTCTTTAACATTTTGGTGATAGGTTTGACAAGGGCTGCAAAATCTAGGACAAACCTCCGAAAAAAGTTTATTCTCCCCAAGAAACTCTAAAGGGCCTTCTTATGGCTTGGCAATGGTAGTGCTCTTATGGCTTCAACCCTCTCTAGATCAATTACTAATCCTTCTTTGGAGACAATATGGCCAAAGAGCTTTCCTTCATGTGCTAGGAAGATACACTTCTTAGGATTCAAAGACACTCCAAATCTCCTACACCTTTGGAAGACTTGTCTCAAATGAGAGAGATGGTCTGCTGCATTCTTTGAAAAAATAGTGATATCATCAAGGTATATCAGCACCACATTGTTAATCAAACCTTTGAATGCCATGTCCATTGCTCTTTGGAAGGTAGCTCCAGCGTTGGACATCTCAAATGGCATTTTCCTGTATGCATAAGTTCCCCATTTGGTTGTGAAGGCTATCTTGAACTGATCTTCTTCCTTCACCATAATCTGATTGTAGCCCAAGTAGCCATCAAGTAGTGAAAACCTCTTGGAGCCAGCCACAACTTGCAAAATTTGCTCCATAGAAGGAGTGGGTAATGGTCCTTGAGAGATGCTCTATTCAAGTCTCTGAAGTCAACAGACAATCTGATCTCTCCACTCTTCTTTTTGACTGGAACCAAGCTAGCAACCCAACTAGAATGCTTGATAGGGAATATGATTCTTGATTCTATCAACTTATTCAATTCTTTTCTCATGAGAGGCTCCATGTGGGGGTTGACTGGCCTTTGTTTCTACCTGATGGGCTTAGTATTTGGATCCAATTCAATGGTGTGTTGAGCTAACTCGGGATTGAAACCTTTCAAATCTTCATAGCTCCAAGCAAACATGTCAAGGTAATTCTTGACAAAGTTGTATGAACTCATACCTTTCTTGCTCAGCTTGTCATCTTACCAATTTGGAGTGATTTACCCTCTTTCTACTGAGATGGACACTGAATATCCTCCCTTCACTTGGATGTTTACTTTCTCCTTCCTAAACTGATCATTAGGATTGAAAATCGACTCCAAAGTAATAAGCCCCTTTGGTAGTTTGTTGGTTCTCATCTGCACCACGTGGTCACCATACTGCTTGCTCCAACTTTTCCTAATTTTTGGCTGAGAATTCAGCCTCTTCTTGCAAGAAATGGATGATTTGCTTAGTCATTTTCAAACACTTGCCAACTTACCATTGTTTTCCAACACTGAAGGCCTCACAATCACATGGATGTTTCGTTTGTAACCTTGTCTTTTTGAATGCTCTTCACAAACGTCAAAGGCTGCCCCAACTGCTGCAAGCCTGTCAGCGGCTTTGTTCTCTTTCCTAGGAATGGATTTGATGCCAAAAACCCTCAAAATTTTCAATGAGGTCCCACACCCCTATTCTTGTAGCACTTGAGTAGATCATTCTTGACAGCATGCTACCCCTTAACTTGGTTGACAATCAAACTCATTGTCACATAAGACTTGCAAGTTCTTTATTCCTTCTCTTGATTGACTAATGTAATCCCCTTGTACTCAAAGCTTCATATTCAACAGTGTTATTAGAGCAATGCAAAACTGAAATCTGAAAGCTGAATAATACTTAACTCCTTGTGGTGAAACAAGCATAAGCTCCACCTCCTACACCTTGTCTACTCCTTGATCCATCAAAAAACAACTGCCATACCTCATTGTCATCTTTGTGGTTTGGCTTGGTGATGCTAGGAATAGTCTCATTTTCTTGATGTATGCAATAGACCCCTAGCTCAGATTCTTCTACTTCTTGATAAGGATCAAAAGCATGACACCTTGCTTGCCCATTCATCAAGAGTTAAATCTGGGATGCTTCCAACCTTGGTGTCAGCTTCATCAGTGCTTGGGTGATCTTCTTGATCAAATGCCGAACAGTTGGCATTGATCTAACTTGGAGTGTAGGGCTCAATGTGGAATTTTGCAACAGGTTCAGACCTGATTGTAGCTTTGGTTCCATACCTCATTCTAAACAGCATATGTGACCAATCAGCAGACAAGTAACCTCCAATCTTAAGCTATGTAATATCCCTGACAAACATAGGGAAAAGGAGTGGTGGAAGGTCTATTACTGAGACATCTTGCAAAACAACCACGTTGGGATAGGCATGCAAAGTAAGACTCAAGTTTTTAATCACTCCAACTGTTGTTACTGCTGTCCCATCCAATTGTACACTACCCCTTTGGATATGGTTTCATACTGAATTCCCAACTGATCAGCTATTTGCTTGGGCATTACTGAACTACTTGCCCCCGGAATCAATCATGCAATTGTGTACTAATTGGTTCCCAATGATCAATGAAACATAGAAATTTAGAATGGAGGGGGCTTCAACATCTTACCCTTGTTGTCCTCCATGATTCCCCTTCAGGCTGGGCAGCATTTGTGAGCACCTTCTCTTGCATTTGGACTTGCTGATTTGAAGTTGGCCAGTCCTTCATGGCAGCTTAGTAGCAAATCTCTTTGGCCTGGGATAGATAGTGATTCCCACATAGATATGTTTTACATTTGTCTTCTTCATCTGATCATTGATATTGAATGGGGGGATGAAGTATCTCTTTTGCTTTCCCTTGGCCTACACATTCATCCCTTGTATATGGGCAGCAACAACTGGCATTTGGGTTGGCCTAGGGGCTGTTCTTAGGCAATGCCCCTTGCGTGCATATGGGAACTGCATTTTGCTTGCCAACCAGTTTGTGGAGTGACAGAAGGTCGTAAATTACTTGGGGCCAATGGCTGTTCTTCACCCAAATTTCTTCTCTTTGACCTTGTGTTGGCTGCAACAGCTTTGGGAAACTCATTTGATTCATGCCACAAAAATCTTCTGCCTACTAGTTTACAAGTGTGGTATCATTTGGAGCTAATTGCTGCTGGAATGTTTTCTTGTTGCTGGTCATTTCTTTGACTACCTTCACCCTCCACACCAAGTTGCTATCACCATCAATGCTTGATTCAAGGCACCGTTGAAGCACATGGATTGGTTATGAGGTTCATTCCATGGGAAACACCAATCAATACTCCCTGAGCTATACGTTGTTTTGTACTGGCACTAATGCTTTAGATGCAGATACGTAGCATTGGGATTATAGGGCTGAAATGGTCTGTTGGCAGGAGGCCTTGCTTGATTTAGATTTGCAGCTGGATTGGGTGGTCTTTGGGTTTGATATGGCTGCTTGTTAGGCTGAGCTTGGGGCTAGAAAGAAGGTCTAAAACCTTGAGCTTGCTGCCTCTTGAGAGTAAACCAGCTCATTGCCTAGATTTTGCAATTGCTTCATGGACTTCTTGAAGTTCATTTGAGGCACTAGAAGATGAAGTAGAAGCTTCATTTGAATTCTGATTTCTAGGAGTTGGGATGAAGGAGATAAATTAGGAATGCTTGATTAGCATTTGGGCTCTCTAAACTTGGAAACAATGGCATTGGAGGTCTAGGGGCTAGTTTACCAGCTTGGATCAAACAATTTTCAGCTCTAATGGCAATGCTATAAGCAATAGGGATAGTTGTGCCTCCCATGGACTGAATTAACATAGAAATATCATAATTTAGAGCTTTAAGATAGTAAGGAAAAGCACCTTCTGCTGGTGGCCTGACTGCCACTGGAATTCTCTCCCAATTCCTTTGAAATCTGAAGTTGAAATCAGTCAACTACTCATTGGGAGCTCTCTTGATGGTTGTCAGCTACTCCAAAAGAGACAAGTTGTCTCCCTTCTCTCCAAATTGCTCATGAAGTGCTACACATAGCTGGTTCCAATTTTGAATAGAACCTGAGGCAAGGCTTCTAAACCATTGCAAAGCCTTCCCCTTAAATGAAGATGCCAGCAATTTGACAACAACTTGCATCTCATTGATTTCATGAATTGCACAAAGGTTGGCAATGTCTTTAACATGATCACTAGGAGTAATCTAATTCTCTCCAGTGAAGTATGGAATTTTCTTCAAGGCTGTAATTAGAATTGTATTTTGTGCATTGAGAGCAAGTGGGCTACTGCCAGTGAAATTGACATAGGGGTTGTTTTGTGCCATTCTAATTGGCCTTAGAACCCTTGTTGATTGAATGAAAGGCCTACCAGGTGGAGGAGTTGAGAGAGTTTTGTTTGGTGGAGATGGAGACCTTTGGATTCTCCTCCCACTTTTCCTTACTCTTGGAGATAACTGCAGATATTCAAATAGTGCCTCTTCTTCTCCAGCTCTTGACCTTGTAGTGATTCTTCTCATGAGTTTTCAGGTCTGCACTGCTAAAACCAGCTGATTCTTCTTCCTTGGAGTCGCTAGATGTGTAATTTATAGCTCTTTTAAGCAAGAAAATTACAGCAGATGCACATCAAATTTTCTGCAAAGAAAATGAGACCTCTAAGGTCCCACCGGGCGTGCCAAAACTGTTGTTGCAAATCAGCAGCACCCCTGGATGTTGATCATATTTCTAGTTTGATATTTGAGACATCCAGTGTGATTGCACAACATTGAATCCTCTCTCCAAGTGTGGGACTTGTAAAATGAGAGAGGAATCTCAAGATTAGAGGATGGTTCCTCAAACTCCTCTGATCAGATCTGTTATTTACAGAATTGCAGAGGTTTAAATCCTAATCCTACTCTAAAATTCCAAGGAGACAGAGATAGAAAGTACAAAAATTAAAACTAAACTAATAGGTGATACACCAAAGGAGTGGTGAACACTTCTTGTTCATGCAAATTGACAAAATTTCATGAAATGCAACATGAAAACATCATACACAGGCTAATAAGATGTAATTAGAGGTCTGAAATGAAACAAGACAATACAAACAAAGGACTAAAAATTGATCACAGAGTCTGCACTATCATTTTTCACTATCAAAATCCTTGCATTTGCAACATCAAAGAGGCAAAAAACCTGTTACAATTATGAAGAAGGTCTGATACTTGCAAAAATCACTTGTTGAAGGTGAAAGAAGAAGCTTTCTGTCCCAAAAAAATGTTCCACCCCCAAAAAATGAGCCAAACCTGGTTTTTACAATGCATGGGTTGAGCCCAGGAGAGAGAAAACATGTAAAAAACATGGGAGCCATTCCCCATTGAATGAAGATGCATTATAACAGCATGGTCATCCTTACAGACCCATGCCCTAACATTTTTTGCCATGCTGAAGAAGAATGTGACCCATTTTGCATTAAAAACTGGTTGTTGAAACGTCATTTCTAGCCATTACCACGTGCCAGAGGCATTTCTTGATTTTATCTCTCCAAACTAAACCAAAATCCAAAAAATACCATGGAATCTTGTAGAGAATTTCACCAGCTTTCCATTGATATAAAGAACGTGAAAATCCAAGCTCTGGATCGAAAGATATGACGATTTGAAAATTTAGGGCAAAACAGGCCAAAATCGGATCGGCGGGCAAAAAGTTTGAATTTTTACCTGTTTGGGTCTTTGGAAAAAATTTCAATTTTTCCCCACGCTCCGCCACTCTAGGTGCCATGTGGCACGTTCTGATTGGTCACGGGGCCCCTTCCTGCTCCATTTTTAGAAAGATTTTGAGTGCCTAATAATCAAAAATGGAGACTGAGGCACAAGAGAGGTAAGAACACAAGGAGTTAGCCACAAAAATGAGCAGGGGGCACATTTTGGATAATAGATTCCTTTTAAATCCATGACTTATGAGATGCTCATCAATTTTAATGTACCATGCTCAGGGTGCCTATTTTAGGCCATATAGAGATTTTATCAGTTTATATACCATCATCTCTTTTCCTGGTATTACATAACCCTCTGGCTGAGTCATATAGACTTCTTCTTGCAAATCTCTATTAAGAAAGGCACTTTTCACATCCATTTGGTGGAATTTCCAACCAAATTGTGCAGCTAGATCAAAGATCATCCTAATCATCTTGATCTTGGCTGTGTGGGAGAAAATGTCTCCTTGTAATCAATGTTTTCTTGTTGTGCATACCCCTTTGCTACAAGCCTTGCTTTATACTTGTCAATAGTCCCATTTAATTTTTACTTAGTCTTGAATATCCATCTGCATCCAATGGGTTTCTTCCTTGGTGAAAGGTTGACAAGTTTCCATGTGTTGTTCTTCATCACTGACTGATACTCTGAATCCATGGCATCTTTCCAAGATTTTGATTATAGGCTTCCTAAACTGTAGATGGCTCAACTGTTTCAACAACTCTGCTCATTAGGGCATAATTGACCTCTTCACGAGCTTGACTGCGAGTTCTAGGTCTAGGATTGGATTATATGCTAGTTGCTTCATCCAAATTTACATCTCTTATTAATTGAGTATACCGTTTAGGTAACTTCTTAGCTATTCCATTGGCTTGTGGTGGATCCAAGTTTTCACCATCATCCAATTCATCACTGTCATCTTCTGTGGGAACATCAAATTTTGTCTTCACAAGAGGTGTATTCTGCATGTTTGTTGAGTTGTTGAGTGGAGCATATGCTTGTTTCTTCTCAAAGAACTCAACATCCCTACTTGTGTATACTTTATTTACTTTTTGATCCCATAATCTATACCCAAGTGCTTCTTCACTGTATCTAATAAATATCAGTTTCTCAGCTTTCTTATCCAACTTGTTCCTATTCTTCTTGGGTATGTGCATGATAGATTTACACCCAAATACTCTTAGGTGTGCAATTGATGGTTTCCTATTTGACCATGTTTTCTTCAGGTGTCACTCCTTTAAGAGCTACTGTGGGCACTCTGTTCAACAAATATACTGCGAGTTCTTGCAACTTCTTCCCAAAATATCTTTGTTAAACCTGAGTCTTCAATCATAGATTGCACCATTTCCATGATAGTACGATTCCTTATCTCTACTATACCATTCTAATGTGGTGTGTGAGTAGGAGGCATTTGTCGACAAATCCCGTGAGCTTCCAGGTAATTCTTGAACTCATTGCTTGTGAATTCCCCCCCTCGATTTGAGTGGAGAGTTTTTATCTTGTGACCAACTTCATTCTCAACAAGTGCTTTGAACTTCTGAAATGTCTCAAAGGCTTGACTCTTATTTCTTAGACAATATATCCACATCTTTCTTGAGTATTCATCAACACAAAGCATGAAGTATTGACATACAGAATGACTTGGTTGCATGGGCCCACAAAGATCGGTCTGTACCAAATCAAGCTTTCCCTTAGGTCTATATGTGTTCTTCTAGAAGGGTACTTTGTGTTGCTTTCCAACTAGGCAATTATGACACTTGTCAATGTTGTGCTTGAGTGTAGGCAATCCTTACACCATGTTTCCCTTTTGAAGTGTTTGGAGATAGCCAAAACTAATGTGACCATATCTGCGATGCCATATTTCTATAGATTGTGTCTTTGGCCACTAGAGCTTGATCATCCTTGTGGACAAAATCAAGTTGGAACATGCGTCCCACATTGGAGGCTCTTGCTACAATATTGGAACCTCTTGACTTCTCTCTTATCAAGCACACTTTTTCTCCATTATTACTGTCAAAATCCAACTTCAAGTTGTGATCAAGGAGTTGACTAACTGATAACAAATTCTTAGTCAACCCAGGTACATACAATACATATGTGATTTTACAGTTATGCTTTCCAAGAGGTAGTGAAATGTTTCCAATCCCCTTGACACTATATGACGAGTCATCACCTAATGACACATGGTTCTTGTTAGGTGAGTCACATAGTGTATAGAACTAATCCTTGCGTCCAGTCATGTGTCAAGTTGCACCCAAGTCAATATACCAAATATCTTGTGTGGACTTGGTTTCTTCATCAAATTGAGTAGAATACATGTGGTGTCCCTCCATCTGAATCATCCTCATATTTGGCAATGTACCCTTTTTGTTTGGGTTTTCTTTGCCAATTACCATTTTCTACCCTTGATTGTTGTTGTTGTTGGACTTCCCTTGATTTGAATTTTTGTTACCCCTGTTGGTTATTGGGTTTTGAATTACTTGATGAACCCTTTTTGTAGGAATTGTACCAACAATATTTGATGTCATGTCCCCCTCTATTGCAAATGGGACACTTCTTGGTGTTGTCTCGTTAACTTTGGTCCCTTTGTTGACTTTGATTTTGTTGGGACTTCTTGTGATTAAACTAAAATTTCTCCTTTCCTTTATGATTGGAAGATAGTGCTTACTCATCTTCATGATCTTTGTTGTTCATTGCCTCTTCTTGTTAAAGTAGATTGACCAACTTCTCAAAGGTGACTGTGTGTTCACTCATATTGGTCGTTGTCACAAAGATTATATAGGAAGGAGGAAGTTCTCGCAACACAATTGGTACAAGGTCTTCATCACTTATCTCTTTTCCCAATGCCAATAGAGATGCCCTCAAAGTAGTAACTCATCTAAAAAAAACTTCTATCTTCTCATTGTGCTTGAACTTGAGAGTATGCAGTTGTGACAGTAGGTTGAGGATGGCATTCTTGTTCTTTGCCTCATAGACTGTGCTTAACTTATCCCATGCATCCTTGGCCAATGTGGCATCTCTAATGTGGGGTTACACATCGTCCGTTACACCAAACAAGATGATCAACTTGGCATTTTGATTGGCCATGTCAAATTGAACTTGTTTTCTTCCATCATCAAGTGATCTTGTTGTTGTTCCATCTACAACTATCCATAGGTCTTCAAACTCAAGTAACATCTTGATCTTCAGTTTCCATGCGGTTATCTCCTCTAAGCAGTTGTGAATCTAGCAAGAAGAACTTTGGTGCTTATGCACCCATTTCTGCAATCTAAATTTCTGAAACTCTGAATTTTTGACAAAGGGTAAGGCTCTTATCACTCCAGGTTTATGGTCTCGCTCTCAATATACCATCAAGTTGATATACCAAACCTTTCTATATATGCTCCCTTTCGATATACCCGTCGATATGTGGAAAAAGATCACCCTTTGAATATACCCATCAGTATGGAAAGAGGTGTTAACGCACATGAAAGAATTTAGTACGTGGTACGTAGACAGTACGGAGAGGGGTTTGTGCAAGCACAAACGGATGGGAGGGCTCAAATGTGTGTGTATTGAGTCCTTATTACTCCCCGTCGATTTTATAGGGTCGATGCCTAGATGAAATTTAGGCAGCTATGTTAGGCGTTAAGTGTAGTAGTAGTCGTGATGGCATTACTCGTAAGTGCTTCCCAGAGGCACCATATATACTGAACGCTGCTATGAGATCAAAGATCTCTTGTGATAGAACCAAACATAAAATAAAAAATTTACACTTTTTTTTTTTTTCTTTTTTTTACACTTTATGCACCAAGATTAGTACAAAATTCTCCAAAATTTCATCAAAATGAAGTTTTTGTGTTCCCCCTCTTTAGAAAAAAGGGTCTAGAATCACAAAATACACAATTTAGGCCAAAAATATTTTTTACCCCCCAATAGGTGTTTTTCTGCTAAATTTAGTGATGGCTCTAAATGTGTTTGGTGAGCTTCTAAATTTGGAAATCTCCCAAAATTTAGTAATTTCTCCAAATTTTCCAAAAAAAATAATTTAATAAAAAATATAGAGAGAGTGGGAATTGAACCGCTGGCCTGTTTGTTCCCAAGATCCAAACAAACAATCTAAATATTGTTTTCATCTTTTCTCACAAACTGTGCTATGGGTTTTTCTAAAATTTTGTCAGCAGCATCATACAATATTTTTCTTGAAACCCACAAAATTTCAGAAGAATCAGAATCTTGGTTTTTGAGATCTTACCAATTTACCAGCTAGATCTGATTTTTTTTTCCAGAAAACATGACCCAACTTGCACAGACGTTTCGTCATATGTAGAGGATGAATTTGAAGATCATGTAAACTGCAAAGTTGTGTGTCTCTTTCTTATATTTCTAAAAAAAAAACAACACATCAATCCAACATTTTATGAAAAATTTATGTCATTTTTTATGAGAGCTATCTGCTGGAATTTTGTTGACAGGACTGCTTCAACCTTTGCTCCCGAATTCTTCACACCTCCACTTTCAGATCTGATTTTTTTAATTTTTTTAGATCTGATCTTGTTTTTTTCACTCTTTTTTTAGATCTGCAATTTTTTTTCAAGATCTTTCTCCTTTTTTTTAAGATCTTTTTTTTTTCACAAATTTTTTTTTTTCAAGATTTTTTTTTTTGTAAAGATTTCCAAATCTGAAATATTCCGTCAATATGTTGGATCAATTGGCTATGCCAATGACTAATCAGAAAAAAATTACCTTCCAAATAATTGGATAGGTCAAATTTTAGTTGAGGGATGCTTGGAAGGAATGGAGGCTGCGGGATGCTTCAATAGCTCTCCTTTGATGAAGATCTTCTTCTCCAATGGATCCTCTCCAATAATGCTCCTCTTCAACCTTGCTTGGATAGAACCTGCTCTAATACCAAATGGTAATAATGGTATAGCTCTGATACCAAATGATAACAATGGTATAACTCTGATACCAAATAATAGAATAAAATTATATTGCAATGACCAAAGAGGGACGGAAGCCTCACAAATATTATTGATCATGAAATCAGATTACATAACAATGCAAGAGTTGTAATATTTATAGATATTAGACAACCTCATGTGGATAGACATGACACCCTATCAGCACCAACTATGAGATGATAAGACCCATCTCACATGCACATGCAATTACTACTAATACATATATTGAATGTTATCCAACATAACAATATTGAATTCAAGTCACTAGACTAGAGTGCACATGTTGCACATTATTAAATAAAAGACAATGCAATAAAATTCAATAAATATGCCTATGCTAAATTATGCTAACACTAATGTAGTTATATGATTTAGGTATCTCACAAAAAACAATAGTCTAAATCTAATCTAAATGATGAATATAAGATTAAATCTAGGAGAATGGTTAGTTGTCAGGTTCTATAGGTATGAGAGAGGGTAGAAAGAAGGTCTGAGTGAAGTCTTGGGAGGTTTTGGAGAGTTCTGGGTGGAGGAATGAACTCATTGACTTGATTGGAAAATTTCAAACATAGATGCCGATGCCGGTTGGGGAACTGATGTCAATCACTAGTTATAGCTAGGAATTATTGGGTAACCGATCATGGTAGGGGTAATTGAGTTTCAAAGGTAGAAAGGAGGTTGATTTGGGCTCTCTTTGATTACACAGAGTATTGGGAGGTCTTAGGTAGGGTGTAGGACTTTATGTGAAGACTCAACAGGGGTAAAAGGGGTGTTTGAAATGGCAGAGTGGTTCCAGTTGGTAGTGTGTTAGGTGAATGGGCTGCGAAAGGTATCCAGGAGAAGAGGGAGGTGATTAGAAAAAAAAAAGGATCTAAAACCAAAGATAATGAAATCAATAACCTAGTTAAGAATAATTATCAGAGATCTAGAGATTGGGATAATGTGGTGGTTGGTGGGTGTGCATAGGAGAGACAAGCCAAGATCTAGTGTCGTGGCAGTAAAGGTTGGGTGTTTCTCTGTGTGAATGGTTCAAGCCTATGAAGCGGTAGATTTGTTGTTGGTGGAGAATTTGATGTTGTGGTTCTCAATTGATTGTCAGGGTGTCAATTGAATGCCAAAGATGCAAGATCCATGAATGCCAACCAAAAGTAAAAACCCAAGAAAAGAGTTGAAAAATCTTATTTAAAGGAACGTATGGCGGTTCCTTGATTGATGTCGGCTGAGGAATAACTGACGTCGGTTAGGGAGAAATAGTCTTATTTGCTAAAAATAACCTTTTCTCTCCCTTTTTGGGGTGGGTCAAGAATGGTTATGGGTTAGGAGTCTTGATTCTCATTAAATCACATGGGAAATTGGTGGGAGAGGTAGTTGGAAATTAATATTAGGTTTAGAAGAAGTCTCAGTTGGTTAAGGGGAGTGATGACTCAGTCTTAGTTACTAAATGGGCTTGGAATGGGTCCAAGGTGAGATGGAGAGGTGAAGTGGAGGGGTGAGGTAATAATTAATCTAATATACGTAAGTATATTAATGAAAATATGTGAAAGGGGTCACATGGTAAAGGGGTATATAATAAAAGGGGACCTTGAGGGTGCTGTCCCAATTTTGGGCGTCTGCATTTAAATCATTCTAATTTATATGTTTTCAACAACTTATATCAATAATTTTTAGGTATTTTTTTTAGAATTCAAGTTTTGGGGGTTTCAAGTTATGGGTTTCAATTTTTAATATTTTCAAGTTCCAATCTAGAAGTATTCATATTTTAGGGTTTGCGGGTATTGATTTTTTGGTTTTGAGTTTTGTGGTTCAATCTATGAGGGTTTTTGGCTCAAAGTTTTTCACGTTTTGGGTTATGTGGATTTTGGGTTTTAGGTTTTTATTTTTGGGGGTTGTAATAAGATAGTCACATTTTATATCATTTTACTTTTCATGAACTCAAAGTTTTCATGTTTCATGTATTGCAATATTAGAACCAATTATTTGTACACTTTCATATATGGCTCTAAAATCGATATTTTAGGTTTCAAATTTCAAATAGGATACTCACAATTTGTATCAAACTAATTTTCATGTTCTCAAGATTTTAAAATGGATGTTTTTGTGGGTTTATAATTATTGGGTTAATGTTTTCTTGTTTTTAATAAGATAAGTGCATTTTATAGAAACTTTCGTGTTTTTTGGGTTGGGGTTTTTCAGAGACTAAAGTTTTTGGTTTTGAGTTTCAATTTTTGGGTCTCGAGACTTTTAACTCTTTTTGCTTTTGAGTTTCATATTTTTCTTTCCATGTAATAAAGCTACAACAAAAAAATTCTATACTTTCAAACTCGTCAACATTTTCCTATCCTAGAAAATTAAGATGTATTTTCTAGTATAAGAAATAGAAGAGATAAAAATTATGTGTCTAGTAAAAATGTGAGTAGGAGTTATAACGATTGTTACCTAAAAAATTAGTTATGATTGGAGAATATTATCACAGTTATGTATATATTTTTTCTCAAAAAGTGTTTGAAGCATAATTTGTTTCTCTTGGAAAACTATGGAATAAATCTAAATCTTTGGTTTTGTTCAATTATATTTTCTCTTTTCACCCTTGTTTGCAATTTATTCATCCAATAAGATAATTTAATCGTAAATAAATAAACAATGGGTTTGTGCTAATGTGGTTCTTATTTACATATAGCATTAAGGGTTATCACCAGGTAGTATATTCATATTATTAATAAAAAAATCAATGTGAAGATCAAAATATACTATTATTAGCAATTAGGAAGAAATGTGATTAGAAATAACTTCTAAGAAGGTGAAAACACAAGAAAGAGGGTGCACATAGTTGATTGCAAAATTTAGATGGTAGTGATGAAAGGATAAGAAGGGTAGAAGTGTTTTAGCAATTGTTTGTCTGTGAATCCAAAGTGTAAAACTAAGAAGGTATGGAACCATCCAATGTATATAAAACCATTTCGCAGTTCCATACCTATTTGTAATTTTCATATGATGAGATCATATATTCTTGTAAAATCTTGTGCCTATGCAAACCTCAAAATATATTTTTATGTGAAATCTTCTATATGACCTGAAACAACGTAAAACCCTAACCATGGGTAAGATACCCAACAAAAAAGTTAGTGTTTAGGTTTAAGTGTAATCCATACACTGCCTACATTGAAAATAATCTAAAGAGGCCTCAATTTACACATATTTCTCCACCTGGCATGTGATATCTATATGGATGCAACTGTCTTTGAGAATTTGATCACTTAATAATATAACAATGGCTTTCCATCTTAGCTTGAATTGGCTTGATTGGTATCTAGATTGGGAAGAGTGAATTTATAACATGGTTGAGTGTGTTTTAGACCTATGTGGGGGATTCTCCTAGAGTTTGAAACTTATTTTTAGGTATTTAGGAGAGCTTGGATTGCTTTAGGAATGATATTTACATTGAGCACTCTTGAAAGTGCTAGGTAAGTAAAGGAGAGAGTTAGAATTACTTATATAAGAATTTGTAGGTATAATTTTTTATTGAGGCCAACCCATGAGGAAATTACCAACCCATAGAAAGATATCAAATTGAAAAAGTGGTTGTTGGGTGGATACTAGTGATAAACCTATTAGTTTGAGACCAAATATTTTAGAGGTTTGGTTTTGTATGAACATGGAGCGAGGTTCTAAAAACTTTCGAGAATAACACTTGGATGTGATAAACTACTATGAAATCATTGAAACACTATCACAAGTGACTGATGACTATTATGATAACTATTTAGTGTTCACATGTTAGTGATTTAATTAATTTCAAATCTTAATCATAGGAATGAGATCAAATGAGTATAATATTAACAAGCAAGATCTATCATGCAAGAAACAAACAAGTATAAACAATAGTGAACTAGGAGTGACTTAGCTTGTATTTGGAGATCTAGGATGATTTTGAGATGGAAACTGACTAGAATAGGTTGGATCTGGAATGAGTAAAATTTGTCTAGGAAACTAGAATCTGAAACCCCCACGGAAAGGAACTCCTAGATAAGGACAAGACCACCTAGGTGCTAGTATTTGAATTGGGTGCTAGTGTTATGGTAAATGCTCTGGTTCTGATCTTCTTAGGGTTTGGACTTATAGTCTTCCTTTCATTCTTTGTCACATTTACTTCGCTATAGGGTTTCAATGTTACACCCAAACCTAAAAAACAAACCCTATCTACCTATACAAGGCTTAAGAAAATATTAGATGAAATAAAAAATGCACATGATTGAGTTAAACTAAACTCAGAGGTCACCCCAATGTGATTTTCACTAAGTGCTGCATTATATTTCAGACTCTATGTAATTTTAGTGCATGTGCGTGTGTATGTGTGTGCGTGTGCGTGTGCGTGTGCATGTGCATGTGCGTGTGCATGTGCATGTGCGTGTGTGTGTGCGTGTGCATGTACGTATGTGTGTGTGCGTGTGCATGTGCGTGTGCGTGTGTGTGCATTTGTGTGTGTGATTGAATAGAGTCCCTTGAAGCTAGGTTTCCCTCGTGCTAGTTACACTATGATAATAAGATATAACTACTTCATTCCCAAGATGAATGTGAGAGATGGAATTCATAAATATCCCCTCCTATACACTAAATTATGTAGCCCAAATGCAGTCCTTAATTGTTGCTCTTTACCCAAGTAGTCAATAGTAAGTAATAT
This sequence comes from Taxus chinensis, assembly GCA_019776745.2. Taxonomy (NCBI): domain Eukaryota; kingdom Viridiplantae; phylum Streptophyta; class Pinopsida; order Cupressales; family Taxaceae; genus Taxus; species Taxus chinensis. The sequence goes on along the minus strand of CM034150.1, from coordinate 882,086,771 downwards.
CCTAAGTCGTCTCACCCCTAATAATAGTGAGTAAGTTATGTATATCTATGAATTCCTTATTTGAATTTCAACACTTAATAACACCAAAGGCTAACAATGCTTATTTCACTAAATTAGGACTTATTACAGTCCCAACAACTAAAAAATATATCCAATATCGGAATCCAATATTGCTATTTTTGGCTACTAAAATGTCAAATATTGGAATTATCAGCACTCCAAAATTTTCACATATTGGATTCCAAAATCAGACATATTGGATTCCAATATTGCATATATTGGAATCCAGAATCACATATATTGGAATCCAAAATCACCTATATTGGAATTATATATACTCTAAAGTCTCATATATCAGAATCCAAAAACTCAAATATTAGAATCCAAAAAATTAAATATTGGAATCCATTATACAAAATAACATCCGCTAAGAATTATTTATGCTATGTTATAAGGGCTGGTGTCCATTGGGAATTATTTATGCCATGTTATAAGGGCTAGTGTCCGTTGGGAATTATTTATGCTATGCTATAAGGGCTAGTGTTTACTGGGAATTATTTATGCTATGTTATAAGGGCTAGCGTCCGTTGGGCATTATTTATGCTATGTTATTAGGAATAACGTCCGTTGGGAATTATTTATGCTATGTTATGAGGGCTAGTGGCCATTAGCCATTAATTATTCTATGTTATAAGGGCTAGTAGCCACTAGCCATTATTTATGCTATGTTATTTATATTATGTTATACGGTCTAGCTGACGGTAGGCATTATTTATGACATGTTATATACAAAACATGTTTATGATGTATATGGGATAGCGAACATATTCTCTTTTCCTTCAATGGTTGTAATGATGGCCACAACATAGTGTTAAATTTGATGTTCGTTTAGATGTCTTTTATCATTTTTATATGGGCTAGCGGCCGCTAGGCTAATGACTTTCAAGAGATGTGAGACACTTCCAGGTTAATTTACTATGATGTGATTGAACCTCACTATAACTAGAGAATGATTGAAGATATTATAAAGAAATTGGAAGAGGGTGTTGATCTAGATTATAAGAATATAATTAAATGTATCTATCTTCTACATATTTCAATATGACTTAATTTTATAGTGCATCTATATATCTATGTATTTGTTGCATATTTCAATATGACTTAACTTTATCTTTTGCATATTTCGGCATGAGTTAATTTTAAAGCCATTTATTTTATTATGGCATCATGATTGCTGGGGGAACCATAATATAACTAATAGAATAGGAAAATATATTTTCACGTCACATTCCTTTAAGAATCATATATCTAAAACCCGCATTGCTCACCATAGAGAGAAAATCAAATAATAATTGACTTTAGAGCACTTGCTGCTTTCACATGATTTGATAAGAAGCATGTTAGAGCCAAAGCGAGTTTGGTCTACATTGAAGAAATATTGAACTAAATGTGAGGTAAACTCTGTATGTTAAGCGGAAATAAGTAAAAGGCTCCATAAAAAGAAGGAAATATGCCTACTTTTAAGTTTTCTTTGCTTCAATTTATAAAAAAAGAATTTTTTTGCCTTGGAGTGGACTATTCCACTCAGAGAGTAAGATTATTATTTTTTTGACATTATGTAAAAGAGGGTTGAGGGGACCTTAACCTGTACATAACAAAGCTCCTAAATAGAGAATATATTCAATACCCAACTATACAAAAATATAGTGTGGTCCAAAAAGAATCAAAACTAATAACCAGTACAGTAAACTAGCAATAATAAAAACACAGAACTAACAACACTAAACAACAACCTTACATCAACCACTAATTTTTCATTTTCTCCAAGTTGGCCACCAAAGTGGCCCATTCCTTAGCCATTGATTCAATGTTAGTGCCTAGAGTGGTTACAACAGCTTCAGATAGTTCCCTTTTCCTCTTCTTTGATATCCTTGCTCTTCACATTTTCTGTAGGCATTAGCCAAATTTCTGAGAGTTTGAAGGTGTTGTAAAGTGCACTTGATAGTGAGAATACTCCACCCAGTGAAGTTTTGAAGCATAGCCTTAAGATGATCCACAACATTGTTTAAATTCTTACACTTTTCTTGCAGAACCTCCATACTGCCACCCTTTATGACTTGAGCCACGTCCTAAAATTTCATCTTCATTGCATGCCAGTCATAGAGGATAAATTAGATAGTGATTTTATTAAGTTGATTGTCACATTTCATTTTTTCAAGGTCTGCAACCAATTTATAAAGATCAACTCCCTCTTCCACACCACCTTTTCCAAGCACTTCCATATGGGTCTTTTTCGTGGGTGTCAAATGAAACCTGCCTCCTTTGCTGACTCAGTTCCCCTTTTTTAGCCTTCTTAATAGCCACCACCTTCACATCATCTTGTTTTAGGTCTGGGAGGCCCTGTACTGCTTCAAATTCAACCACATTTTGATCATCCCCTACACTCGACTCAGGGTATTCACTAGACTCCTCATTCTCATAATTAGTTTCATCTTCCACAACATAATATTCAAGGACTTTTGTCAGGACACTATCCCCACTAATCATTTTATCCATATCCAAGATTGATATTTTCAAATGGACATGATAAAACCCTGATGCAAGGGAATACAGGTTTTTCCTTTTTTGTAGTGGTCCGGGGTAGTACATAGAGAACAAAGTATATAGTAAAAAATACTAAAACTATGCCCATGTCTTAGGAAATTGAGCATGGGAAGATGGTAATCATAGATAAATTTGTGGAATCCCTCAAGAGTGTGAAACTGGATTAGGTTCAAGGCCATTTTTTTGAATGGGGGAGGTAAGGAATTCCTAAGAAAGATCATAAAATGAGGGGTGAATTTTTCCTTACCTCATAAAAATAGCTTCATTTCATCCGCTTGATCCTTTTTGGGTTTGTAGAATCTACATCCTTCCGTGGGCATGCCCATAACATAAGCCACCATGCTGATTGATAATTCAATCTTTACTAACTATAGCACCACATTTCCTTCTATCCATTTCCTGGCCGGCTGCCATGCCGATCTGAAATCCTTATTGAGTTTCTCGTTGTACCCCTTTAAAATATTTAAGAAAGGGGAAAATCCCATTCGTTTGAACACATCCATAGCCTCAAATTTAACATCATTGAGATCCCAAGGCTTAGTGTGAAAGCCAAAGCTTCCCCTATATTCCTATTAACAACCACAATATCGTGAAGAAAAAATCATTGTTCAATGTTACACAGACCTGACCACACAATTGCAATACCAATACACTAAGTAGAAACATAAATCCTAGATTCCTAGAAAGGATTAAATGCACATTAACATCCCTTTGGCCTTAATATCTAGGAATAAACCTGAATTCCAAGAGAGTAATAAACCCAGATTATAAGAACATTAACATCCCTTTAATAAACTACGCGCACCATGTTACACTTATAAGGAATTCGTAGAGAAGAATAAACCCTGGCAGCGCTCACATTATAAGAACATTAACCTCCCCTTAATAAATATAAACCCCGGTGGTGCTCGCATTACAAGAACATTAACATTCATTTAATAGTTATAAACCCAGATTCCAATAGAGGAATAAACCTAGATTACGAGAACATTAACATCCCCTTAATAGTTATAAATGTCTGACAACATTCATTATTAACCCCCCACGCCACCTTACACCATCCTTGCGTACCTCGAAAGAAGGGACATGAAATCACTGCAGACATTTTCCTCCCACACTTACACTTTAAATGAAAATTAAAATTCTCCTACTCCCCTTGTCATAAGGAGGATTTTTTCATAATTAAATATAGATATGAAATAAATTTAAAATCATTTTCTAAAGGTAGAATTATGGTAAATCATTTTAAGAAGAATTTGAATTTCGTTGTAGTACTATTCATCACACTGGAATCCCAAATTCACAAAATAATTCATTGCAAATTAAAATATAAATCACGATATCTATGAACACACTGATTGTTGAAGTGCCTGACAATTTTTAAATTCTATATATACCTTAAACTGATGTGAACAATATTTTCAGTGGACAATTTGAAGCCGAGAGAGATAATATGACCTTAAAAATCAAAGTAAGAGAGTTTATACTTAACGCTCGCTAGGTAATGCCAATGTAGCTTATTAAGGTAAATTAACATTAATCAAATAATAATTCACCAGAAATAAAAATGTTAGGTACACTTTTTTTATATATTAAGATATCTATTATCGTTTAAATCCTTCACTATATTATAAATTTCCTAAAGATAATCACACATAGTATACATATAAACATTATTAATATAGTCGGGCATTATCAATTATACAGGGAAAATTACTTGTTGTCAAATGAATTTAGGGAACAAATTACATACAAGTATCCCACATTTTGATTGATGGAAAGATACATACAAAAACTAAAAATGAGTACAAAAGATAACAAGACCAACATGTAACATGAATAATCAAGCCTACAAAAAATATAGAGTCGTGAATACAAAAAAAGGAGCGGGAATGATAGAGAAACCCTAGAGTTTTTTCCCAGCCAAACGTTGTAATAATCATCTGAGAAAGGAAAAGGACATGATAGAAATAGACTTCAAGTACTCCACATGATCAAGAAAGGGCGGGTTAGGTTTTACAAGCGTGACCAGGTCCAGGGATGGCATACTAGAGATAAAATCCGTATCGGATCGATAAATGCTTTGAACAGAGTGGAAAAATCAAATGTAGGACCCAAATTTTAAATTCTAGGGCATCACAAATCCTGTTGTCAACCCAAAAAGGTGATAGAAAAGGATTCATCCTTGCAAAGAGACAAGGAAGGCATACTTCTATCAGAGCTTCAACAAAACCCACATGATGATCTGGATAAATGAAATGGGATGTGACAGTCAGTGACCACTGATTTATCTACACATAATACCACAAAATTGAATACAATAATGTCTGCAATCTTGGAGTTTACACAAGCTCTACCAGTGCTCTAGGAGTATAATCCACACCCAGGACATTCACAATAATAGTCATAACATCTTCTGAGTCTATGCGGATGACATTGCGAAGATGGATGTAAGACACAATAGAGATGAAATTAATTTACCGCTTATTGTTGTGCAAGAGGATGAATAGGAACATAGGTAGATACCATGAGAGGGAAGGGAAAAAAATGACAAAAACCTGAGAAAATGAGTGAGGATAGGAGAAAGCACAACCCAATTAAATAGTCCCTCAACTTATGTGAGGAAGGTTGATGCAATAAAAAATGGATGGCATCGTCAACATTTTCCCATGTAGTGGCTAGATTATTTGATGAAAAGGATCTTATATTATATTAAATGCAACATGATACAAGATTCTCTTAACAAAATAAGTGGGTGGTATGAGAGAAATCCCTAAAGCCACAAGCACACTAGACCAAGCCTAGCAAAACAACAAAGCAATAACCATAAGGGGGTCTGAGGAACACTAAAAACTGTACACTTTTCATGTATCCTCGCCGTTGGGGTTCGGGGCTGGATCGGCCCTGAGCGGGGGGTCGGGGGCAGAAACCCCCTAGTAGCAGGGGTTCGGGGTGGCAGCCCCCCAAAAAAAAATTGGGCCTTAAAACGTGCCTGATATATCGGGAAACATGATTTTCTCATATGGGCGGGATTTTGACCCATAGGTTTATGGGACGGTTTTTTCCCATGGTTTTGATACCCATGGTTTTGTAAAACTACTTAAGCAGTTGTCTACTTATATGGTTTTATGCATATGATAGAAGTATGAAAAACATTGCAGATGTGTTTTGAATTCGGGTGTGAATTCTGTAGAGTTTGTTGAGCATAGCTCCAAACAGATCTAGGTATTGTATTGAGAGAGTGGTGGCTTGTAATAAAATCTGAGCAAGTGATTCTTGGTGGACGTAGCCCAAATTGGGTGAACCACATTAAATACTGTCTCTTTGTGTTGTGTTATTTTATTCTGCACTTTTATTTGAGATCTGTAATATTTTCTGCATATTAGTTTCTACTGTTGCGATTCTGTGAGGGATTATTCCACATATTTTATCCCTTATTTCCTAACAATTGGTATCAGAGCCTGGTTTGGTTTGCTGAAGTGTTGAATCGTAGGGAAAGTTTTATCTTGAGTGGGAGCTATGGTAGATGATGGAAGATCTAGGGTTGATAAATTCAACGGGTAGAATTTCAGTCTTTGGAAGATGCAGATGGAAGATTACCTTTATCAGAAGGATCTTTATACTCCATTGTCTGAGAAGGTGAACAAACCCTCGAGCATGACAGATGCGGAATGGGATTTGCTGGATAGGAAGGCACTTGGGACAATCCGGCTGTGTCTTGCATCTTTGGTATTATTTAATGTTTCAAAGGAAAAGACTACAAAAGAACTGATGGATGCATTAGGGAAGTTGTATGAAAAACCCTCTGCCTCTAATAAGATATTTTTAATGAAAAAGTTGTTTAATATGAAGATGTCTGAGAATGGTTCAGTAGCAGATCATCTAAATGATTTTAATATGGTTGTAAATATGCTAGCTTTGGTTACAATAGAATTTGATGAAGAAGTTAGGGCTTTATTAGTTTTGCTCTTTACCTGAGAGTTGGAATAGCCTGGTAATGGCAGTAAGCAACTCGGTTCCTGCTAACTCAAAGTTGAAGTTTGAGGATGTTGTAGGGGTGATTCTAAGTGAGGAAATGTGAAGAAAAATCTCTGGTGAATCTTCTACTTCAGGGAATGCTTTGACAGTGGAAACTAGAGGGAGACAGAAGAATAGAGGAAGCCATGGAAAATCAAAGGATCGGGCAAGGTCAAAATCCAAAAGCAAGATAGTATGCTGGCACTATGGAAAGTCTGGGCATGCAAAGAAGGACTGTTGGGAGCTTCGGGACAAGAAGAAACAACAGGAAGAAAACAAGGAGGAAAATGTGGCAACGGGTAATGTATGTCAGGATGCTTTGATTCTTTCTTTGCACAATATTACTGAATCTTGGGTTTTAGATTCGGGGGCTTCTTTCCATGCTTCTCCACATAGGCATTATTTTGTTGATTATGTTCAAGGAGATTTTGGGCATGTTTTTCTTGGTGATGATGAGCCTTGCAGCATAGTTGGAAAAGGTTCTGTTCAGGTTAAGATGCAGAATGGGAATACTTGGCTATTGAAGGATGTCAGACATGTGCCTACATTAAGATGAAATTTGATATCGGCAGGGCAGTTGGGAAGTGATGGTTGTACTGTGATATTTACAGTGGACTCTTGGAAGGTTACCAAGGGTGCTCTTGTGGTGGCAAGAGGTAAGAAGGTTGGAACCTTGTATTTAACCACTTATAGCACTAATGTTTGTAATCTTGTGGCTTCAGAAGTAGATACAACATTGTGGCACTATAGGCTCAGTCATATGAGCCATAAGGGCATGGAGATCATAAAGAAGGATTTTCCTGGATATACAGAAACAAGTTTGGAGTTCTGTGAGGACTGCATATATGGGAAACAAAAGCGAGTAAGGTTTCTCAAGGTTGGACCTACAAAGAAAGAGAGTAAGTTAGAGTTGGTGCATTCTGATGTGTGGGGGCCGGCTCAGGTATCATCTCTTGGGGGTTCAAGTTATTATGTTACTTTTATTGATGATGCAACAAGGAAAGTTTGGGTTTATTGTATTAGAAACAAATCTGATGTATTTGACACTTTTGTTAAATGGAAAGCCTTGGTAGAGAATGAAACAGGTCTTAAGCTAAAATGTCTCAGGTCAGATAATGGAGGGGAGTATTGCAGCAATGAATTTGATGATTATTGTTCTAAGAATGGAATCCGCAGGAAAAAGATGGTTCCAGGAACTCCGCAGTAGAATGGGGTATCAGAAAGGATGAACAGAACAATAATGGAACGTGCTAGGAGCATGAGGTTACATGCAGGACTGCCTCTTTCTTTTTGGGTAGAAGTGGTGAGCACAACTGTGTACTTGATAAACAGAGGACCCTCAAGTGCCTTGGATGGAGGCATACCTGAGGAGGCTTGGTATGGTAAGAAAGTTGATTATTCATTTCTTAGAGTCTTTGGATGTGAGGTGTTTGTTCATATAGACAAGGATGATAGGACCAAGCTAGAGGCTAAGTCAGAAAAATGTACTTTCATTGGTTATGGTGGTGATGACTTTGGATATAAATGTTGGAGTATTAAGGACAAGAAAATCATTCGATCTAGGGATGTGGTCTTTAATGAGAAAGTCATGTATAAGTAGCAGTTGCAGGAAAATAGGGAAGAATCCAAGAAAGAATATGCAGCGGTAGAGGATCTTCCGGATGGAAAAGTGACACATGAATCAGTTCAGGAACCTCCTCAACAGGAACCCCAAACTCCTATATTGAGGAGGTCTTCTAGGGTAAGAAGAGAACCTGAACATTTTTCTCCTTCTCTTTATTATTTATTACTCACTGATAGTGGAGAGCCAGAGAGCTTTGATGAAGCAATGCAGGTAGATGCCAGGAAGAAGTGGGAGCAAGCCATGGATGAGGAGCATCAGGCTCTCATGGAGAACCAGACATGGGATTTGGTGAAGCTACCTGAAGGAAAAAGAGCATTACAGAACAAGTGGGTGTTTAGAGTCAAAGAGGAAGAAGGAGGAAAGAAAAGATACAAGGCCCGGTTGGTGGTCAAGGGGTTTGCACAGAAAAAAGGTATAGATTTTGATGAGATTTTTTCTCCTGTAGTAAAAATGACTTCTATTAGAACTGTTCTAGGAATAGTTGCAGCAGAAGACTTGCACTTAGAACAACTTGATGTAAAGACTGCATTTCTCCATGGTGATTTGGAGGAGGAACTATATATGCAGCAACCAGAGGGCTATGAGGTCAAAGGTAAAGAGGAGATGGTGTGCAAACTGAAGAAGAGCTTGTATGGCTTGAAACAAGCTCCACGTCAATGGTATAAGAAATTTGATAGCTTCATGATGGAGCAAGGTTATATTAGATGTCATTCTGACCATTGCATGTATACAAAGAAATTTGAGGATGGTAGTTATATTATCCTGTGTCTGTATGTGGATGACATGTTGGTTGCAGGTAAAAACATGTAGGAAATAAAAGTACTCAAGAAGCAGCTAAGTGAATCCTTTGCTATGAAGGATTTGGGGGCAGCCAAACAAATCCTTGGTATGAGGATATCTCGGGATAGGAAGGAACGAAGCTGACTTTATCTCAGGAAGAGTACATTAAGAAATTCTTGGAGAGGTTTAATATGTAGGATGCTAAACCGGTTGGGACTCCTTTGGTAGGCCATTTCAAGTTATCAAAGGAGCAGTGTCCCAAGATAGAGCAGGAGAGAAACCAAATGTCCAAGGTACCTTACTCATCAGCAGTTGGTAGTTTGATGTATGCCATGGTGTGCACTAGGCCTGATATTGCCCATGCAGTGGGAGCGGTGAGTAGATTTATGAGTGATCCAGGTAGAGATCACTGGCAGGTAGTAAAGTGGATCCTTCGGTATTTGAGAGGGACCATGGGGATAGTTTTGTGCTACAGTGGATCAGACACCACTTTGTGTGGTTATGTAGATTCAGATATGGCTGGAGATGTAGACAGCAGGAGGAGCACAACAGGTTATGTTTACACTGTAGGTGGGACAACAGTAAGCTTGGATTTCATGACTACAGAAGTTGGTGGCTTTGTCAACCACAGAGGCTGAGTATGTTGCTGCCACAGAGGCAAGCAAAGAAATGATTTGGTTACAAAATTTCTTGAGGAGTTGGGGCATAAGTAGGAGGAAGGAAAGTTGCATAGTGATAGTCAGAGTGTTATACACCTAGCTAAGAACTCTTCTTTCCACTCTAGGATGAAGCATATACAGTTAAGGTACCATTTCATCAGGACAACTTTGGAGGAAGAGAAGTTGAAGCTGGAGAAGATTCATACCAGTCAGAATCCTGCAGACATGATGACCAAGGTGGTCACAAGGGAAAAACTGAAGTTGTGTTCAGCTTTGGTTGGTCTTCATGGAAACTAGTGAAGGGTTGAGAAGCTTGCTCAGAGGAAAACTAGTCTCCAAGTGGGAGATTGTTAGGTTGTGGAGCCTATTTTCATGTGTGAAAGTGTTGAAGACTATACACTAAGAGTATTGTACACTTTTCATGTATCCTCGGGGTTTTAAGGGGGCCCTGAGGGGCATCAGGGGGTGGCAGCCCCCAGTAGTAGCAGGGGTTCGAGGGCGCAGCCCCTCAAAAAAATTTTTGGGCCTTAAAATGTGCCCGATATATCGGGAAACATGATTTTCTCATATGGGCAAGATTTTGACCCATAGGTTTATGGGATGGTTTTTTTGCCCATGGTTTTGATACCCACGGTTTTGTAAAACTACTTAAGCAGTTGTCTATTTATATGGTTTTATGCATATGATAGATGTATGAAAAACATTGCAGATGTGCTTTGAATTCAGGTGTGAATTCTGTAGAGTTTGTTGAGCATAGCTCCAAACAGATTTGGGTATTGTATTGAGAGAGTGGTGGCTTGTAATAAAATCTGAGCAAGTGATTCTTTGTGGACGTAGCCCAAATTGGGTGAACCACGTTAAATACTATCTCTTTGTGTTGTGTTATTTTATTCTACACTTTTATTTGAGATATGTATGGTTTCTTGGTTGGCAACAATATCGAACTTGTGCCACTCATGGCGCTATAGAGCACAATTTTTAAGGTGTGCTTTGGCCACTTTGTGGATATGTGTGGTACTGGTGTCAACCACCTTTTGGCTATACTCATTGAACTTTTATTCCATAATCTTATTCACATCATTTTTGTCTAGCCCAATGATATTTGGCAATGGCTAATGAATACCTAGGTATTCGTTATCCTCCTCTTTAAACTCCCCTCCATCAAAATCTATCGAATGCTATCACTATTTCTATTTTTTACTCGCTAGTGGCCGTTAGGCTTTATTTGTTTCTTTGGAATAACATTTTTAACAGTTTTAAAATGTCATTAACATTTTGTTTTAAAATGTATAACCTATTCATGTAAAGATTGTAATATGTAGCACTTGTATAATTCTCCTTAATCATAATCCATCATGTGTGTGGGGCATGTGTGTGTATCATTATTCTCCTATTCAAGCTCCGCGTATCTCATGCTATCATACATAATCACTTTTGTCCCTAGCTCGATAAAAGGGAAACCTAGTGAAATCCTCACACGTCGAGGGAAAATTTATCATTGGTGTGTAGACACTCAAATTGTCGGTTATTGTAGTAAAACCTGAAAAATGAAAAATAATAATACTTATGCTCATGTAAACTCCTTATCAATGGCAGATAATGCATCTCCACCATATTTAAGCTTAAGGTTTTTTTCAATACAAAATAAGTGTTTTTTAATTTGGTTTAATCCCCATTAATCTACCAAATCATCAAGTAATGAACAACATAGAATAACACTTGATAGAAAAAGACACTCTCTTATGAGAACATGTTTCTTAGAAGAAAAAAAGAACCCAATCAAATCATTTGTATCATCATTTACGTTAAAGTTGGTGGAAGACATCAAACAGTACAAAACGTGAACATATTTCATTGTCTTAAGGGGTAACAAAAGCATAATACAAATCATCTAGAAAGTAAGCATTCACCGTAAACATCCAAATTAAACATAAACCGTAAATTATGATTACTACCGTAAACATCCAAATTAAACATAAACCGTAAATTATGATTACTACCGTAAGGGTGGAATGGAAACACCAATAAGGGAGGATATGAGGGAGGTGATACATAGCGGGAGGGAAAGTAGAGGAAGGGAAAATATGTAAAAGAAGAAATCAGGGTAATGTCATGCTCGTTGAACTTTTATTCCGTGATATTCTTCACGTTGTTTTCATCTGGCCCAATTATATTCAATGGGGGATGATGAAATCTGGGTCTTCATTATCCTCCTCTTTAAGATCCCCCCATCACACTTTTCTAGACATCATCATTGTTTCTATTTTATACTAGCTAGCGGTCGTTACGCATCAAAATTAAATATTTTTAAATTTGGTTTATTCTCCACAGATTTTCCCAATCATCAAGTACTGAACAACATAGAATAACACTTGATAGCACAAGAAACTCTCTTATGAGAACTTTTTTCTTAGAAGAACAAAGAAACCAACACAAATCCTTCGTATCATCATTTACATTAAATTCGGTGGAAGACATCAAACAGTAAAAAACTTCAACATCTTGCATTATCTTCAAGGGTAAAAAAAAGAAGACTAAAAATCATCTAGGAAAATTAACCACATGAGTGGCCCATTCAACTCTAAGAATAATATTATCATAACCATAACCATTGAGCTTATTTATAGCTCTCTATTCATCCTCCCTATTGATGAAATTAACAAAACCAAAACCCCTATTAACCTCATCTTCTTATCCATGGCCATGTGGAAATGTGTGATGTGTTCAAACTATCATTAAGATTAAAATATGAAGATCTAGTGAAAAATCATTTTATGATTTCAGGGAAGCCTCCATGGATATGTAATTCAATAATCATAACATGTTTATTTTTTATACTTTCTAGTGACCTCTAGGATTATTTATTGCTTGTGAATAAGGTTCCTATCAATTTAAAACTGTCTTTAAGATTAAACCATGCATAACTGGGGAAAAAAAAAATTCAAAGAAGCCAACATCGATGTGCGAAACAAAAGTTTAAGAACCTTAAGGTAGTTACTTTATTCCATAAAAATGCACAATACATTGTTGGATTTGGAAGCAAAGTATATAATTCAAATGCGAATTGTGTGTTTGAACATTTTCAATGATCTACACATGTTTTTATGTTCTCCTTCAAGTTTCAACCATGTACATATTTCATTATAGATTTTCAAATTAGTCTTATAGTTTCCATCAAATCTCCAGTATGTTGGGGTTTTGAGTGTAATTTCTTATTTGACCTCGTGTGACAAGAATCTCGCATCATCAATCAAAATTATATAGTTTTCACCATAGACATTACCATAAATGTCTAGTATTTGTTGGCTTTTTTATTTGAGCTTACATTCTTGGCATCCCCAAATGAACTTGAAGTTGGTTTCTCACAACCAAATAAAATTTTTGATGAACATGTATTTCACCGTTGTTGAATCCATAAATGAAGACCATAAGGTAGTGTCAAAATATTCTAATGTAGTACTTATCAAGTCAGCACTAAAATCTCGTTCAAAGTATTCAGTATTCCCGGATATAAAATATGGAACCATATTATGAGATATTTTGTCGCCAATACCATAAATTCCAAACACCAAACCTTCAACTCCCAAAAGTAGTAATTTATGAGGATTCCCATTAGGATCTATAAAAACAACTCAGAATAAATGTAAGCTTCCAAAAGTGATTAAAAAAATCATCAAAATATTTAATCACAACTCAAAAACAACTTGTAAAACTATAATATCATCTCAATCATAGTGAAAATATAAATACTACCTACTTGTAAACTTGTAATCTCAACATGTAAAATAAAAAGTGACCATATGACTGTACGAATGAATATCATTTTTTAAAAAATTCAAATAATTAATAGTTATATATTTTATGTTTACTACAAATTTTGAATGCCCTCCACAACACTTGAACCCTAATACAGTATCTATGATATGTTTATGTACAAATTGGTCATTAGCCACATATCTTTGAAACAATTTTCTTCATTGGATTTCTTCCCCACCATAAAATTTTCCGGAGGGTTTCCCTTTGGGACCATTATAATACACAATGTGTTTCTAAGGCCGAACACAATACCATCTCTACTCCAAATATTTTGGATATATATTTCTACAATTTCATCTTTTACACAACAATGTTCTTTACCAAAAATAATGAATGGTTTGAATTCAAACGCTAATTTTTTTTTATCAAATCCTTAATCGTATTTTCAACTCCGGCACAAGAGAGATAGCTAGACAAAAATCCCACTTCACATTTTTACTGTTAGTATCTTTAAAAATTCCTTGATCCCACCTCACAAGTTGAGAGTCTCCTTACCGAACTTGATTGTCAAGTCTTTGTAGGATTGGTTTTTCTCATAGAGCAAACCCTCCAAATCTAAAATAATTAAATAATTTGTTTGGCCAATTACACAGAAGTAATTTTTTCTCAATTATCTGCATTTGATAATAATCAATTCAAATAATCCATGTATTCATTTTTATTCCCTTAGAATAACCTTTCAATCCCTTGCACATCGGCCTATCACCCAGTGGGCACTAGGTGCTCACCCAAGGCACATGTGGGCACCGAGCGCCTCCTTTATGTGAGAATTGTGAGAAGATTTTGTCATTGATGACAGATTAAGTGCAAAAAATTATATTATCATGCATATATTTTGAAAGCATAAGATGAGTCATTACACCAACATACCCATTCAGATAACAAAAGTAACATAATACAGATAGTAGATCTGATCCATAACATAAATAAAAAGGCACTAGGGTTTACACACATGAACATTATATTTAGAATCAAAACCATATATTCATGTTGATCATAGTTTAGTAACCACATTACATCCAAAAGGGTCATATCAGACCAATATATCATGACTCATGCATCAGAAGTTCTAGCTATTCTTCCCTATTACAAAAATTTAGTAGACCCATTCCCCTAGATATGTTAACATTCCTATAGTCCTATAATGAGAAACCCAACCCCTAGAATCTTCTATTCATTTTTGCAAAGATCTTCACCTATTCTGTTATAGCTTATAGCTTTAGCTATCTATGTGGTGGCCTTTACATTTTCAAGGATTTTAGTGTACCTCGATGCATGCTATCTCCACAATGGTCCTTAGCTTCTCCTCTTTCTCCTGACTAGTCGATAAAAATCTCTATATATTGATTCCAACAGTGAGAGCCATGCCTCTCCATGAAGTGAGGATGTGAGTTAGGTCTTCCAATCATGTACAAGGTTGTCCTCCAATGGAGCGTGCTTCTCGGTCGGTGCTAGTTCTGGATGCTTCAAGACAATATCATCTATTATCATTTCTACCTTTTTAATATACCATGCATGCACCCTTACCTTCTTCCTCCTTTAGCACCATGCCTTAACTTTGTCGATGACCTTAGTTCCTCTTGCTTCATATCCTTTATCTTTCCAATGAGATCTTCCTTTTTCTTCTCCAATTCCCTCTTCTAGGAATCTCGACCCTTTCATTCCTCCCAAAAATTATTGCCTCAAATCCTTTTCAACTGAAACCTTGTGTTGAGTGCATTATAGTTGCTTATTAGAACCATTCTATTGATCACTCATCCTAGCATGTTTTATACCTTTGTTCATCCATCATTCTTCATCATTGATCCTTTGCACACACTTTCAACTTTAGGACTTCATTGACATGGGACTCAAAAGCCCAAGATAACATCTTCATGGTTCGCGGGTATGCCCCTTCTATCCTCAAATGGAAGACATCCTCTCCAAAGAGTTGGTCTGTCGGCACGGTGATCTGGAATCATGAAGCAAAGAAGATTTGTTTAGATCAGTGGATATAACCCATAAAGAATCCCATGAATGCTACTACCACATTCTTCCCTCTTGAAGCACGCAGCCTTTGGAAAATCTCACCGCTAAGCTGGAATCTCCACACATGCTTCTCCCATACATCCACATCACCTTGCACTCTATTCTTATAGGTCTCCTTAATTATGTCATCAGTGCTCTGCAAATCCTACTTCTTGCTCCACTAAGCTTCTCTAGTGTATTCAACACTACTTCTCCAACTGCTTATTGAGGCCTCCTCTATCTGCATCCTTAGTGAGGCTAGGGTTCCTGAAATCCTTAGTATTTACTTTCTTCACTCTCCCTTTTTCCTTAAGCACTCTTCAGGGTCTCGATCCACCCTTCCCCTCACTTCTTCTCTTCCTTTGCCAGGATATGTATCATCATACATGGGATGATTACCTTTACTTCTTCATCCTCATATTCATCTCTTAAGGTCTCCCTCATGCAGGTAATAACTAAGCTCTCTATATCACTCTAAGTCTGCCTATCCCCTCTACCTTCATAATTAACTTTGATAGATTGTGTGGATTCTTCCTCTTCCATCAGTAAGGTGATTCCTTTACTAGGAGAATCTTCTTATTCTTTCACAACTCTTCCACGTGTTTCCTCTTTCTCCTAGCTCACTTGATGGGAGACATCTTCTCTATGATTCCATAGTGTACTTGAAGCTTGGCACTCTGACTCCGGCACGCCCACAGATGTGTGTTAGGTGTGCCAGGCACTTGCAAGTTTGATTCATACTTCTACTTAGGCACCTTTTAAGTCTAGGGTATGCTTCCCTTTCCCTAACTTCTTTACCACAACCTTCTTAAATTTCTCTAGGGTATACTTCCCTTTCCCTCTTCTTTACCACAACCTTTGGCTCTGCTCCACTTAACTATGTGTCCACTAACTTCCTCTATGCTATTCCCACTACTTGCTCATTTCAATCGAGCTCCTCCTCTATCTGCTCCTTAGTCCCCTTCTAGGGTTCCTGAAATCCTTAGTCATTTACTTCTTCACTCTAGCCTTGCCTCAACTTGAGCTAAAACTTCTTCTTGAGTCCACCCTTCCCCTCACTTGCTCATCAGACAACTGTTGAGTTATGTACATCATACATGGGATGATTCTTATACTTCTTCATCCTCACTATTCATCTCTTTCTCCCTTGCAGGCCTCCAAGCTCTCTGATATCCTCTAAGTCTGCCTTCCCCTCTGGGACCTTCTAATTCTTCCTAGATGGGGATTCTTCCTCATTCCTCAGTAGGTGCATTCCTATTCCTCAGGATGAATCTTCTTATTCTTTCACCTCTTCCACGTGTTGGCTTTTCCTACTCCTTGATGGGAGACATGCTTCCTATGTTCATATGTACTTGGCTCATGGCACTATGACCCATTCCCTACCCTTGTGTTATTACCATGTTCTTCCCTCCTGTGCGTGTAGCCTTTGGAAATCTCACCGCTAAGCTGGGATCTCCACCCATGCTTCCATACTCCTTCCCTACAATCTCTTTAAGTATCTCATTTGTTCTCTGCTCCAGTTTTTGCTCCACTAACTTCTCTATTATTCCTGCTACTTCTCTTTCTATGGCCTCTTCTATTTTCTCCTTGGTGAGGCTTGGGGTCCTCTGATCCTTAGTATTTACTTCTTCACTCTCCCCTTTTCCTTGAGCACCTTATTATTCTTGACCCCTCCCCTCACTTATCACTTCCTTTAAGTCATGTACATCATACAGGGTATGATTATGAACTTCTTCATCCTCTTCGTCATCTCTTTCTCCCATGTAGGCCTCCAAGCTCTCCGTCTCCTTCAAGTCTTCCTTCCCCGCTACCTTATGTTTCTTCCTAGCTGGGGATTCTTCCTCTTCCTCAACAGGTGATTCCTTTCTAGGTGTCTCTTCCTTGTTCTAGCACCTCTTCCTCAGGTTTCTTTTCCTTATCCTTGATGGGAGACTTCTTCCTGCATGCGTATGTGCTTGGTTTGGCATCTAACTCCGGCACACCCACAGATTGTGTTGTCTACACACTTGGTGCTTTCTTATTTGGTGCCTCTTTCTCCAGGGTATCTTCCTTTCCCTCTTCTTTGGCGTGACCTTCTTCTTACCAATGGGATCCTCTAGGATGGAGAAATTATTCTCCAAGAAAGTGCCCTTTTCATACTTGGGCCTAATGCACAAGTATATTCTTGTTGTGGCCCTTCCATCAATTAGCAGCGTCAAGGGTTTTGTCATGCACACTTCATGGGAGACATACTTCTCCACATAAGTGTGCTTCTTTGGATATACTAGCTTCCTTCAAAAATCATAGAGGACCTAGTCCACCTCGCTAAGGTTGAACCTTTTTTTTTTTGCTTCCTTGAAGCGATTTACCCCTGCTTGGAAATATTATGTGGTGAAGGAGAAGGGTAATTTACACCATGGGCTTTAGGTCCCATCTGACAGAGTGAAATTACCAATGCATAAATGTTGATAGATAGTGAACTCAACTTCTCCATTTACTAGTGCTAGCAACTATTCTAGTATCCTCCACTTAGCCCCAAATGCGTCACGCATTCACTTGTACCATTTCTACAGGCACACTTTGTGGGTAGACGTTAGGGTATCGCATGTTTATTTCTCAAACCTCTTTATAGGGGAGGGATCTTCATATGGATACTCCCATATGAAATTCTCTAGCCCATTGAGCACTCCAATTTCTAAGAAGATGATGCTGAGAAGAACATTACCAAACATTATCTTCTCTCCTTCTTGCACGGTGTTGATGATCTCTTCTGCAATATAGGTGAACAGGTTATAGATGGTCCCTTCTGAATTTTTTTGGCATACATTCAACCATGCCTTATTTATTTGTGTCTACCTTTCTTGCCCATTTAGTTTAGTTACTAGGCATGTGAACATTCTCATCATAGGGTCAAGGATATCTGAGATATCGAAGTAACGTGAACCCTTTTTATAATCATACTCTTCCATGATCTTCTTAATAGTCTCTTTACCCTCCAGGTTATCATCCAATGAATCCCCTTTACAGATAATGCCGGTAAACTTGGAGATGAGTTGGGGAGTTATGCACATTCTACAGCCCATAAAGTAGAAGTGGTCCTCGTGTACACATGACATCAACCATTGGTATAACCACTTAAGCTTTCCAAAATAGGGAAACTCGAATAGTTGTAGCAACCTGACCTTCTCCAATTTTACTTTCACTTCATCACTATAAATTGGCATCCCTTCTGGTGTCCTCTTATCCATTGGATGAACCAGCTCTAGCATCATTTCCTTCTCTGTGGTACTTGTGTGATGATTATAGTCTCTCACAGCCATCTTCCTTACATGGGATACACATTCTTTCCCAAGTAACACCCCATCTGGGTATTGCATCTCTGCATACCATTCTTCATTGAAATTGGTGGCGGTAGTATGTTTTCCTTTTCCCTTTCCCTTCTTAGGTGAAATAATCACCTTCTTTGGTGTCATCTTCTTATCAAGTTAAAATAATAAACTCTTTTCTCTCCTTCCTCACTCTACTCAAATCTATGGCTCAACTCCACAAAATAATCCTTCTATTCTCATGCCCTAGCTACAAAACCGTAATCTAGAAACCTCTTCCACAAGATGGCATATTCCACTAAAACCTTCTTCCCTACACCCGTGTACTCCTTCCACTCTTGTTCGCAGATCACCCTAGTCACACACTTCATATTTTCACTCTTCTTTCTTCACATAAATTTTTCTTCATGCATGCCCTAGTTTGCAAGAGCTCTTCAATCTCAAAATAGCAAGGTAAATAATAATGTTCCCAACACTTTTACTTATAGATTTTTTCTTATCTCCTACAATAAATGATATACCACCTATCAACGTACTTAGCATTAAATGTCGTATTTTTCCACTAAATCTGATCTTAAGCGCCTTTACCCACGTGCCAAGTCCTGCATGCGTGAAAACCCTCTACAACCTTCTAGCATGCACAAAAATCCTTACTGACTAAAGACTCTTACGCGCACGTCTGCAATGTCCAAAGGCACTTCTTCTATCGACCTAATTTTTTCCCTCACCTACCTCATGTTGTTCCTGTGCTTCTTATCCTTTGTACGTGGTCTTTGTTAAAGCCTTCTTGACACCAACAATTTTTTTCCACTGTTTCCCCATGAACTCTTCTACCTTACACGTTTTTGATCTTTCAATCCAGGCCATCACAACTACTACCAGCTTCTTTCTCTCTTCATTCTACTCCACCCCATACTAAAACAAATGCATGGTCCTCTACGCATACACAACCTTAGAAAGTAATGTGGTTACCAGCATGCACAAGGTGTAGAAAAACAACACAACAGAAATGAACAAGTGACAACGAGAAGGGGAAACTCAAGAAAAAGAAAATGCATTAAGGGAAACCCTAGGTTAACTAGTCAAAACTTCCTTATTTACAAACACAGGGAAGATTTATTTATAGGTAGGGCTTCAGACCTACTCCCATTGAAATGACCTTGTAATTCTCATCCCATCCAGCACTTGTAACTGGACAAGCGCCTGGAATCAAGGATGTACGAGATGATGTATGGTCCCAACCAATGGACCTTTCAACTTCCCAGAGATGGCGTAGAAATTTAGATTCATATTAAAAAACCATCTGCCCAACCTCAAATTATTTGTTTTTAATATGATGATCATGCCATGCTTTTTTTCTTGCCTTCTCTATCTTTTGACTCCATCTAGCAAGTGATCGTCTTTTGTCTAGCTGCATTAATTTATCAATTCTTTCATCTGAGCACTTGTTCATCAGCCAATCCTCCTACGCACATGTGATACGTACAGCAATGGTAGCATAAATTCAACTGCTAAAATAGCCCTTCCGTGCTAAACACCAATTGAAATGGTTATGGCCTTGTTCAATCTCTTGTAGGTTGTTCCTATATACCCATAGAACTAGCTAACACCTTGTCATCCTAATCTTGTCTACCAACATCACAAATCTTAGTTAATGTGTGACTTAGTATCTTGTTAAATTCTTCAGCAGTCTCATTCGCTTTTGGGTGATAAGTGGATGGTCTTGTGATGGGATACCATAAACTCTGCCAACAAAATATTGACTATTTCATTTAGAAAATGTGTACCCTTATCGCTAGTTAAACTCGATAGAAATCCATACCTGTTGATTGTGTTTTCCCATAAGAATCTCGTTGTTGTGCATTTTTTTTACAATCCTTTGTAGGTGTTTCCTCTGCCCATCTTTTCAAGTAATCAGTGCAAATGATGATGTAACGTGATCCTATCCTTCGTGGGGCAAGTGAAATTGGCCATAGAAATTTAATTTCCCACTTTTCAAATGGTTCAGTGTTGTCTATCAATCACAAGGGCATTTCATCCCTCCTTCTAGGTTTTCCAAGGCACTGACAATGGTCACAGGACTTGCAAAACTCAATACAATCCTGGTAGATACTCTCCCACCAAAGCCCTGCAAGTATAATCTTCCGTGTGGTTACATTTCCTACATAGTGTCCTCCTGTAATCCCACCATGCGCTTCCTCCATGTTTGCAACATGCTCATGTTCTAATATTCATCAGCACAGAACCTCATTACATCCTAACTTGAAAAAATCTCCCCTAATCAACATGTAAGGCACGGCACGTATAGCCAACTACTTTCTCTCCAAAGCCTTCATTCCTTTCGATGCCACACCTATTTTCATAAATATTGCAATATTTTCTAATTCAGAGGGTGCACGCCATAACATAAACAGTTGTGTGTCTAGCATGGTATCGTCAATGCTCTACGCATCCTCCCCTGATCAATTCTTGATAGATGATCAGGTCCTAAATTACTCTTTCCTGGTTTTACCAAAACTAAAAACTCAAATTCTTGAAATAATAGGACCCAATGACATATGTGCCCTTGTAGAATGGGATTTTTTACCCAGTACTTCAGTGTCATGTGGTCCATGTAGAATATGAATAGTTTTTCCAGCAGATACTACCTAAACTTATATAGTGCGTAAATCATTGACAGTTCCTTACACTCAGTAGTTGTGTAATTATGTTCTATTGGTGTCAATTTCCTACTAGCAAAACACAATGGGTGATTAAAAATCCCCTCACCAGGTTCTACTAGTACTACTTTAATGCCTATTCCTGAGGCATCAACATGCACATGGAAGGGCTTATCCCAAGAAGGAAAGCATAATATGGGTGTAGTGATAAGCCTATGCTTCAAGGTGTCAAATGCCCTTTGTTACACCTCTCCCCAATAAAAGGAACTCTTGTGTTTAAGCAATTCCTCCAAGGGTGCAGTGATCTTGGAATATCCCTTAATAAATTTCCTATAGTACCCGATATGCCCAAGGAATCCGTGCACTGCACTCTAACTAGTAGGCTCCCCTAATTCCACAATAACTACAAATTTGGTGGGATCCACCAGCAAACCCTCCTTACATATAATATGCCCCAATAGGGTTCTAAATGGAGTAGAACAGACACATTTAATGTTGAGGGATATCCTCAACTTCCGACATCTCTCAAACATCAGCCTCAAATTTTCACAATGGTATTTTACTATCCCATACACAGTCTAGTCATCCAGGTAGACTTGAAGAAATTTATGGATGAATTCCTAGAAGGCTTGTACCACAATGCGCGAGAACACAGCAGGTGCATTTTTCATCCCAAAAGGCATGACTTTGTAGGAAAAAATTCCCCATTTAGTGGTGAAATTTTTCTTCTCCTAGTCTTCCTTTGTAATTCTAACTTGGTGGTACCCCAAGAACCCATCCATGAAAGAATAGATCTCACACCTAGCTACTCCTTCCATAATTTCTTCAGTGAAGGGAATTAGAAAAGGGTCAATGACACATACTGCATTTAATTCCCTGTAATCAACACAAATCCTTATCCTTCCATCTATAATGCTTATGACCATTAGACTCGCCCATTCTGATTCCTCTACAACCTCAATGATGTATGATGTTATCATCTTATCTATCTCCTCCTTAACATGTATGTGTAAGTTTAGATTCATCTAATATGGTCTCTTCCGAATCAAGTGTGCACCTTCCTTCAAATTGATCCTCATTTCCCCCAAGGAGTGGTGAATTCCTTTGAGATCATGGTACCCATGTGGGAAAAAATCCTGAAACTCATGTAAAAGGTCATCCTCTTTCTTTAACCAATAATTCCCAATGATATCTTCCTTAGGTTTTGCCTCAGAACCAATGTTAACCTTCTTTTTCTTCAAGGTCTCATGGTAGGAATGCGCTCACTCATCTGTGGTATCCCTAACTTCAAGCGTACCTTCATAATGGTTAACATCCAGACTCTCTATTTCTTCACCATCTATCACATAGACAATTTTTCCTTTTGCATTTTCCATGCAATGCGTGCTCAAGTTGTGTCTCTTCTAATTCTTCCTCATCAAAATGTAAATCCAAACTAGGTTCACCTAATAGCTCAAGTATCTTCTGGGCTATCAGTTCTTCCAAATTGACTAATGTGTTAGCATTATCTCACATTGTAATGTGTTTGACCACTTACAATGCCTTATCCACTGATGGCTTTGTACTCTGATACTCAAAATATTGAATGAGATCAGCCGCCAACTCCTGCCAATTCCCTATCTAATGGCGTATCTCTGAGTATGTGTACCATGCATGCACACAGCCCTGTAAGGTCTAATATAACTTATGCACCCATAGAGAAGGTGGTAAAGCTTTTGTGCCTTCCATCCAAGCCTTCTTACATGCTTGGATATGACACAAGGTGGGTTCTTTGCCATGGTAGTCTTATATGATAATGGACACATTACTTCTAGAAAACCCAACAGAGAATGTGATTCTCACCTCATGCCATTCTAGAATGATTTCACGATGTGTCACCCACCAATGCGTTGTGGTCCTAAGCAGGTGTATAGTTCAGGTTAAGTGAGGTTAGACTCTTGTTTCGTTATCACCAGCACTAACTTTTCCACTAAGCCTCCATGTCTCGTAAGAAATCATCGAGGTTAGCTCTTGTTGTCAAAATTTCACCCCCCTAGGGTAAATTTCGATAACATGCATCAGAGTTTTGCAGTTCCAAGCATGTAGATTGAGCCAGGAAAAATCATAAAAAATGACTAAGTCCTAGTCCTAGGGGAAGTCAGGACATTTGGGACATCTAGGCGCAGATCGTCCGAAAAGCCTCCAGGCGGCCCGTGAAGCAAAGAGACATCTGGGACAGAAGTATGCGGCAAGCGCGAGAAGCCGATCCGACCGAAAGAGGAAGAAAAACGACTAACTGTTGTCAGCAGTTCGGGACAAGAGTACGTGAAGTACGCGAACCGGTCGGACCGGCCGAAATGAGAACAAACAGTCCGGAAGCAATTGAGACATTTGGGCCGTGATGATGCGAACCGGTCGGTTCGCCCAGAGAAACTACCAGAGAGAAAGTTTGTACTGGGACATCCGAGACGAAGGGACGCATGGGACGCAGATTGCCGAAGGATCCGAAAGCCAATCAAACAACGCCACGTGTCATGGGCCAAATGAGGGATGAGGAAGCCCATTTCGGGCGGATCGGAAGTTTTTGGCCCAAGCAGTTTGGGACATCCAGGACAAAAAGATGTGAAGGGGCGCGAAGGAGCCGAAAGGGCCGAGAACCAACCAGATCACGACACGTGTCGCAGGGGAAAGAGTCCAAAAGTCAAAGGGCGAGTTTTGAAGGGTCAGCCCGAGCCAATCAGAAGAGGACACGTGTCCAAGTTTAAGGGGCCCACAAGGAAATTTCAAAAGAAAGCCCGCTGAAAGGTGAAGGAGAGAGAACTGCTCGACCAATCAGCGCTTGACATGTGCCATCCAGGTGGCAGAGTGCGGGAAAGATTTCAAAATCCGTTTTGGATCAGTGGTTCATCCTCCCCATTTCTCACGTGCCCTAAATCTTCAGATCGGTCATATCTTTCGATCCAGAACTCAGATTTGCACGTTCTTTATATCAACGGAAAGCTTATGAAATTCTCTACATTATTCTAGGATCAATCTCAAATTTGGTGTATTCTAGAGAGATAAAATTGAGAAATGGCTCTGACACGTGATCATGGCCAGAAGCGACGTTTCAACAACTAGTTTAATGCACATGGGTCGCATTCTTCTTCAGCACGGCTAGAAGTGACATTTCAGTGACCAAATTAATGCAGAATGGGTTGCATTCTCCTCCAAATCAGTCAGAGATGGTAGGGTATGGGTTGGTAAGGTATCCCATGTTGTTTTAATGCATCTGCAGTCAATGAGGAATAGGCTTACACGTTTTCCCATGTTTCTGTCCCCTGGGCTCGACCC
This sequence comes from Taxus chinensis, assembly GCA_019776745.2. NCBI lineage: Eukaryota > Viridiplantae > Streptophyta > Pinopsida > Cupressales > Taxaceae > Taxus > Taxus chinensis. The sequence goes on along the minus strand of CM034150.1, from coordinate 882,061,987 downwards.
ATGCAATGTAAAAAGCCAGATTTGGCTCATTTTATAACAAGTTGTTCATTTGTCTGGGCTCATGCCCTTCTGCTCTCTAGGGTATCCCTCCCTTCTTTTCTTCTCTAGGGTTGAAAATGGAGTTCAAACCTCCTCCTTTGCTCTGTAATGGCATTTTTTTCCTTTTACTATTGAAATGATGTTCTGTGCAAACTTCTGGAGCAACAAAACGTGTTTTGTGATGCATCTGTCCATCTTTGCTCATTTTTACTTGTTCTCTTCTTACCTCTCTTCATTGCATGTATTTGTGCATGTTTGAATGTTCATTGCAGGTTTGGAGCTATGTTCATGGAGTTTTGGGACATTTTCTGTGTGAAATCTATCCTTGGGCCTGTGATGCATCTGTCCATCCTTCCCATTGCTCACCTCTCTTTGTTCCATGGCAATTTTGATAGATGTCCAACATTCTCCTTCTCTGGTGTATCACCGTTTTAGTGGAGGACTTTGTTCTTTTCCTTTCTCTCTCTCTCTCTCTCTGTCTCCTTGGCATTGTTAGATTAGGATTAGATTAGCTTGCCTGCACTGGAATAGCTTGTGGCAGGTAGTTTCAGAGCAAGAACCAGCCTTCTCTGGAGATTCCTGACTCTCAGTTTCATAGGTCCCACACCTGGAGAGAGGTTTCCATGTTGTGCAATCACACAGGATGCCTGAGTGATCAACCTAGAAGCCTGATCTGCATCCAGGGGTGCTGTGATTTTGCATCAACAGCTCCTCCATAGTAACTTGGTATCTTCTTTCTTCTTGGGTGCTTGAATAAGTGCACATTTTTTACCCTTGTTATGGATCCTCTCAATCTATCACCCAATTAATTTATAAGTCTCATGTGCCCAATTGTCACATGCTATGCTAGTTGTATCACTTATAGACTGAGCATCTTCAAACTGGATAATTCCTTCTATATGATGAATTACCTTAGGGTCTCTAATAGAGCACCCATAGATTCTGTCAAGGAATTCTTCTCCCAAGGGCCCAATATAGGGAGTTGACTTCCCATCTGTTAAGGGGATGATGACCCATTCCTCCATGTTATCAAAAATGATATAACCCTTGTTAAACCTTAGGTCAACATTGTTTTTGTAACAACAAGGGTGCCCAAGAAATGTTGTAAAGTTGTCTGCTTCAGCTAATGCCAAGACCTCGAAGTCTATAGTGAACTTGGCCCCTTGAATAGTGATAACTGCATCCTTCAAGACACCAATGGGCATTGCCTTTTTATTTTTTTCCATATACAGCACATTCGAAGATGGCTGTAATGTGGGATTTCCCATTTGATGCCATGCATCAAAGGTGAGAACATTGACTTCCGCACCTCTATTGATCAGAATATTACTTAGAAGCCATCCATCTACAACAACATTTAAAGTGATCTCTTTGTCATAGTAAAGGTTGTGGGGAGAAAGGTTAGCATGAAAAACCTACCTCTCGCACTCTCTTCCAGTGCAGGATACCTTTTTTTGTAACCATTCTTCTAGCAAGAGAATGATATTCTCTTGCCTTAACATCTTGCATACTTTTCTAACCTCATCCAAATCCTTCTGTAGAGCCTCAACATTCTTCCTTTGCTCTGACTACCTTGACTGCTCCTTCAAACACTGGATCTCTCCTGACTCTGAATCACATCCATAGTCTCTTGATACACCTCTTTTTGATGAGCAGGGTCCGGATACTTCCCATGTACCACTTCTTCTCTTGTAACTAGTGTTATTTTTCTTGGTATCTCCCTGACGTGCGTAGCCTCCACTCACGTCATCACCAGTATAGGTTCTAGTCCTGACTCATATGCCACTATGGGCATCCATTATGAGTCAGCCTTCTTTATGCTTACCATCCCAGCACCCTTGTCTTTCTGATGTTGCTAGCTCATGTGCTCAAATAGTTCAAGGCACTCTTCATACTTACGTTTCTTTCTACACCATGAGCATTATAATAGATCAAGGACACTCACACTTATAATGATTTTTATACCCACATTTATAAGAGGTTCCTCACGAGAACTCACCTCTTCCTCCATGGTTGATACGACCACAAAATCCTCTGTGGAAACCTCTTCCATGCACTCCTCCATCTGTGCACCCTTCATAGTGGTGATCATCATCCTTAGAACTACTTGTAAGGCTAGTATGGCATACACTAAGATCAATGGCATCATGTATCTAGTCAATTAGCCTACAATATTTGGTGTTATGGGTCATAGAGGTATAGATATTACAATAATACGACACATTCTTATGGATCGCAAACTGCAGTAGTGGGCATCTACTTGTATCATGATCCCCGTGGAAAATTTCACAATCTACTGTCATGGTGTATGCCAATTTCTAGGGGCAATTGTTCTTTGTGTGTCCCTCTATCTCACAATCCGTACAGCATAGACCACTGCGAGTCTCATATGCTGAGTTTGTAGATATCTTCTCTACCTTCTTTGCCATTACAGAAATTTGAGCCTCAAGGAAAGGGCTAACACTAGTATCTATGCTTCCAATAGCCTCAACGCACAAGGGTATCCTCCAAGGCCTCACGTGGGTTCATGAATGTATTTTGCAAAAGTGCTCTTCTGAACAATGTTATCAATCCTCCAACAAACCACTGAGTATGCTGAGAAGGATGAATATCATAAGATACTTTTGACAAGAGAGTTTTAAAGCATGCATCATATTCCCGCACACTATTTGTCATTCCTTACTAGATCTCTTTCAAATCGCTAATGCTCTTATGCTCAAATTTAGGGATATGGAATTCAGCTAAGAAGGTGTTTCCTAGCACGGTGTAATCTACCACCGTTTGATGGGGGTCATACTTCTGGTACCAACTATGTGCGTGCCTCTATAATGTCATTATAAACTGACTTTCCTTTTTCTCTAGGGTAGTGATCCCCTTCACACACCATAGCAATTCACACTTATGCACATGCTCTGCAGCATCCTCAACACCCTTGTAATTTGGTATATGTAAAGACATCTCAAAAATTACTTACAAAGGTGGCTAAGGCCCTTGTCCACCTAATCTAGAACCTTGATTCCCTCCTAGTCTCCTGATCCACCATTCCACAGTGCTTCCTTTACCACCAAATCCACTGGATCCACCAGGTCTTATGCTCCCTAATCCACCAGATCCCACCTCTAGATCTACTAGATCCACCAGGTCTTCCTCCTGTAGATGGTAACGGGAAGTCTGAAGTGATCAAGCCTAGCGTTACCAACATCCAATACTAAACTATGTGACAATGGTTTGTGATACTACTCCGTTAACTCTCCAGACATGTATCTTTCATCACTCCCAGATGTGATACCCAAATGTCTACCTCCATAGATCCATCACTCCTACAACCTCATGTTGTCTATCCAAATCCCTTTCATGTGTTTCACTGTACTTGAGTCACCTTTCTTCCCTCTCCTTTTCCACTGCAATGTCTGTCATCTTCCTCCACCCTAGCTACCTCACCCAATGCTTAGAGACTCTTATCTAAACATTAGGAATGCCTCAAAACTTACCGTAATGATCAAGATATTTCATGCCCAACGGGATAGCTCACAAAAACGATCCTCTAGGTTCCCTTAGGAACTCAAACTTAGCAATCTCTGGATATAAATACGTAGAAATGGTGTATTCTAGGGTATAACTGGTTAGCACTCTTTTCCACCAGTGATCAACATCATGTGTCCAAGTCAAATCCACATCTTGTAGCCTCTTGTAATCATCTTAGGTCCACACGCATGATCTATAGTACTAGCTCGATTTGGATGCATATGATGAAATCCATTTATTTAATTCTACTGGAAAATAGCAAAATAAAGTCTCATACAACTCATGATATAGGTTTTATTCTACCCATCTGTGTGTATGAAACTCAGGTCCAATAGTGAATATTTGAGAAAACTCATGCTTTGTGTTCTTAAACCAAGCTTCAACACTTTCCAGGGTTAATCTCTCTATCATCACGCATCAAAGGAACCAAGATGTAATCATATTTCACAACAACTTCGAAAAGAGGTCTCGGACAATGGAACCAAGATGTAGTCATTTTTTATGCCCTTATAATAACCTTCTAATCCCTTGTGAATTGGCCTATCACCCAGCAGGCAATGGGCACTTACTTAAGGTGTGCAAGGGCACTGATCCCCTCCTTTATGTGAGCATTGTGAGAGGATGTTGTCATTGATGAAAAATTAAGTACGGAAAAGTAAATGATCATGCATATATTCTGAAAGCATAGGACGAGTCATTACACCAACATACCCATTCAGATAACAAAAGAAACACCATACAGCTAGTAGATCTTATCCAGAACATAAAGAAAAATACATTAGGGTTTACACCCATGAACAATATATTTAGAACATAACCATATATTCATGTTGATCATAGTTTAGTAACCACATTACATCCAAAAGGGACATATCAAACCAATATATCATGACTCATGCATCATAAGTTCTAACTATTATTCCCTATTACAAAAATTTAAAAAACCCATTCCCCTAGATTTGCTAACATTCCTATAGTCCTCTAATGAGAACCCCAACACCTAGAACCTTATGTTCATTTTTATAGAGCTTAGCCTACTCTTTTATGGTTTATTGCACCATGGCCCTCTTCTCCTATAGCTCTCTTGATGATGCTCTCTCCACAATGGTACTCTCTCCTCTTCTATCTTTTTCTTCTACCCAAGCATCTCTATAAATAGGTTTAACACCCACCGCCATGCCCTCTTGAAGTAGCAGATTGGTTGCCAAGTGTCAAGGTGGTCCTCTAATGGAGCATGCTTCTTCTGATCCAAGCTTCCCACTCTCTATGATGATGTCTTCGTGTATGCTCCATACATGGAATATTCTTTCCTTGACCACCAAGTCACCAGGTTGTCACCTTATCCATTCAAAACGCCTAGTCAGGTCACATTTTTCCTTAAGTGCCTCTTGGAAATTTAAATATGACTAAATCCTAAAATACTTTTCTCCACCTTGTGCATGCGCACCATGGTTTCTATTAAACCCTTCTAAAACCCTTGTCTTGCACACTTTTCCCCACATGCCCATATTTTTCATTGTTCCCGCGCGCGCTCGCACCCTTTAGGACTTAGTCAGTATTCTAAGGCCCAACAATCCAAATTTCAGAATGTTAACACTTGTTGATTGAGAATTTTTCTTGGATTTCTTCACACTCCCCCTCTATAGGTTCTTGTCATGCTCATTCTATTTAAAAAATAGTAATCAATTCAAAATAAATTTTAAGTCGATGTAAAAAATATGGGAAACAACTCGATTTTATACAATATTGCATAGATGTAGTTATATATTAGTGACCAATATGCGTAAGCCAACTGTACAGAAGTAAGTATTTTTCGATTGTCAAAAAATAAATGATCTATTACAATGTAACCAAAAATTTAGGGTCTATTCAATGTATAGAGGTAGTTATAATATGCATGTCTAGCAATTCCTCATCAATGGTAATACAGTATCTATCAGTCAAATAAAACTTACTAAAAAAAAAGTACGATGTAAAGCACCATGCATGGTGATCATCAACATACAACAACAACTTACCAATTTATGTAATAAGGTATATGACTATCATGCCATTTTCCATGCTAATCAAGGGATCATAACATGATATTCTAGGACAACCTGGCCAATAGGCATTTTGAATATGACCAACAATTTTTATTTTTAATTGTAAGTATCTAAACACTAACATATTCGAAATCATCTTGTAGCGATAAATTTATAAAACAAGTATTTCCAACTCACCTTTTATTGATTCATTGGAGGGATGGTCAATGACATCTGGGGCAACAAGTTTAATTGGTTCTAACATACTAATATTGACATCGTCTCCTTTATTTGTATGTGGAGAGGAAGAGATGGTTTCTTCCTCTATTGTTTGGTTGTCTACATAAATATTGTATGTATCAGTTCAAATGCATTAAACTAATAGATTCATTATTTAAAGTGGTCTTAATCATCGTACCTTTTTTTGAAAATATTAATGTCATAAACACATTTCTTGATCATGTGATTCAACAATAAAAAATACAAATAGACCTGAGTCAACCAAAGCTTACGTTGCAACACTACCACCGTACAACACTATAACTGGAGAATTATCGAAAGTGAGTTGAGTGAACATATGAGACCAAAACCCATAATATCTTTGATAAATAAAAGGATGTGTCTTTCCTTGTAGGCTAATTTCCCTTACAGTCACAATTTGTTGCGGAAGATGATCCATCCAATCCATTGCGATTTTTGCTATATCTACATCTTGAACATCACAATTGTGCACATCATTTTGAGGTGTTCATAAGACACAAGCTCTTAAATTTCCTACCAATGTGATAAAATATGAAATGGCCTTCCACTACTGATTCCCCCTTGTTTTTGACTTTTTGTGCATATATTTTTTATGTATCTCTTAACATTTTGGAAGAAGTAATAAGTATGAGAACAATAATTACATGATTCAACATACTAGATCCGAAAACTATAAACAAGTACATGATTGCATCAGAAGTGAGTACACTAGACAAATTATAGAAATCTACGATCACACATTCTGCATTGAATGGATTAGTTGACGGAATAGAGATTTTGTTGACTGGAGCTAGAAGGTATATGCACATTAACAGGTAAAGTCTTCAGTGTCTTCCATCCTTGCTGGAATATTTTCTTCCATTACACTCACGTAGTAGTATATAATTGTTTGAGTTACCGCTGGGAGAACCTTTACCACTTCATCATCAAATCTTCTTTTTGTTGATTATTCACTTCCTCTGGAATCAGTTTTTATTTTTCCTTTAGTGTCTTCTCCCAAGAGTACACACAATTGTAGGTAGTGAGAAGTATATACACCATATTTTTCAACAACATTTTTTCAGTGCATTATGCCAATACATTATTACCTGGATATTTACTTTTAAAATATTTTATAAATTTTTCTCTCATATTTTTGTCATCTTTTAATCTTTACAGTAAGTATCTAAAGTCTCCGCTATGACGACTTCTTCAATAGAGCAAGTTAGCCATACTCTCCCTTCTTGAACTTCATCTAGTAGAATTGATATCTCCTCATCAGTCATTCCCCTTCCAGGCCTAAAACAATTATCTATGATTCTTACCAATGAATTTGGTTGAAAGTTACGATCATTATCCTTAAAAGGAGAACTAGCCAACCCACTGGATTTAAATAAATTAATGGTTGTTGTCAATTTTTTCCATATGGCCTCAGGTAAATATAGAAATGTCATTTTTTCATGAAGTGTCTCTATCTTAGACACTTAAAAAATAACAAGACATTGCATCTTGAAACACTGCATTGAAATATGAAATAGTATATTTTATTTTCTGCATATTACAAAATTAAATTTTAAGAACAAATGCGCTAAAATTAAGTTTCGTTACCTTCAAATTTTTTGACTTTGAGTTTCCCACTCCATTCCTTCAAGGACATCCTAGGGATCTCCAAATCATTTGAGCCTTTTAGAGTACATCAATAAAATTGGTATCAATCCAACTTTTGTTTACATCATTTTTTTGCTAGAAAATTTTAATAATATCTTCACAAGGAGAGTGTGAAGACATAATGAAATCCTTTCTAAACTACATCTCAATATGTAATGACTTGTATTTTCTTTCAGCCAAAAAAAAAATTGGGCACAAATCGTATGTTGACTGTCAAGTATGTAGAACTGCACTTCAATCCCTTTTCAGGTCATCTAAATCCTTGAGTTTCACAACTTCTTTTTTATAAGGTAAAGAGTGAAGAAGAAGTGCATCCCTCAATGTAGGAATAAAATTACTAAACATTGAATAGACAAGAAGGTCAACATTCTCATCATGCACAACACGTAATTGATATTTTGGAGGTGCCAAATGGCACCTAGAAACATCAATTGGAAAAGCATAACCATTAAACAAAAACAATTTTAATTGTTCAACATTTAAAGTTTTTGTTTGCTCAAATATACTGGTCACTTTATTCAACATCAAAGTTGATTTTTTATTATTTTTAAGCCCTTGCAACTTTGACTTAGACGGATCTATCTCTAATTTAGACAAATAAGATCTCCTCGGCGAGGGTAAATAGCTTTGCATGCTTTGGTGGAGAAAGAAAATATTTTCTATTCAAATAATGACAAACAAAAGAGGTATCCCCAATTCTATACAATTTTTTGAATACCAAATTCATGTTGTTATGAAATTCAAGGGCATTTCCATAGCCTGTTTTGTCTAACTACATGAAATTCCCCAAATTTCAACCATATTTAAGACAAGAGCATGCGTTATTTTCTCAAGAAGCTTTCATTTCCAGTTTCGTGAACAATGAAACTTCCAACTCCATGTCAAAATAAGGAACTTATTCATTTCAACGTTAATGTGTTCAACCTGAATGCAAATGTTTTCTCATCAATCACTTTTGAATTTAGTACCATACCAAATTCACTGACAATGTCCTCATAAAAAAAACCACAGATCACCATGGTAATTTTTTTTACGGGGAATGCATTTTTGCAAACTAGTTATCATCTCTCTTTTTCATATCCTTTGCACCTTCAATCGAAGGAATTTTCATGAATGGAGTGCATCCAATGGAAGACATATTACCTAAAGAAGGGAATTAAACAAATTAGTTTTTCATAAGTAATTGGAAAAGACAAATATTGTTTCTCAATAGTGTAATAGCAATGAGATGTCATATCTTAATTTCATTATATTCATAGAGTAAAAGTCAATAGGAATAGATATTTATAGCATAGCAGTTGCTTGGCATACGTCAAACCTCTGTTAGTTATAAAAAACAAGAAAGCATTAATAACAATTTTTGTTGTGTTGCACTAAGCAATTTATTAGCGAGAAAATTTATCAACGTGGAAAACCTTGTGGATTTATTACAGCTTTCGTATATGAATGCACAAGAAAAGGTGGATTTCTATGGTGGCCTTTTGACCGGGGATCCAACAAGGACACTCCACTGACCCTACGGAAAAGCTTGCAAATACCTGCAAGAGATAAATTTGTCTAAAGAGCGGGAAAGGGGAGTGAGAAAAGACGTAGGAGAACTAATGTTGCAAGTAGGAAAATAGATTCCTGCACACACTAGTTATAAGTATCATCACATGCATTTATGAGAAGAAACAAATTTGTAAGCATCATTAAGACCAAATGAAATTTGATGAACACAAAGTATCAAGAAATCTCTTAGTCAAAGAAAGCTAGAAACTCCTTGTATTAATTTCTCAAACAAAGTTATACATAGTGGAGAAATGGGGAACTTGAGAAGGGGGAAATGGAAGAAAATGTCTATCTCCTTTGTTCTCTCAAAGTACAATATACTCTTCAGTTTACAAGATCAATCACTAACCCTTTGAAATGGAAATGGTGTTACAATTTATAGAGTAGAATATGGCTCTTCATCTACCCCCCAATGCCTTTTCATATGTCCTCACACAACTTATACTTTTCAACTTCCTAGGAAACTTGTAAGTCCCTTTTTATAACATAAAGGTGAATTATTACATTAGGAACATTAAGACATATGAAAAAGTGCAATCCCAATGCGAAATTAGAATATTGGAAAGTGAGAGAAAGTTTGGGGGAAGAGGAGAGAGAAAGAGAGAGAGAGAGAGAAGAAGATGAGGAGATGTCATTTCTGATGAATTCCATTTATCCTCATTGATGGAAATCTCAAAATGAAGTGAAACTCTGAATCTTCGAACTCCTTACACACTTTGAATCTCCTTCAAATCAGCTCATGAATGCTTTCCGAGTTAAGTGAATTGTTCCGCTGATGACCGCAACTCCCAGCTTGCTTATGATATACTATTTTTAGTGAGAGGTGTTTTTTTCCTCTTCTTAACCATCATGATGTGATGAACTCCCTCATTCGATCCTGCGCACACTACCCTTGCCTCAACCACTTCTTTAGGGTGACTTACTATTTTTAGTAAGAATCCATCTAAGGGACTTACTATTTTTAGTTAGTGGTCATTTTAACAATTTTTTTCTCTGAACACTCATTTTGGTTTCCTCGTGATTTTCAATGACTGTTGCCTTTATCTCAACTTCTTTTGATGATGACTTTCCAAATATAGCAAATCTATATAGGAAAAATTACTATTTTTAAAAAGTGTGTTTCCAGTCCTCAATTTGCGACGGAATATACTTTTTTGGACTCATCTTGTCATTACGATCACACCCTCCGAATTTTGCATAGTTTTTCTGACTAGAATGATTGGAAATAATTTTTGAAATTTTGACCTGGCAGTGGCTTCGGGCACGAAGCTACCATGGCAGCCATTAATGAAGCTTGAAATTTGTAGGTATTGTTTTTGTCTCCATTTGTGATGATAAAAACTCCATTGTGATAATTTTTTTATTTGGAGCCCATGTGTAATTTTTTAGTTCGTTTCCATTACTGTAGTGATGGGAAATCCAACGAATGTGAGTCAATGCATGAAGTGAGAATTTTTTTGGAGCAAATGATTCTGGGAACCATTTGACCTCTTGTTTTTTGTGTCTTTATTTTCTTGAAAAATTTTAAATTTATAAAATATGGCATCTTGGTCTAACTTGTACTTTGCAAGATATGAGGATTTTTTGATTGGTGGCTTTGTAGTTATCTAGAGAAAAAATATCGATTTTCTCTTCGTTCTTCCTCATTTCAATCCATTTTTATCTGAGTCCTGCATATTTTCTAGAGAATTCATGGTGTGGATTGAGTTTGGTGATCATGATGGATCTTGTTCGAATCAAATGGTGGACTCGAGTGTCTGAACAAGCTTGAGAAAAGCCATGACATGGTGAGGTAGTGAAGGAGAAATGAGGGGGAAGAAACACGGTACGTTTCAGATTTGAATATTAAAAAAAATAGTGGGGGTCATGGTTCAATTTTTTTTTCCTACATGGTCCCTCCCCTCAGGGACATGAGGTACATCAATTTCCATGGTGATCCATGGTTACAATAAGGGATTTGAGAAAAAGGGCCTGACAAGCACCTGAGGGCTAGAAACTGGTCATATGGGTGACCAAAACACTCTCCTAGAGGGCTGGGCACATTTTTCCATGTTTGGTGTCCCTCACCTCAAAGGGATGTGAGGGACATCAAATTCCATGGTGGTCCTGGAGCTACACATGTCCTTGATCCGATGGCAGGGAGTTTGAGCTTCAAAAATGCACTTAAGGGTTGAAAGTTGGTCAAGTAGGTGACCAAAAGTTGACTCCCCAAGGGGATGGGAAATTTTTCAAGGGATGATGTACTATGAATTGAGGGACTTCAAGAACATAAAATCCCTCTAGGCTTCTTTGCTGACACGTGTCCTCTCGAAAATTGACTAACTCTTAATTATAAAGTCTCCAAGAGGGTGACTTGGAATGATGATAACTTGAGCTCTTGGTGGAATTTATTGGTGAAATATTTATATGATCCTGACTAGAAATGAATTTTTAATCCAATGGTGGGGATCATCATGTCTTTATTCATCCATTTTATCTCTAAAAAATCAGATATTTGGATATGGGACTCCACTTGTGCCTAAAAAATTCCTCCAAACCTATGCGCCAAGACATTGTGAAAAATATTATTTCAAAATAATGATATGTATTGGAATCCTCTTTTTGTAGATGTTTCATTTTACTCTAAACCATCTAAATCTCCTGGAATCACCTTACGAAGTGTAGCAACATTTTGGCCTATGCACTGACTAGGCCTGTGAACCCTAATTCTGGCGAAACTGCCCCATTATTTCTCCAAGACCTTCCAAAATATTCCTGAACTATATCGATGATTTCTCGAGTCCTTTGGATCACCTCCACATCCACTTTGGCTCTTCTGCTATGCTTTGATTAGGTTTCTCCAACTCTAGGAAGGCCAGTGATAGCCCTTCCCACAACTGCTTGTAGCTTTGCAAATGAACTCCTAAAATCATCTAGGGGATGATATAACATTAATTGGGAGGTCACTTTGACTAATTAGACATACTTGGGGTGCTTTGGAATGATAGGACTAGAAAAATTTGGTATAGGGGTATCATTTTCGTGCTTGGAAATTGTCGATTTCCCTATTACACATTTACACGACAACAAAATTTAAATAATTAATCGCTATTAAATTTGGTTTGTTTCAAGCAGTGTTTTTTTTTATAGAAGTGATTATACTAGTGACCCTTGGCATCTATATATTCCCATCATTGTAAAAAACATATTTGACTTACACTACATCATTGTGAAAACATGGAAACCAACATGGGTGATAAGGATCGAGAATTGAATATTTAATAATATAAAATCTTACATGTCGTGATGTTTTTGGGTGTTGTAATTAGGTGCCTTTCATATTTATCATAAGATATATCATGTATATCACATAATTGAAATTGAATAGTATATAGGAAAATGTATAGCAGCCACTATGTTCAATTAGTAATCGAAAGTTATGGTTTCCTAGTGTTAAGCCTTAATAGTGCTTCTTATTTTAGAATTAGTGATTGAATAAAAAACAAAATCATGGAAAACCCTAGCATCTGTTAGGATCCTTATGGGTGAATAATCTACCTAATGGGTGTTAGGCTTAAGATTATGCGTTTGACTATGTGTATCATAGTCTCTTGAATCTATGTGTGTATTGTATTCTCTTGAATATTTAGAAAAGTGGTAAATATTTTTAATTACATGTATTAAGGAAAGTGTTAAATATTTATCTTGTCTTTGAATATTAGTTGTCTTCTCTTGTCTTGGAACATCAAAGAAATGAAAATTCTTGGCGACCGTTAAGGTATCAATGAAAAATTTTAGCGATCACTAAGTATTTAAAATGAAAAATTCATTGTCTACATTATCGAAAAATATTAGTGTTGGAGCATAGTAATAGAAGTACATATTTTAAACCTGAAGACATATCATGTTCATCTTGGCCCTGCATATTTTCATAAATTACCCATTAAACAAAATAGTCTGTAACAATTTACTAAACATCAAAGGCAAAGATGTACACAAACCTTACACAGGAATAAGGGATTAGAGGTCATGAAGAGCAATGATTTTTTTACATTTTTCAATCATTGGTTGATGAGAAGGCTAGCTATCGCTAGCCTCTACAATATCAGAGAATCCATTTTAACAATGCAAAAAATAATCTCAACAAATTAGCTGGATTATCTGGATTATCCCTGGCAGAGCCAAGTCCTTGAATACATACCTTCGATAAGGATGACACCTTATGTAGTTCTCACTGGATATTTTATGTACAAAATGTGATCCATATATTTTTATATAAACAAAAATGCTTTACAAGAAATTGTAAGGAAATTTGTTTAATGAAAGGTAAGTGTCATTAGTTAAGGCTGGTAATAAAGATAGACACATAGTTAGGAAGGTTTAGATTTTATTTTACACATTTAAATTATATGGAGAACATATTTTTAAGGGATTTAAAAGTAATTACTTTTGAATATAAAGGAATTTAAGGCAACCCATTACTTGAGAATAAAATCATCTTTTATGGGTTGTCTATGTGTCAGATAATTTATTGATGAGACTTGATGTGACTTAATTTTTTTTTATTATTGCTAAATAGTTTTTTGAAAGGGACTATACCCTTCCTACAACAAGGCTCAGGAGCCAGAATTGAAAGAATAAGCACAAAGAAAGGGATCAAAATATAGATATAACAATAAGGACCAACTACAGAAAGTTGTCTGTAAAGAAAAAACAACCAACAACGCATCAACAAATAAACAACTAATGAACAACGATCAAACAACAATGGTACAACAACACCATTGGAAATAAAACACGTTGTGTTCTAGCCACAAAATGAAAACAATGTAAATCAGACAAACACTAACAGAGAAAATCATCTAGGCGTAGAGCTCTCCTTCAGGGTGATTTTTTTTTCTTTTTGCTGACTGTTACAATAAGGACTATACCCTTGTATAATAGAGAAAATAGTTTTTTGAAAGGGACTATACCCTTGTACAACAAGGGTTAGGAGCCAAAATTGAAAGAATAAGCACAAAGAAAGGGATCAAAATCCAGATATAACAATAAGGACCAACTGTAGAAAGTTGTTTGCAAAGAAAAAAACAACAACCAACAACACATCAACAAATAAACAACTGATGAATAACGATCAAACAACAATGGTACAACAACACCATTGGAAAGAAAACACGTTGTGATCCAGCCACAAAAATGAAAACAATGTAAATCAACCGAACACTAACAGAGAAAATCATCCAGGCGTAGAGCTCTCCTTCAGGGTGATTTTTTTTTCTTTTTGCTAACCGTTACCTAGCCTGATGGAGCCTCCACTGTTGGAGGAGACGACAAAGGAGGGGTATTCTCCTTAGTCACACTTGTCCCAATCGGGACAGCCACGTTGTAATCCTTAGCGATAAATTTATTATTTTCCTTGCTGCCCTCAACCACTTGTGCATTTTTCATGCTGCTAACAATTTAAGTTTCGGATAGAGGGGTTTTCAGGGCAGATTTGGATTCAGCCACTGTATCTGATTTTGATTCAAGATCCCTTTGTGCATGAAAACTTAGGTGTTTTAGGAGTGCATCTTTCCACCAGTTTCTCTTTTCATGTTGACATTTTTCCATCCCATAAGCAGTAGAGGTGTGTCCTAAGCCAAAACATCTTCTAGACTAGAAAGGTAGACCTTCATAATCAAGAGTTTTTGACCAAGTTCTATTTTGCACTCTAAGATTCATAGTAGCAAGAAGATTTTTATCAGTGTCAAGTTCCACTAGGATCCGGGCATAGGTAGTATGGGTGTAATTAGTGGTTTGAGAATCTATATAGAGTGTAGTTCCCAAGGTGTTGCCAATGGCTGTCAGACAGTCATGACTCCAGAATTGGAGAGGTAAATGGGGCAGCCTGATCCAAACAGGTGTCCATGAGAATGATTTTATGTGTGGGTTAAAGGATGGGAACTAGGGTTTCATGACCAAATATTTAGATTGGCAGGTCTAGAGTTTGGAAGTAATGTTGTATTTGTTAGATATTGATGTGACTTACTTTATTGGCTAGTTCTTATTTAATTTTTAACTTGAATTCAAAAAACTAATGGTACTTTATTTCACATACCCAGTAATGGTCATTGAATATTTTTCCCTAGCACAAGTAGATCATAATAGAAGAATTTATTTGTCCCTGGCTAATGACTTGAAAATTAATGAGTTAATTATTGGAGGTGAATCCCATATTGTTACTAACATAATCATTTAAAAGCAGATCTTGTCAGGGATAATCAATCTTGTGTGATTAAAATTTCCTTTGTATGCTCTCATTAAATCTAGATTGAACCTTAAATCTTATCTATTAAGATAACTAATAAATAGGTAGGTTTTGTGAAAAATCAAGGGACTCACCAGCCGTTTTTTGATCAGATTTACAATAAAGATGTTGATTGTCCAGACTCATCACCTTTTCCAATAAAGGTTGATATTAAAGTTTATGGAAAGCTTGTCTTAATTTCAAGCATACAATAGCATATTTACTCCATATATTTATCTAAACATTCCCCCTTATTTCCACACCTTTTAGGTTTTTCTCACAAGATCTGATTTATTATGTCATTGTTGGACCAATGTTTATCTTTCATGCAATTTTCCACAGCTGTGGGTGAAATAGGATTTTATACCAAGATATCGTGTCATCATTTGAAATCAATTTTTTCATTTAAATCCAAGCAAGACCTGGTTGCAATTGAGGAAGTTCTTGGAGATGATTATCTTTCTCTAGATGGATGTCTGAGGGTAAATGCGGAAGTTTATTTGACATTCATTTTCCATCTTCTTATCATTCATCCCAAAAAGGATTAAGCTTTGGAGATGGGTCGTCACTGGATAAAGCCAGTGTATAGGGTTGGCATAAAAGCGGAAGTGGAAAAAACCTTTCGTGCATCATGGTCCTTACTTTCTAATGCTTATTATAAAAAGGAAAGTTTGGTGCATGCAGACATTTTTAGAGAGTTGTTGAAACGGTTTAATGTTCTCTATCATTTCTTATTTGAAGTGGACAAATGTAGTGAGAACTCATCGATGAGAAGTAGGTCGTTCTAGTCTCCTAACTTGGATGATATGTCTGCCCCACTTCAATAGGAACTGATACATTGGGATGTTCTTTGTAGGAAAGGTCGTGAGGCATACAATTGGTTAAAAAGCTAGGATGCTACTGGAAAAGAGCATATTTTTTCAAAACCACCAATGGAAACCATTTTCATTTCCGTTAAGTATGAGGTTATAGAGATGTCATCTAATTTAGATAAATAAGTGTTTCTAAAATCTGCCATGTTGTATACTTGTTTTGGTTGTTATATAGAGTTGTGAGTTCCATTGTTATCTATTTATAATGTCTGGCTTACTGGTCTGGGGTTTTTGATATTCCCAACCACTTTTTTTTGGTAGTTTCCCTTTCATCTCATTCTATCTATAATGTAAAGGGAAATGGACCCTTCAACCCTCCTTTAACTATAAAATACAAGAAATCATTAGTATAAGTTTATGTTGTGCGCTGCACTAAGAAATTTAAATAATTACTCACTATTAAATTTGGTTTGTTTCAAGTTTTCAATTTGTTGGTAGTTTGAAGACTAGTGGCCACTAGCATCTATATATTCTATGATATCTTTTTGTTAATGTACAAAAACAATATTTATAGCTTTAGGTTTGAGGGGCCTTAATGCAAGTGAATAATTATCCTAGCAGCCACTAATCTCAAGACTACGTTATGTTACACCAAGTCCACAAAATAATCTACGACCTTATCTTAAATATCTTGGTGTTGGAGCTTAATTCAATTTTAAGTTTTTATTCGATTTGTTAATCAATAGCTCAAATGTAATATAAGACTTATCTTAGCGACCATAAATATTAAATCTTTATTATGTTACATCAATGCAGTGGAATAATCTATGACCTTAGTGGCTACTAGGCTTCGAATATCATGTGATAGACTTCCAATAACATATTGAACTCAGCGGCTGCAATGCAAATTTTTTTTGGAATATGTGTATTTTGGAAAATCATTTAAATTAATCTTATATTGGATTATTTGTTATCTTGGAACATAAAACAAATAAATTAAGCATCCAACCTAGTGGTCCCTAGTCTTAGAAGGTAGTATTGTAACATCCTAATATAATAAAGGAGTTTAGTTAGTTTTTTAGTCAGGTCATTATAAATTGTCTTATATGTAAGGCAACAAATATCCTAGCAACCACTAATCTAAATACTTTGTTATGTTGCATCAATGTTATTTAATAATCTTCAACATTAGTGGATGCTAGGCTTCAAATATCATGGTAGGATTCCGATATATTAATACAAAAATATGAATTTAATGGTAGGAGAAATTTCTCTAAGTGGGACATGGAGGTGGACATGGGTCCTTAATTTCCACTGAGTCATCCACATACAAAGCGTCCTGCTATGTTCCTCTTGGTCCATATGGAGATGTTTGATCCCTACCTCAAGGTGTCCCCATGGCCACTTATTGAAATAATCCAATGAAATCTATGGGAATGCAACTTGGTTCGATGATTACAAACTACTTCTAACTCACCAATAGCCTAAGACCTTAAATTCATCATGTCTTTGAATATTTGTTGTCTAGTTGTGTATTTGAGTAACATGTTGAACCCAGTGGCCACTACACTTAAATTTTAGTTTGGAATTCATGTAATACACTTCAAATATACTATTGAGCTTAGTGGCTTCTAGGCTTAAATTTCCATTTAGGATCATCAGTATTCAGGAAAGAAATGTAGTGATAAACCACCCTAGCAGTCTCCATTTGTTGAAAACAATGTTTTAAAATTTAAATATAATAATGGGGAGCACAATTATATTTTCAATCAAGTGTTTAAAAATTTCCCTGAATGCAAGCATCAAGTATCCTAATGGCCGCTAACCTAAAGTCTTTGTGATTTTCCTAGAGTGCTATGTAATTATCTTTGATTGTAGCAGATGCTAGGAATATCATGCAATAAAATTTGAACATTTTGTACTCAGAGGCCGCCTAGCTAAACTATTGGTGTTGGAGTTTATTTTAATATTGAGTTTTTAGTGGGGTTGTTAATCAATATCTTGAATGCAAGACAATAATTATCCTAGTGGTTGTTAATCTTAAGTCTTTATTATGTTACACCAACGCAATGGAATAATCTATGACCCTAGTAACCACTAGGCTTCCAATATCATGTGATAGACTTTGAATAACCCAGGTAAATCTAGGGTAGGGTGTATTGTTATAAATGAAGTCGGGGACATAATTGTGGTGGGATCCTTTCCATTGAAAAATGGAACTTGTAACCTCACTGAAGCCCAAACCCTTTTGGAGGGTATCAAGCTATCATTTTCCAAAGGTTGCGATCGTCTCCAGGAAGAAGGATATTTTCAGGTCATTGTCCATGAAATTTCTAAGGGTTCTGCTATATCTTGGCACTTAAATTTCTTCATCTTCAAAATTTTTTTTTTGTCTTGGAAAATAATAAACTTGGAGTCTCAATCATGTCTTTTGGGAAGCTAATAGCTCCGCCAAATTTTTTTCCAATGCGGCTATCAATGGTATAAATATTTCATTGATATCGAATCATTCGAAAGATTGGTTTTGTCCGGTAGATATCATTTCACATGAAAAAAGGCACAGATTAAGCTCTCAGCATTAATGGAAATGGTGTCATCTTCTCTATTTTTAGACAAATGTTGGAATATTTTCCCTCATTCTCTCCCTTTCATCTTCCATGTTGGTGAATCATGGGTTTCCTTGGCTTCCCCTTCATCTCCCTGCATGGAAAGAGATAGGAAATGGCATACTCCTTGACATTTCTCAGAGGCACATCTAAGAACTATTCCACTATGCCTCCATTCATAAGGATGAAGCTATCGAATGTGTGTTAGGAGAAGATTTTATGCTAGAATATCCTGGGTGTGGGCTAAGTCTGATATAGGAGAAACCTTTATTTTAAACTTTATTCTACTTCATCCAGTTTCGGTGGAAGTCAAAGTTATAGCAGATTATTTTATTTATTTGGTTCATTGTGTTGGTTTGCATGAGTAATTAGCTGGTTATCAGATTCCCAACCCCATACTTTGGGTGGAAGAAGTCGACAAGTAGGCCATTTGAGTTGGGTGGGGGATTCATTGGTTGGGTGAGAAATATATGGAACTACTTCTTTATGCAGAGAATGTGCATGATTCCTTCTAGCATGGTGTCCCAGATCCCAAAAGATTGCCACCCTTGGAGCTCCCTGAAGCTCATTTCCCTATTGATTCAGAAATTGATCAACTCAATGTACTTATGGTTTGTGCAAAAGGATCCTTCCTCATTATTCTTGGTAAGTTCTAGCCACGAGTCGGTGGCGCTACAGGTGGCATTGGCTGGGTCAGGGAGGTAGATCAAGGAGCGGAAGAGGAGGAAGAGCTTGGAGTGGTGGACAGCCCCACTTGTGGGCTTCAGTAAGGGATCGTATTTTTTAGGACATATTCAAGCCTTCCTTTCAGCTTGCTTTTGGTTAGGTGTATTCATTTTTACTCTCTTAGAACAACATTCTAATACCATACACATCGGCCTATCACCCAGTGGGTTCTAGGTGCTCACCCAAGTCATGCGTGGGTGCTGATCCCCTCCTTTATGTGAGTCTTGTGAGAATACATTTCTTAGTGATAGAAACTTAGATACAAATACGTAAAGAACCATACATTAATTTTGAGATCTTTAAGATGAGTTATCATATCATTATACCTAGTTCGATAACAAGAGAAACATCAAATTAATATCAAATCTGATTCATATCATAAAGGAAATGTACTAGGGTTTACACCCATGAACAGAACCATATATTTCATATTGATCATAGTTCAGCAACCATATTACATTCACCAAGGCCATACCAAGCTAATGTATCAATGCATATAAGAGTCATGCATTAGAAGTCCTAACTATGCTTCCCATAGTACAAAAATATTTTCACTGACCCATCCCTCTAGAAAATATATTACTCCTATAGTCCTCTAAATGAGAACCCCAACTCTCTATAACCTTCTTATTATTCCTGCAGAGCTTCACCTTTCATTCTCTCTATTCATTCTCTCTTCCATTATAAAGTCTCTTCAGTCGGTGTCCCCTTCTTTTATGTGAGCATCTCTATATATAGCTTTACTACCCACCACCATGGCTTTCTGAAGTAGTAGATTAGTTGCCAAGTGTCAAGGTGGTCCTTAAATGGAGCATGATTAATCCCATCTGGGCTCTCCACTCTCTGCAATGATGTCTTTTTGTATCCTTCCATCGCATGGAATATTCTTTTCTTGACCACCAAGTTGTCAGGTTGGCAGCTTATCCACTTTACATGCTTAGTCGGGTCACACTTTTCTCGTGTGCTTCCTGGAATTCCAAATATGGCTAAGTCCTGAAACCCTTTATTTTTCCTTGCATGTGTGCCATGGGTTCTACTAAACCCTTTTAAAACCCTTGTCTTACACTCCTTTACCCCACACTCCCTTCTTCATATTGGTCCCGCACGCCCACGCGCCTTCTTGTACTTAGCCAATATTCTGAGGCCAAACAACACCCCACACTAAGCTTGTTCTCCGTCCTCAGGAACACCTCTTCTTCAAGGAATAAAGAATGGTGGGAATCTGAAAGGTTGGAATAAAGAATGAAGGAATGAGGAATGAGGAATGAATGAATTAAATAATGGGGGGAACGAAGAAGAATTTGTTTATTGTTGAAGGAGTGGTAAATCCTTCCTTATATTTTCCTCAAGCTTCTTCCAGGCATCTACCTTGATCTGTGCTTACTGGGAGAGGTCACCTACTAGGGCACTTACCTCCTCAAAACTTATCTCATCCCCTTTAGAGATCATCGTATCAGAAATCCCTTCCATATTTTTTCCAAAATCATCAAGTGTATCCATCCTTCGAGTGATTTGGGGGTATAATTCATCCAACTAGTTTTTTTATCGAACCCTGAAAGGTTTTAATGGCTTCTGATTTATTCTCCACCTTGGCTAGGATCTTATCCCACTCTTCTATGTTCCCCTTATTCTTCTCTTGAAACTCCTCGAGCTCTGCTTCATGGGTAGTAACTAGAATGCTTGTTACCCTATCTCTGTCTGCGCAATTATCATAAGTAGCTTCAACAATTTTTGTGGTGGCCTTTACATCGGCAAGGAGTTTGGTATACCAAGAAACAATCTCTAAAACCTTCAACTTCTCCTCTTTTTCTTGGTACACCAATGCCTCCTCTATAGACTCTAAGTTGAGTGGTCATCTTTCCATTGTGAGGATGCAATCAAATCCTTTAGGAAATGCAAGGTTAATTCCTACTTTTTCTCTAGTTGTGCTAGGTTGAGATGCTTTAAGACAATAGCATCTGTAATCCTCCTTCTCCAATTACGCTTCTAGGAATCTCACCCTATCATTCCTCCCAAAATTCTTATCTCAACCTCAAATGATACCTTGTTGAGTGCATTATAGACTTGCTCATCTAAAAACTATTGATAATTCACTAGGGGGTTGATTCCTTTTTCCTCTGGCACCTTCATCAATGCCCCTTGGCTCACTTCGAACTCATGCTCATCAACATGGGACTCGAATTCCCAAGATAACATCTTCCTGGTCCGTGGGTATGTTCCTTCTTCATCAAATGAAGACATGGCTAGGAGTTATTCTATTGGCATGATGATCTGGAAGCATGCACGTAGCACCTTGATTGGATCATTGATATAACCAATTCCTTTCCCTTGTGCTACCACTACACTTTTCCCATTTGTTCATGCAATATTTGGAAAGCTTATGACTAGGCTGAGGTCTTTGCCCATACTACCATACTCTTTTCCAAATCTCTCCTCTTCTATCTCCTTGAGCACTTCATCTGTGCTACGCTCTACCTCCTATTCCACTAACTTATTGATAATTTCCACCACTTCTCTATCCACGACCTCTTTTATTTACTCCTTAATGAGGCTTTGGGTCCTCTGATCCTTCATGTTCACCTCTTTTCTCACCCCTCTGCTTTGAGCATTTGCTTCCTCTTTTCCACCCTTATCTTCATTTTTGTCTTCTTCTGAATCATGTATATCATACACGAGATGATTATGAACTTCTTCATCCTCATCATTTTCCTTCTCACCCCTATAGGCCTCCAAGCTCTTTGTCTCCTCCGATTATACCTTCCCTACTACCCTCTTCTTCTTCCTAGTTGGGGATTCTTCCTTCTCTTCCTCTTCAGCAAGTGAATCATTTCTTAGTGATTCTTCTCATGTGGGAGGCTCTTCTTATTATGGAACCTCTTCTTTTGGGGTCTTCTCCCTAACTGGGGACTTCTTTGTGTGCATGTAAGTGCTTGTCTTAGCACTTGTTTCCAGCATACCCACATATTGTGTTGTTTTTACACTTGGTTCCTTCTTCTCCTACACTTCCTCTCTCTCCCTCTTCTTCAGCATAGCCTTCTTCCTCCCTGTGGGGTCTTCTGGAATGGAGAAATACTTCTCTAGGTAGGATCCCTTCTTAATATTTGGCTTGATGCACAAGTATACTCTCACTGAAGTCCTTCCAGCAATTTGCAGTGTCAATGGCTTCATCGTCTTCACTTTGTGGGAGACATACTTCTCCACATATTTGTGCTTCTTTGGGTATAGGAGCTTTATGCATAGCTTGTTGTGGTCTTGTTTTACCTCATTCAGGTTGAACCTTAACCTTTTGACCTCCTTGAAATGGTTGACTCCTGCCTAAAAATACTACACGGTGAAAGAGAACGACAATTTACACCATGGACTCTGAGTCCCATCCATCAGAGTGAATCTTCCAATGCAAAAATTTAGATATACATCAAACTCAACCTTTTCATCTATAAGTGCAGGTACTTTCTCAAATACCCTCCACTCTACCCTGAATGCGTCACACATTCACTTGTACCCTTTCTTGAGGTGTGCCTTGTGGGTATCCATCATGGTATCACAAGTATACTTCTCAAATATTTTTTGTGGGAAAGGGATATTCATCTTGATACTCCCATATGAACTTCTCTGGCCCATCGGGAACTCTAATCTCTGAGAATACAATGGTGAGGAGAAAATTACTAAACATTATCTTGTCCCCCTCCTTCATGCTACTAATGATTTCATCTGCAATAAATTTGGACAAGTTGTAGATGGTTCCTTCTAAAAAAAATTGTCATACATTCAACCATGCCTTTTTTACTTATTTCCACCTTTCTTAACCATTCATCTTGGTGACCAAGTGCACAGCCATCCTCATTACAAGGTCAAGGATATCTACAATATCAAAGTAGTGTGAACACTTCTTGTAGTCATAGGACTTTATAGTCTCCTTGATGGCTTCCTTATCATCCAAGTTGTCATCTATGGATTCCCCCTCGCAAACCAGGCCAGTAAAATTTGATATGAGCTTAGGGGTTATGTGTATTTTCTAGCCTGAAAAATATAAGTGGTCTTCATGTGCGCACGACATCAACCACTAGTATAACCACTCAGGCTTTCCAAAATAGAGAAACTCATATAATTGCAGCAACCCTTCCTTACCTAACTTCACCTTCACCTCATCATTTTTTATCAGCATTCCTTCTGGTATCCTTATATTAGTTGGAAGAACTAGTTATAACATCATCTCCTTCTCTATGGTACTCATGCGATGATTGTAGTCACTCATGGTCATCTTCCTGATGTGTGATACCCATTCTTTCCCTAGCAACACTCCATCTGGTTACTACATCTCTACATACCACTCCTCATTAAAACTAGTTGTGGAATTTTGTTTCCTAAACTCTTATTTCTCCTCTTCCTTAATCTACTTGATCTTATGGCTCAACTCCACCAAAGAATCCTTCTACTCCCATGCCCTAGCTCTAAAACCCTAACTTGGAAAATTCTTCTACAAGATGGCATGCCCCTCTAAAAATTTCTTCTCTACACCCATGTACTCCTTCCACTCTGGTTTACAGATCAACCCTATTCATGTACTCAGATATATTTGATTCTTTCTGTTGGTACCCAAATTGATCCTTCCTTTGAAATCAAGTAGCATCAAAAGTTGATCAAGATGTTTAGAGACAAAAAAATCATAATAGGAGTCATTTTATAGCCATGGATGGATTCTAGATGAATCTTTATCACTCTGGTTTGGAAACGACTGGGTATCACCATGCTAAGAGTTTGACCTACCCTTACTACTTTAGGTTTTTCCTTTAACCAAGGTGAGAGGACCCACTTTGTTACCTATGTTAGTGGAAGATATCAACACATTAACAATATTTGACTCTTCCTTTGCAGTATTTTGAAGGATTCCTTGAGAAACATGGTCAATACAACATAACCTAATTCTCATGAGTTATCACCTTAGAGAATGAACATGTTCTCTAGACAGGGTCTAATTCACTAAAGACAACGATAATAATTGATTACATATGCATATTTTGGTAAAGGGCAAACAAA
This sequence comes from Taxus chinensis, assembly GCA_019776745.2. Lineage (NCBI taxonomy): Eukaryota > Viridiplantae > Streptophyta > Pinopsida > Cupressales > Taxaceae > Taxus > Taxus chinensis. The sequence goes on along the minus strand of CM034150.1, from coordinate 882,037,494 downwards.
TTTAATGATCTTATTTAGCATTTGTGGATATATAGCTCACAAGTAGGGATGGTTCATGTATGATATATCACTGAATATGAAATTTATGATTGGGAAGTTAAGCAGGATAAAGTTTATTATACCAAATTCTTGAGAGATTTTAATAAATGTTGAAGAATCTACAAAGCAAAATGAAAAATGGCTTCAAATAGTCAGAATGAACCTTCAACTATAAAATTGTACATCTATGAAAGCTCAAAGACACACGGATTCACACATTCTTCAAGGATTTTACATAAGAACTCATGTTAAAGACTTAATTAAACCTTATAATTCCCTGATCTATCATGCTTATGATACACTCATAAACTAACAAATAATTTTTATCACTGAAATGAAAGTAAAGTGAATTTAAATCATTTATTGCATTATGAAATGAAAAATCTCTTCATAATGTAATTGTAAATGCTAGAATACTATCACAAGGATGAGATCTTATGTGATTTCAGAGGGATTCTTAATGTAAGATTATAGCAGGAACACAGATAACTATTTGAAGATATCTCAAATGACAGTAGACACAACATGGTTCATGATTAACACAAATTACTCAAGGTTTTCTAAATTGATCAACAAGGGAATGTTTATTTACAATCTCAAATCTTATCAATAGATGGACACTTGCAACCATCTTGACATGATCAATTTCAAATACACACAAGAAATAACTGGTTTCTCAAATAAGTTCCTTTGGAAAATGGCTTTTCTCATCTTTCTTTCCTTCTCTTTTCTTTGAATAAATCTCAAAAAACTTAACCCCCCTCTTTTTGTGATTATCATTTTTCCTTTTATATCACCCCCTTCACTTGTTAACCTTCAAATTTTTTCCTCCTAAAGGTATGAATATTCCCAAGAATATTCCTTTATTCTAGAACATGGCATTTAGAAAGGTTTTTATTTTAAATTTGTTAGGTGTACAAATCACTAATATTTTCAATCAACTTCACTAGAGCTCAAATGGGATATCATGTCATCACTTATGGTGCTTTATTTCAATCATTCTTGCCTGATATTGATTAGATAATCATTTCGAACAATCTCTGAACACTTCTGGATGATAGTGATATGACATATATCCATACTCATTTTTCAATAATATGCATTGGGCACTACACACTCTACTTTATGTCTCATTGGCTTAATTGTCACACATATTTTCTGTCGAATCACCTTGATTTACCATCTCTGCTCATTCATAACCTTTTCCAATTCTTAAATTCTCCTTAGTACGAACTGAACAAAATATCCTTCATTCAATGGGAAAGATTGCATCAAATCAAAACATATATCTCCTTTTAATTATAAAACCTGGCTCAATTTCATTATCATCATACATTTCCCTTCTTGTTGTATGTATAAGAAATTTCAAAGAAAATGGCTAAGGTACTTAAAGCTCATAGCCTGAAGGAGATTTCTTCAAAGGACTTAAATCAGATTTTTGATTTAAGTGGTCCTGATGAAGCTTTTGTCAAGGCTCTATTTGATATAGAATGTGTGGGTGACACCAAAGGGATCTTAACAGACTGAAAATTCTGGTTAGCACTTCTTACAACGCTAATCAGGATCAACCCTGTGTTTTCAGCTTTCCAAGTTATGTATTTCCATCTTTTTAGATGGGATCACATGAAAAATCCCAAAGATTTAAAAAGATAATGGGTTGAGAGAATACCTCAGGTATCTGGGAAAACCAATTTTTAATGTCCCTTTTTGTGTGATGAGGGGTTTGTACAAAATAGATTCCCAAGGAATCATATGTTGTATGATAAATCCTCCATCGACACAGTTCCTATTATTTCCCACAAAATAGATGAGTTGGAGAAAAGGATTAATTTCATGGAGAAAAATTAAGTAGATACCATGCCTTTGCAACTAGTTTTAGCACTAGATTCATCTTTAGGGAAAAGGAAAGGTGAACCACAACCTCAACCTCCAAACATTATCTCAGATGGAGAAGAGGATCAATCATTGTTTGTTCGTCGTTCAAGGGCATCCATTTCCTCCACTTGGGAAAACAAAAGCAGATTTGCTATTTGGTTTTCCACCTTATTAATGCATCATGCTCCTTAGGTAGAGCATGAATTGTTTGGCCCTCAACCAATTTCTTCTCTGAAGGATAATCCACCTTTTACAAGGAAATGGGAGGCCAGGTCAAATTCGAGACCTCACAATCAGCTCAGTCAACAACATGTAGTACTTTCCCCTCCAACCACTTCAGGTGTCCCCTCTCAACCCACTCCTAGCATATTTACCCTTAACAAAGGGAAAGGAAAGACACCATTCTTCATAGGAGGTTTGGATCTTTTAGATTGGGTTTCATCTCAATAGAAGAAAGTTTAACTGGAGCAAATCATGAGTCATCCTAGAATGACTCTAGAGGCATTGATGGATATGGGAATGTCCCAGGACTTGGTAGGGTCAGTCATTTTTGTTCAAATAGAACAAGGCTCAAGAGATTTTCTGTTGAGAAAAAACAAACTTCTAAACAAGCTCCCCCTGCTAGGAGGAAACTATGAAGCAAGGTTGAAGAATGCCTAGATGTTGTCTTCCTTTCATTTTTTCTCTTTCTGGCATGTACATATGTTTATTTTTCATGGGTAGGGGCCCCTATAGAACCCCATTTTGTTCCTTATTTAGAATGCAAGAAACATAACAATATCAATCATTTACATTCTTATCCAAATATATGTTAATTTCATCAAAGTAAATATGATATGACTACATTATTCCATTTTCAATTGAAATAAAGGAACAATAAAATTTAGAGAAACAATTACTTCACATGTAATAGAAGTGTCATTTTAAAACATCAGTTTAAAAAGATGAATATGAAAAGAGAATACAATTCCAGGAACAATTGTCTAATCATGTTCATCACCCTTTGCATCTACATTTTCTTCTTCAGCATCTACTTCAGTATCTTGTTCTTTCGGTAGCCTCGCCACATATGCATCATACCTTTTGAATAACTCATTAACCTTGTCCTCATCTGGTCGTATATGATGTTGTAAAATCAGTTCCCGCCTAGATATTTCATCAATGTAATGGCCCATTTTTTTCTTGTATTCCAGTGGCCTTGCCTTCAACTTTACAATTCTATTCTCAATTTTTCTCATGATCTTAATAACTTCATAGGACAATTCATTCTTTAGAACATTCTTTTCAAAATACTCAAGTAAGAAATCAATATTCATGTCCACACAACTCTTCTTGAACTTATCAATAACCATATCCTCCAACTTTAAGTCAATAGCATCAAGAGTGTCATCAAACCCAATTTATTTTGATTTCAAGCTTTTCTTTGATTCCATTTAGGGTCTCGACTCTAATTTTTGATAGATCTTCAAGGGCATGTTGTCCTTCATTTAAATTCAACTTGTACAATTTCCTCCTCAACCAACTCATCACTGATCTGGGTAATGTGGTCTAACTTGGGAAGAATACCTTCAAAATAGAAGACCTTATTGTCACACCTATTCAACTATCTCATCAATTTCACTAAGTATATTTTTGAGATCTTCGTATTTTGATCTGGCTTCTACAATTGCTTATTTTCCCCTCTTAGTCAATTTCTCAATCCATGTATCTACTGCTTGAACCTTCTTGGCAGCCTTGTTTACCTTATTCATTCCTTTAGGGGTGTTTATATAGGCACTTCGTTATGTTTGACTAGTATTCCCTGTCAATTTTGTAAACAAGAACTCAAGGCCTTAACTTGCTCCTTTAGTTTCCTTTTTTCATTCCATCTTCATCAACTTTTTACAGAAGATCATTCACTATCTCATACACTCCTTGCTTCAATTTTTCCCTTGAAGGTTTTCCCAAGGGAATAATCTGAATGTTATAATCATCAGTTGTTATGTCTTCTCTTATTTTACCCTCAAAAGGGGTTGTTATTTCCAAGGTCCTTGCTCCAAATGAATCAGTGTGGGTTTTTGTGATGGTCCTGGCCCTTTTTCAGGATCTTATTTCCTTTGGAAAAGATAGAGTAGTAAGGTCAAAAACTTACACATGGAGGACCTCTTTTTATTCATTTGAAATCAACTCACTAATCCATCTCTTTTCAAAACTTTTTATAGCTTTTGTTTCCTGTGATTCCTGCTAGATTTTCTCAGGAAGAAATACAATTTATTTGGATACTACTTGTTCATTTTGCACCAATGATTGTGTTTGTTCCTGATTACTTATTTTGATGGTCCCTATACTAATCTCACCTTATGCTACTGATTCTTTTGGATGCTCTTTTTCATGGTCTGAAACTTCATATTGATCATTTTTTCCTTAAATTGTATCAACATTCAAGGGGAAACTCCTTCCTTCTTTCTCCAAGTGAAACCATAGTGGAGTCAATTTCTTCTCCAACACTTTCCTTGTACCAAAATTTGGGTTGTGGGATCTCTTTTTCCCAAAGTCTTTTGGGTTCCCACCTTACCCTTTTCATGTTCTAATGATGTATCTGGCAATGCCATGGTAGGTTTTTCCTCTGGAAACAACTCTACATTTCCCACTAAGGGTTGTAAATCCTCACCAATAATGATTTCTTCATCAGTAATGACATCTTGTGCTATTTTCATTTTTTCTTCAAAAATAGATTTTCCCTCCTGAGGAAGGTTATTATCAGTCTTGGTCACCTCAAAAGAAATGGATATAACATCTTCTACTAATAACTCAATATTAATATATTTTTCAACAAACAACTCTGGTTTATCTAATTTCGAAACCATTTTTCCTGGGGAAAGTAATTCAGTTGCCTGATGCCCGCTTCAATAGTTGGTACATGAATGTCTTTTTCCAATTCTTTACTTGCTTGAATTCTACCCACTAGTGTCAATATTGGTTCACCTATAGATAAATTGAGTGCATCCAACATAGAAAATCCTTTACCAACATCAACATTAATTACATCAGTTTGGAACTTTTCAAATTCGTGCATTGTTTCAACTGGAGGTACATTTATATCCTTGGCAAGAAAAGTTTCAGATATTTTCATACCTTGGGTAATACACCAATTGTCTACTAGATTAACTGCAATACTTCCCTAGGAAACTATACTTTGAGTGCATTCCATTTTTTTCTTCACAAAGGATAGAGGTGGGATCAGAGGATATGATTGCTCCATATGTGGCAGTGATGCATAATGTTGCTTTTGGAAAGTATCACTCTTCTCAGATTCTAGAGGATCAATTACCATATCCCGGTGCTTAAAATTTTTAGGAGTATGGGAATCTACTCTTACCAATACTGGCTAGTGAATAACCTTGTGTTTTTTGTGTGTCCTCTCAAACCTTTTTAAATCTAGTGTTTCTCTTCTTTCATCCTTGTGTGGCTAAGATTGAACATGGCCACTTGTAATGACTCCACTCATTAACTTTTCAACACTATGTTTCTTTGGCGAAGCACTTGGAAAAACCACATTTGATGCCAAACCTTTCCCCTTTACCTGGAGTGGCACTGCAAAAGTAATAGGGGCATTCTCCATAGACTTTAAAAGCATATCTTTAGTATTTTGTATGAGAACTGACATAGAAGTGATAGTTCTGCTAGTGGCTGATGTCCACTCATCAATGAATTTAGGAGTAGGCCTTTTGGGTGGTAATTGAGGGGCATTTCCTCCAAGTGGGTCCATTCTATTTGCATCCTCCCTCAGGGGTGGAATATCCTCACTCATGTTTCCCAAACTTCTGAAGTTGTTTAGGATTTTTGTATTCTAGATTGAAAGATCAATGTTCTTTTGGGCCAACCAATTTACAGTCCTCCTCATTACATCATCAATTCTTAAATAAGGATCACCATTTTCTACCACATTATAGTCTATAGGAGATACAAGTTAATCCCCCACCTTATGATCAATATAGAACCTACTCATTATGTGTGGATCATCCACAATCCCCTCTAGGATAACCGTAATTTTGTAGTCTATTATCTGTGAAAGGTCATTCTGGAAAAATCCCTTAATCTGACTTCTTCCTCATCCCTAAATTTCATCTAGTAATCCTTGAAATGGGGCTCATGCTCAAAGGTATTTGCAATTTTGTTAAACACCCATCTAATGTCATAATTAGGCCTTGCCTCAAAATTTTCCATATCAAATTTATGCATTTCCTCTTCAATAAATCTAGCCTTAATGATGGAAGGGCATGAATACCTTTCAATTTGAAAAGGAAATTTGATATTTGTTTTATGCCTCCCAGTAATTATTTTATGCATAGGTGTCAACTACCTTGCTAGTTACTCATTTTCCACACCTATCGTGCCCTAGACACGCTTGTCACCACCCTAGCCACGTAGCCATGGTTGTTATGCATTTGCATAGGTCTGTGAGCTCTCTACTATGCTTGGATCGGCTAGAACACGGGAATATAGGAGACACGAACAGTGAATCTAAACAGGATGCCCTTCTCCTTGGCGGCGGCTTTGGGAACATGTCCCTTGCGTGTAAAACTGATGGTGGCACTTGTAAAATTGACATGGAAAATACAGCACCAATCTCTTAGATTGACATGGCTTTTGATGCAAATCAAGACCCCCCTACAAAGAAAATCTGGGATAGAATTTCTCCGATTTGTCAAAAAATAGGGGGTCTCTCCATTGGGACATGTAAAGTTGGCTCGCTCTCTCCTACAAATCTCAACAATGGTAATGAATCATTTAAAAATGACGGATCTTCTTTCAAGAGCATGGATAGATCCAACTCGCTTTAGAAAAATGGTCGCTTAGGAACCTCTGGTGGAGATAAGTCCACTTCTTATGCTTCAACAGTCTCCAAACAAAAGGAGAATACTAGAAATGAGCTCTTGAAACCCTCCCAAGAGGTCCCGACGTTGAAATCGGGGAGGATCTACTTATAAAAATTATTGAGGAGGAAAATCTCTCCCAGTTGGGTCTCATATGCAGATTCCATAAATTTTGGCCTAAGCTTTCTCAGCTCCATGAATGGATAGCCTAGAGATGGAGAGAAAAAATATAAGGTAAGATTGAGCTTTATCCCTGTGCTAAAGCTTACTTCATTGTGGTCTTTGAAACCCTTGCTGATAGGGATTTAATCTTTAGCCAGCATTGGGTTTGGGGGGAACATGGGTTGATGTCCAAACCATGGTATCCGTCCTTTGACCCGTTAAAGGAGTCTTTTTATACTTACCCAATTTGGGTTCGTTTACCAAGACTTCTGTTACAACTTTGGAACAGATATTGTCTCATTGCTATATGAGATACTCTTGGCTCATGTGTGGCTGTTGATGGTAAGACCTCCATTCAAACACATACTACATTTTCTCGAATCCTGGTTGATATTGATACCTCCAAACTCTTACCTGCAGAAATCAATCTTCAAATTGGAGAAAGGCTCTAGGTGCAAAGGATTGACTATGAGAGACTTACCTTCATATGTCGGTGTTGCTTCCAAACTGGTCATGTTACAAATGACTGTGAACATTCCAAATGAAAAACCAAAACTGCCTAGTGGAAGGATTCACTTCCTGAACATCTCACAATTGACTCAGATCTGGCTAAGGATTCTAGTGCCCCCTTGAAAGTTGACTCACCCGTAATGGCTGATTCATAGGCCAACATAGAGAAACTAGCTATAGACTATGCTCTGCAGATTGTTGATTCAATGTTTAAGGAAGTTTCGGCCTCCCTTCTTATGGGTCACATCCACATCAAATCCATTGCAAATGCTTCGATTGCATTAGATGCAGGTAATCCTGAATGGATAGTGGTGGATCGGAAAAAGAAGGGTAATGTCAAATCTAAACCCCCCACCACTCCAGACAAGGTTTGATTCTTGTCGTTGTTAGTGCTATTATTGTTACATCTGGGCAAATGGCCAACTGCACAGCTGCTGGGAAGCTGTGTTGCTGTTAAGTTGTTTTTTAGTTGTTTTTGAAGCAGATGTTTTGTTTTTGCTGGTTCTTGGTTGTTTTCTATTGTTGGGCTTTCTGGGGTTAAATTTTGCTTTTGAGCATTGTTGTAAAAGGGTATAGTCCCTTTCAAAAAACTATTTACCAATAATAATAAATAAAATTGCCTTACTAGTTCACATAAAATCAATTTATCATCTACATACCTAGGCAGCTTATATGGCTTTCCCTCAAAACCATTAACTCTTATGTAAGTGAATTTTTTATATTAGATGAAGCAACATCCATAGTCCAAAATTAATTATCTAGCTTGTTCAGACATCCTATATTGTCCCCACTCTAGATTGAAAAGAAAAATGATTGGGGAAAATAAAGTTTCATTAACTAACCTTACATTCCCACTCCATTTGATCAATTGTTGTTAGGGAAATATCTCATGCATTTGGCACTACTTGAAATCTACATGTGGTGACAAACCCAGGAAGTGTCTATTCCCAACAACATTGTATATTAGGTAAGTCATCATGTAAAATTCTAGCTCTGAATTGTCACCCATCTCAATTCTCACTTCTAAGGTGACCATGTGATCATGGAGTGCATCTGCAATGAAATTTTCCTAGTAGATGCTCCCTTTTGTCTCCAGAATAATCCATGTGTATGTATTCATCCATTATTTGAATTCATTTACAGTTTCTAAACCCGCCATTTGACTTAGCAACACAATGACATCTTCAACATCCTCAACAAATTTTGCCCTAACCAAATTTTTAGGGATTATAGCTGTTGTCTTCTTCATAATAAGCCATTTTGTATTTATCATCTTGACATAGTCCTTTGTTTCATAATATTGCAGAGATAATTTGATGGCAATGGTGATTGGGTTGGTGATTTCAAGCAACTTTAGCATTATTCTAATGGCTGCAGGTGTCAAAGTCAAAATTGCATCCCTATTCCCATCTAATACTTCCCTCTTTTCAGGATCATAATTCATAACACAATACCACACCAATTATGGGCAATGAACTGCTGGTGGGATAGCAACTACTAAAGCAATACGACTATCCTGAATTGACTTAAGGGATTCACTCTTATGGGGACTATTAAGCCTCTAAAGAAAATCATCTAGATCAGCACACATCAATTTTGTGTCTGTAATCTTTTCCAAATCACTCGTGACTCCAAACACAACTGAAAATGAAGATGGAATAATTTTCATTGTTCAAAAACCCTAACTTTCCTTTAAACCAACCTTCCACTGAAAGAGAAATATAGGAGTTTTGAATCTCTTACCAATCCATTCATGAATCCCTAAGAAATTTAAAACCAAACCAACAACTTTGTAATTCCTCAGGTTCACAATTGTAGCTCCACAGCTAAATGACGCGATAATTCTTTGTGAAAATCACAAAGGTAGCAACAAAAATCAAGCCAATTGGTAAATAACGACAAAAGCATTCACAGGCTTTAAAACATCCTTGATTTGTGTAAGAATATTAATAGCAGCAGAAATAAATGTAATGCATCATGATCGTTCAATCTTTTGTTCACAATTTTAAAAATAATTTTTCCACGTGGAATGAAGCCTTTCACTATCATGAGCTTGGGGACACCCTTTGTAATTTTGTAGCATTATAGAATTTACACATATTTGGAAAATTTGACCTGCCCATCCGCCTTTTGGTTTTCAATACTGGCTCGACACGTGGTCACACTTGAATGATAGTGGGGCTGTAACAATTTTTTTATAATTTTATCTCACTTCCTTTTCAAACCAAAAAATCTTGATTTCCCCATCGACCCGCATCTCTGCCTATTACATCTAAGTAACCACGTGTCTTTTGCGGGTTTTGGGAAATTTTTACACTTTTACTCATTTCTTCTTAAATACACAAAGATACAAATACGTACCACCTCCCCACATCCACTCTAATTGTGACACATGTACATTCCCTGACAACAATTGAGAAATTTTTCACATTACCTTTTGACTGCAAATATTCAGAGAACATTTATCAAGTGACGGGGCTGATTTCACATTTTGTGAATGTAAGAGAAAATTATGAGTTTACAAATTTGACCCGCCACACTACAATCAATTGGGAACTACCATGTATCAGTGGGCAATGGGAGAGAAAATTCAAATAAAAGACATGACCCAAAAGAAATTTACAAGTGATCCCCCAAACTCCAGAACTTAAAACACAACAGATTTCTTATAAGAAACAACTAGACAATGCATATTCAGACATGATCCTCGACTGAAAAAGAGGAAAGACTAAACCATACACAGAAAAACCACAAATTTGACTCATACCTCGACAGGGAAAGTAGAGAAATATAGTAGAAAATGATGGAAAATCTTAACCAAATAAGGGTGAGATTAACTCGAGCACCAACACTTTCTTCACAGATGCCCTAGTTCACAAGATCTCTTCAATCTCGTAATCACAAGGTAAATAATAATGTGCCCGACTTCATATTTATAGTTTTTTCCCACTTTCCAGCAATAAATTCTACACCACCTACTGATGTACTTAGCATCAAATGTGGCTTTTCTACTAAATCTGACCTTAAGTGCCCTTACCCATGAGCCCAATCTTACGCAAAACCTTCTACAACCTTCTAGTGCATATAAAATCCTTACTAGCTAAAGACTGTCATGCATGCATCTGTAGCACCGAAGGTACTTCTTCTATCCGTCATCTGATTTTTTCCCTTTCCTATCTCATGTTTTTCCTACACTTCTTATCCTTTGTATGTGGTATTTGTTAAGCTATCTTGAAACCAAAATTCTTATCCACCATTTTTATGCATGTTCTTCTATCTTCTGCACCTTTAATCCTTTCATTTGGGCCATAAAATTTTTACAACTAGCTTGTATCATATTTCTAACTACTCCTTTCGTAGTACTCCACCTCACACTAAACCGGATGTGTGGTCCTCTGTGCATACACAACCCTTTTGAAAGTAATAAGTGGTTACCGGCACACAAGGCACAAAACAAAAAAAAATAAAGGAACAAGAAATGAGAAAGGGAAACACAAGGAAAGGAAATGCATAAAGGGAAATCCTGATCTACTAGCAATACTGCCTTATTTACAAACACAAGGAATACTTATTTATAATATCGCTTCATCCTACTCCCATTGAAATGGCTAGGTAACCTCGTCCCATCTAACTCTTGTAATTAGTAAGCACTCGATTCAAGGATGTACGATATGATGTAAGGGCCCAACCAATGGACTTTCAACTTCCTAGGATGGCACATAAATTTGGAATCATACAACAGAACCATATTCCTAACCTCAAACTTATTATTCTTGATATGACGATCATTTCATGCCTTTTGTCTGGCCTTTTCAATCTTCTGACTCCATCTAGCAAGTGATCACCTTTCGTCCAACTGCATTAACTTGTCAATCCTTTCCTCGAGTGCTTGTTCATCAGTCAATCCTCTTACATGCGCTATATGCAGTGATGGTAACATGAATTTAACTCAAAAAACAGCCTCCACACCAGACACCAATTGAAACGGTTTGGCCTTATTTAATCTTTTGTAGGTTTTATTGAATGCCCATAGAACTGTCGATACCTTGTCATCTCAATCTTGTCTTCCAACATCACAAGTTTTTGTTAGAGTGTGACTTAGTATCGTGTTACATGATTCATCAGTTTCATTTTCTTGAAGGTGATAAGGGGCGGTCTTGTGATGGGCCACCATAAATTCTACTAACAAAATCCTGATCATTTCATTTAAGAAATGTGTGCCCCTGTCACTTATCAAGCTCAAAGGACATCCATACCTACTGATTATGTTCTCACAAAAGAATCTAGAAGTTGTTGTTCTGGTGCAATCCCTTGTAGGTGCTCCCTCTACCCATCTTATCAAGTAATTAGTGTAAGTAATGATATACCTCAAACCAGTACTTCTCACGGCTGGTGAAATTGGTCCTACAAAGTTGATTTCCCATTTTTCAAATGGCTCTGCACTAGCTATCACCCTTACTGGCATCTCATCCCTATTTTTAGGTTTTTTAAGGCACTGACAATACTCGTAGGCCTTGCAAAACTGAATACAATCCTGGTAGATGCTTTCCCACTAGAGCCCTATGAGTAGAATCTTCTGTGTGGTTGCATTTCCTACATATTACCCTCCTATAATCCTACCATGTGCTTCCTCCATAATTGGCACACACTTATGTTCTAATACACATCGATGTAGAATCTCATCACGACATAACTTGTACAGATGTCCACTAATCAACATGTAGGGCATGTGGTGTATTGCTAATTTTTTTCTCTCAAAAGCCTTCATCTTGTCTGACACCACACTTGTTTTAAGAAACACTGCAATATTCTTTAATTCATAGGGCATGCACTGCAACCTAAAGAGTTATGTGTCTAGCATGGTATCCTCAATGCTCTACGTGTCCTCTCCAAAGTTAATCCTTGATAAGTGGTCAGGCCCTGAATTACTTTTTCCTAGTTTTACCACTTTTAAAAACTCAAATTCTTAAAACAGCATGACTCAACGACATATGCGCCCTTGTAGAATGGGATAATTTACCAGATACTTCAGTGCCATGTGATCTGTGTAGAATATAAATTTTGTTTCCAATAGATACTGTTTGAACTTATGCAGTGCATAGATCATTAACAGAGCCTCACACTTAGTATTTGGGTAATTATATTTTGTTGGTGTCAAATTCTAACTTGCAAAGCAAAAGGGGTAATCAACAATCCCCTCACCAGGTTGTTCTAGTACTGCTCTAATGGATGTCCCTGAGGCATCAACATGAACATGAAAATTCTTATCCTAGGAAGGGAAACATAGTATGGGTGTAGTAACAAGCCTATCCTTCAAAGTGTCAAACGCCTTCTTCTGCGCTTCTCCCTAGTGAAAGGCACTCTTATGCTTAATTAATTCTTCCAAGGGCATGATGATATTGGCATATCCTTTGATGAACTTCCTGTAGTACCTTGTATACCCAAGAAATTCATGCACTACACTCTGACTAGTAGGCTCTCCTAATTTCACAATAACAGAAACTTTGGTGAGATCCACTAACAAGCCTTCCTTACATATAATATGTCATAACAAGGTTCCAAATGGAGTAGCAAAGACACAACTATTAATGTTGAGGGATATCCTCAACTGCTGACATCTTTTGAACAGCAGCCTCAAATTTTCACAATGGTCTTTTATCATCCCATACATCGTCCATTCATCTAGGTAGACTTAAAGAAATTTATGGATGAATTCCTGAAACACTTGTACCATGATGCACGAGAACACAACAGGTGCATTCTTTAATCCAAAAGGCATGACCATGTAGGAAAATCTTTCCCATTTAGTGGAAAAAAATTTCTTTCTCTGGTCTTCTTTTGCAATCTTGACTTGGTAATACCCTAAGAACCCATCCATGAAGGAATAGACCTCACGCCTGGCTACACCTTCTAGAATTTCTTTATTGAATGGGGTTGGAAAAGGGTCAATGACACACACACTGCGTTAAATTCCTTATATTCAACACAGATCCTTATCCTTCCTTCCTTATTGATACTAGTGACCATTGGGCTTATCCACTCTTATTCCTCCATAGCTTCAATGATGCCTGAAGTGATCATCTTGTCTATCTCTTCCTTGACCTATACGCACAAGTTCAAATTCATCTGATAGGGTCTCTTCTGAATCAAGCACGCACCTTACTTAAACTTTATCCTCATCACCCTTAAGGAATGGTGAATTCCTTTGAGTGCATGGTACCCACGTGGGAATAGATCCTGAAACTCATGCAACACATCAATGATCTTTGAGACCTCTTTTTCTGACCCATAATCCCCAATGATAGCTTCCTTAGGTTCCACCTTTGAACCAAGGTTAAATTTCTTTATTTTTAAGAGTTCATGGTAGACGCGTACTCACTCATCAGCACTATCCATGACTTTATGCATACCTTTAGAATGGTTAACATCTAGACTTTCCATTTCCTCACCGTCTATTATATAGACCATTTTTCCTTTTTCCTTTTCAATGCATACGTGCTCAAGTTGTATATCTTCTTATTCCTCTTCATCGAAATGAGTCTCCAAACTAGTTTCACCTAGTAATTCTAGTAACCTATCTTCTACCATGGCACTATCTCCCATTGGAAGGTGCTTGAATACTTGCAACACCTTATCCACTGATGGCTTTATACTTTGGTACTCAAAATCTTGAATGAGCTCAACTGCCAACTCCTATCAATTCCCTGTCTGATGGCATACCTCTAAGTGAATATACCATGTACGCACACAACCTTGTAAGGTAGAATATTACTTATGCGCCCATAATGAAGGTGGTAAAGCTTCTTTTCCTTCCATACATGCCTTCTCACATTCTTGGATATGGGAATAGGTGGGTTCTTTGTCATGGTAGTCTTAGATAACAGTTGGTGCATTACTTCTACATAACCTTATAGAGAATGTGACTCCTACCTCATGCCACTCTATGATTTTTTCACGATGTGTTGCCCACCAACATGCGACAATCCCAAGCAAGTCATAACTAAGCATACTTCTCCTTTTGTCCGCATTTTTCCACTGAGCCTCCATTTCTTGCAAGAAATCATCGGGGCTTACTCCTTCAAAGTAACTTGGTAGCTTCTTCCTTTCCAATTGCTTGACTGAGCATGCCTTTATCACCATTTTTACATATCCTCTCAATTATTGCCCAATTAACTCATAAGTCCCATGCACCCAATTGTCACATGATATGCTAGTTGTATCACTCATCGACTGAGCATCTTAAAATTGGATAACTCCTTCTATAGGATGATTATCTCAGGGTCTCTGATTGAGTGCACATAGATTTTGTCAAGGACTACTTCTCTTAAGGGATTAGTATATGGTGTTAATTTCCCATTTGTTAAAGGGATGATGACCCATTCTTCTTTATTCTCAAAACTAATATACCCCTTGTTAAACCATAGGTCGGCGTTGTTTTTGTAACACCAAGGGCACCCAAGTAATGATGGAAAGTTATTCACCTCGGCTAGTGCCAATAATTCAAAGTCCCTAGTGAAATTGGCCTCTTGAATAGTGATAATTACATCCTTCAAGAAACTAATGGGCATTTATTTTTACCTTATTTTTCATATACAACACATTTGAGGACTGATGTATTGCGAGCCTTCCCATTTGAAGCCAATAATATAGTGTGAGAACATTGACCTCCACTCATGTGTTAATGAGGATGTTACTCAGAAGCCACCCATCAACAACTGCATTCAATGTGATTTCTTTATCATAGTCAAGGCTATGAGGAGGAAGGTTGACATGCAAAACCTACCTTTTATACACTCTCCCAGTGCATGGTACCTTCTCCCATAACCATTCTCCTAGCAAGGGAATGATATTCTCCTACCTTAACATTTTTTACACTTCCCTGACCTCGTCTAGATCCTTCTACGGAGCCTCGGCATTCTTCCTTTACTACAACTACCTTGACTTCTCCTTTAGACACTAGATCTCTCCTTGTAATCCTCGAATCACATCCATGGTCTCTTGATACATCTCCTTCTAATGAGTAGGGTTTGGATACTTCCCATGTACCACTTCTTCCCTAATAACCAGTTTCTATCTTGGCATCTCCCTTATGCGTGAAGCCTCTACTCGCATTGTCACCAGTAGAGGTTCTAATCCTGACTCACATGCCATTGTTGGCATCCACTATGGGTCAGCCTTCTTTATGCTTACCATCCTAGCACCTTTATCCTTTCAGTTTTATTGGCTCATGTGTTCAAATAGCTCATGATACTCCCCATACTTATACTACTTTCCACACCACAAGCATTACAACACGTCAGGACACTCACATTTATAATGCTCTATCAACTTGCTATTATAATAGGTTCCACGTGGAAACTCACCTCTTTCTCTGTTGTGGTTACTACAACTAGTAAATCCTCTGTGAAAACCTCTTCCACGCACCCATCCATCTTTGTGCCCTTCATAGTGGTGATCATCATCCTTAGAACTACCTACAAGGCTAGTCTAGTGCACACCAAGATCAATGGCATCATGAATCTAGTCAATCAACCTACAATTCTTGGTGTCATGGGTCGTAGAGGTACACATCTTGCAATAACAAGACACATTCTTGTGGATCACGCACTGTAGTAGAGGACACCTACTCACATCATGATCCCCATGGTAGATTTCACAGTATGTTGTCATGGCGCCTACCACTTTCCAAGGGAAACTATCCTTTATATTCACTTCCACTTCACAATCTATGCACTAAAGACCACTATGAACCTCATACACTAAGTTCATAGATATCTTCTCCAAATTCTTAGCCATTGAAGAAATTTGAGCCTCCAAGAAAGGGCTCACACCAGTATCAATGATCCCAATAGCCTCAGTGCACAGGGAAGCTTCTAAGGCCTCGTGTGGGTCTGTGAAAGTTTTGTGTGAAACTACCCTTCTAAATGGTCTTATCAATCCCCCAACAAACCATTGAGCATGCTAAGAGGGGTGTATGTCATAGGATATTTTTGACAAGAGAGTTTTAAATCATGCATCATACTCCCGCAGACTCTTTGTCATTCCTTGCTAGATCTCCTTCAAGGCGCTGATGCTCTTTTTCTCAAACTCAAGGATATGGAAATTTGTTAGGAAGGAATTTTTTAATGTAGTGTAATCCACAACCGTCTAATGGGGGTCATAAATAAGGTACTAGCTATGCGCATGCCCCTGCAACATTGTTGCAAAGTGACTTTCCTTTCGCTATGAGGTAGTGATCCCCTTCACATGCCATATCAAGTCACACTTGTGCACATGCTCTGTAGCATCCTCAATGCCTCTGTGGTCTAGTAGGTTTAAATACATCTCAACAAATATTTTTGGGGGTGGTTGAGGCCCTTGTCCACCTAACCCAAAACCTTGGTTTTGTCCTTTGTTTCCTCCACCACCAGATCCACTAGACCCACCAGGTCCTGTTCCTCCTAACCCACCAGATCCTTTAGATCCACTAGGTCCACCAGGTCTTCCAGCTCCTACACCACCATATCCACCTCCTGTAGCTAGAAAATTGCTTGAAGTGGTCACACATAGTGTTCCCAACATCCCACTGAACTACATGTTGATGGTTTATGATATTTCCCTAATTCTAGTTGTGTATCATGTGCCACTCCTAGATGTGATACCCAAATTTTTTGTATTTGCACCTTGTCCAAAAATTCCTCCAAATATGGGAATGGTTTTTGCATCCATAGATGTCCCAAATGAAAAATTATATCTCCTAGGTGTAGATCGGTTACTTCCACCGATACCAATTACGTTAGTAATACTTATCCCTTGATCTGGAAGACTAAGCCTTAGGGGTTGGTCACTAGGTGGGTTCAAATGCACGTTAGAAGCTCTCCTTTCTCCATGTGATAAAATCTCATCAGAAGCTGAAAGGGCTTCTCTTTAGGTTCCACATCCTTTGCGTGAACCTCAACTCCTTCCTGCAATGTTTACCTCCATAAATCCATCACTCACGTATCCTCACGGTGTTTAGCCAACTCCCTTTCATGTGCCTCATTGTATTTGAGTCATCTCTCTCCCTTTCTTTTTCAGCCACAATATCCGTCATCTTCCTCCACCCTAGTTTCCTCACCTAGCACTCAGAGAAGTTTAGTCAGCCATACGGAATGCCTCCAAACTTAATGTAATGATCAAGATCTTCATATCCAATGGGGTAGCATGTAAAAACAATATTTTGGGATCCCTCAAGAACTCAAACTTAGCAACCTCTAGACAAGCATACATAGAAATGGTGTATTCTAGCATATAGCTGGTTAGCACTCCTCTCCACCAATAGTCAATATCACACGTCCAAGTCATATCTACATCCTCCAACTTCTGGTAATCATCTTGGGTCCATATGCATGATCTATAGTACCAGCTCGATCTTGATGCATATGCTAAAAGCCATTCATATAGTTTTACTAGAAAGCAACAAAAAAAGGTTTCATATAGCTCATGGTACAGGTGTTATTCTACCCACTTGACTGTATCAAACTCAGGTCTAGTGTTGAATCTTTGAGAAAACTCATCCTCGGTATTCTTTAACCATACTTCAACACTTTCCAAGGTCAAGCACTCTGTCATCAATGGAACCAAGATGTATCCATTTCTCATAATAACTTTGAAATGAGGTCCCGGAAATGGAACCAAGATGTAGTCATTTTTATGCTCTTAGAACAAAATTTTAATCCCATACGCATCGAACTATCACCCAACGGGCATTGGGCATTCACCTAAGTCACGCACAAACATCGATCCCCTCCTTTATGTGAGTCTTGTGAGAATACATTACTTGATGATAGAAACTTAGATGTAAAAAGGTAAATAACCATGCATTCATTCTAAGAGCTTTAAGATGAGTTATCATATCATTATACCTAGTTCTATAACAGGAGAAACATCAAATGAATAACATATCTGATTCATATCATAAAGGAAATTCACTAGGGTTTACACGCATGAACAATACACATTTTGAACAAAACCATATATTTCATATTTTTCATAGTTCAGCAACCATAATACATTCACCACGGCCATACCAAGCCAATTTATTAATTTAGATAAGACTTGTGCATCACAATTCCTAACTATGCTTCCTATAGTACAAAATATCTTCACAGACCTATCCCTATAGAAAATCTATTACTCATATAGTCCTCTAAATGAGAACCCCAACTCTCTAGAACCTTTTTATTATTTCCAAAAATCTTCCCCTTTCATTATCTCTGTTCATGCTCTCTTCCTTGATAATGTCTCTCCAGTCCTTATCCCCTTATTTTATGTGAGCATCTCTATATATAGCTTTGTTTACCACCGCCATGCCTTTCTGAAGTAGCAAATCAGTCACCAAGTGTTAAGGTGGTCCTCGAATGGAGCATGATTAATCCCATCTGGGCTTTCCACTCTCTGCAATGATGTTTTTCTGGATCCTTCCATCACATGGAATATTCTTTTCTTGACCACCAAATTTCCAGGATGCTACCTTATCCACTCCGCATGCTTAGTCGGGTTACACTTTTCTTGTGTGCTTCTTAGAACGCTGAATATGGCTAAGTCCTGAAACTCTTTGCTTTTCCTTGTGCACACATCATGGGTTATACTAAACCCTTCTAAAACCCTTGTTCTATGCGCCTTTACCCCATGTGCCCTTCTTCATATTGGTCCTATGCACCCACGTGCATTTTTGTACTTAGCCAATATTCTGAGGCCCAACATTAGGTTCTTTGTTTCTGGGTCTGTTTTGGCTCTTTGGCTAGTTCTTATCTGACTTCAGTCTTCGGAGCATTTTTTACTATGGGATTTGGGATCTTTAGTATTGTTTAGTTTTAATTTGGTTCTATTTGTATGGGTGGGGTCTCGTTACCCTCCTGCTTAAATATCTAGTCAAAAGAATTTCAAAATTTAAAAAAAAAAACATATTGAACTAAACGGCCACAATGCAGAAAATTTCATTTTAGAATATGTGTATTCTAGATAATTGTTTAAATTAATCTTGTCTTTGAATATTTTTTGTCTTGAAATATCAAATAAATAAAGTAAACATTCACTATAAAGGTCACTAGTCTTAGAAGGTAGTATTGTAACATCTAAATATAATAAAGGAGCTTAGTTAGTTTTTCAGTTGGGTCATTACTAATTGTCTTATATGTAAGGTAAAAAAATATCCTAGAGGAAACTAATCTCAATTATTTGTTATGTTGTACTAATTATTTTTAATAATCTTCAACATTAATGGCTTCTAGGCTTTAAACATCATGGTAGGATTCTGATAAATTAATACAGAAATATAAATATAATGGTGGGAGCACTTTCTCTAAATGGGACATGGAGGTGGGCTTGGGTCCTTAATTTCTGCTGAGCGATCCGCATTCAAAGTGCCCTACTATGTTTCTCTTGGTCCATATGGATAATTTCAACCCCTGCCTCAAGGTGTCCCCATGACCACTTATTGAAATCATCCAATGAACTCAATGGGAATGGAACTTGGGTTGATGATTACAAACTACTTGGAACTCACCAATAGCCCAAGAACTTGAGTTCATCTTGTCTTCGAATATTTGTTGTCTAGTCATGTATTTGAGTAACATGTTGAACCCATCAACCGCTAGGCTTAAATTTTAATTTGAAATTCATGTGATAGAATTTTAATATATTATTGAGCTCAACAACCGCCATGCTTAAATTTCCATTTAGAATCACCTGTATTCAAGAAAGAAATGTAGTGAGAAACCACCCTAGTGGTCACCATTCATTGAAAATAGTCTTTTAAAATTTAAATATAATAATGGAGAGAATAGTTAGATTTGTAATCGAGTGGTTACAAATTATCCTTAATGGGAAGAAATATCTATCCTAGCGATTACTAACCTAAATTATTTGTGATTTTCCTAGAGCGTTATGTAATTATATTCGACCATAACGGATGGTAGGAATATCATGAAATAAGTTTTGAATAACATTTTGTACTCAGAGGCCTCCTGGCTAAACTATTGGTGTTGGAGTTTAGTTTAGTATTGAATTTTTAGGTGGGTCATTAATCAATATCTTGAATGCAAGATAAGAATTATCCTAGCGGCCGCTAATGTTAAGTATTTATTATGTTACACCAACGTAGTGGAATAATCTACAACCTTAGTGGCTACTAGGCTTCTAATATCATGTGATAGACTTTTGATAACATATTGAACTCAATGGCCGTAATGCAGAAAATATCATGTGAAGAAAACAAATATTCAAAGAAACAAAGTAAACATGCACCTTAGCAGTCGCTAGTCTTATAAGGTAGTATTGTAACATCCAAATATAATAAAGGATCTTAGTTATTTTTTCATTCGGGTTGTTACTAATTATCCTATATGGAAGGAAACAAATATCCTAGTGGTTTCTAATATCAAGTCTTTGTTATGTTGCACTAATGTTATTTAATAATCTTCGACATTAGTGGCCACTAGGATTTGAATATCATGGTAGGATTCCGATAAATTAATACTGAAATCTAAATATAATAATGGTGCTTAGCTTGGTTTTCAGGTGAGCCATCCTAGTTGTATTGTATGCGAGTCAATTAAAATCTTAGAGGTCACTAGTCTCCCTTCTTCTTTGAAAAATGTATTCAGGATACTCTTTAATATGTATCTTGTCTTGGAACATTTATTGCCTTGTGTTGTTTTGTAATAGCTATGCAATGTTGTAAACATTGAGCTTAGTGGCCTCTCGTCTTGGAATATGTTAGTTTAATATTTAAAAATTGTTACTTTAAATTATCTCATTTATCAAGTAAGTCATTACTAACTGTAAATGGAATATATGTTTGTAAATAGAATGATTAACATTTATATTTAATAATATTTATGAGTACATATAATGTTCATACCTTTTAATAAACATAAAAAAAATTGTAAAGACAATGCATTTAATAATTTCTACGTGGGAAAAAAAATATAAAAAACTATGTATATCAACGCTGCAATCAATTTAGAATTGAATGTTGAAGAAATAGTCACGACTATTTCTTTCATATTAAAAAATCATTAAAGGAAGTCAAAATGATTACCTATACTATACAAAAGAAAACCATTACGATTTATAAAAAAATATGCGACTCGTTTTTTGTTTCTAGAGATAGATGCAAGCGCTTACGGGCAAAAAAAGATCAAGAAGAGAAAAAAAAAATTAAAAACAAAGAAATAGATAGAAGGGCTGAAAAGGGAACCTGTTTAACAGACACAAATACTTGAGCTATGGTTGAACATAAAAAATGGGGTTTTCGGAAGGAGTAAATATTTTTAATTGGATTAAAAAATATTCGGTCATGGGTGAACAAAACTCTTCGGTCATGGGAGGACAAAAATATTTGGTCATGGGTGGAAAAAAATATTCGGTCATGGGCGGATAAAAATCTTCGGTTATTGGCAGACAAAAATATTCGGTCATGGGCAGAAAAAATCTTTGGTCATGGACGGATAAAAATATTCATTCATGGGTGGACAAAACTTTTATCTTCAATCATGGGAAGACAAAAAATTGGTTTTGACAAGAAGATGGAACGGAACTGCAAAGGCACCAAAGGGAAAGCCAAGGACGGATTGCGATGCAAAACACAAGAACTAGGAAAATACAAAGTGGCTACAAGTGCTTGTTGATTGAGAAACAGGGACGGAAGCCTGTGTATATTTTATTGATCTCAATCAGTAAACAGTACATTGAATAGGCTGCAATATTTATAGATATTGCATAGCCATATACATCCAGAAGAATGAGTTGCACAGGTGCAACCAAAAACCAGAATAAACAAGCTTCCAAATCACCCGGGAAGCAACAATTAAATAAAAAACAAATATATTGTTTATAACAATATAACAATGTGAATACTGACAAATATGGTTGATTAACCATATAACCATTTAAAATTAATTAAATAATAATCCTATGCATAATTAAATAATAGGATAATAAGATTTATCCTAACATTCCCCCCCTTAATTGTGCATTGTCTGAAGAGATGAGGAGAGAAATGCTCTGAACAACTCGAACTTGTCACGTGCAAGTGACTTTGTGAAAATATCTGCTCGTTGTTTAGCTGTTGGACAAAATTGAAGCTGGATGTTGTGCTTCAACACATGTTCGCGTATGAAATGAACCTAAACTTCAATGTGCTTTGTTCTCTCGTGAAAAACTGGATTGCGAACAAGTTTGAGAACACCTTCATTGTCAACATACATGGTGGTCGGTTTGTCCTGTGGTATTCCAAGTCCTTCCAGTATGCGACATAGCCAAATCACTTCACAGACAGCTTCTCCTGCAGAATGATACTCAGCTTCGGTGGAAGAGCGAGAAACAAAGTGTTGTTTCTTACTTCCCCATGATATTGGTCCAGATCCCATAAAGAATACAAATCCAGAAGTGGATTTTCTGTTATCAACATGTTACTTGCATGATTTGAATCTGAATATCTAGTCAAGAAGAAGTTTTCGTTCTTCTTGTATTCTAGACCAAGATCCATTGATCCTTTGAGATATCTCAAGATACGCCTTGCTTCTTTCCAATGACAAAGATTTGGGTTCCTACATGAACCTGGATAGATAGCTTACTACAAAGCTGATATCTGGTCTAGTGTAGGTTAGGTAAATGAGACTCCCAATCAACTGCCGATAGAGAGTGGAACTTACCTCAGGAGATGGATTTAAACGAGATAACTGAAATCTATTCTCCATGGGTATAGCAATTGGTGTGAAATCCATCATCCTAAATTTCTTGAGTGTTGTCTTGGTATATTTCATCTGAGAAACAAATATGTGATTCTCTTTCTGCCATACTTCTAGTCCAAGACAATAATGCATCATCCTTAGATCGGTCATGTCGAATGATCGCTTTAAGATATTTCTTCATTGTTTCATTAATCATCCTCATTGAACTGCTAGTGATGAACTAGATCATCAACATAAACATACGATAATCACCAATCTTCCCCCCTTGCTTTTTGAGGTAAAGATTGGGATCATATGGATTTCTAACAAATCTATGTTGTATGAGATGCTCGTCAATCTTGATGGTACCATGCACGGGGTGCCTATTTGACACCATACAGAGATTTCTTGAGTCTACATACCTTTTTCTTCTTGACCAGGTACTATCATATCCCTTAGGTTGAGTCATGTAGACTTCTTCTTGCACAATATTCGTTTAGGAAGGCACTTGTTTACGTCCCATCTGGTGGACTTTCCAGCCAAACTGTGTAGCCATATCAAATTTAATTATGATTGTTTTGATCTTAGATGTGGGATAAAATGTCTCCTCGTAGTCTATGCCTTCTTTCTTGTGCATACTCCTTTACTACTAAGTCTCGCTTTATACTTATCCACTGTCCCCATCTACTTTGGTACTTTGTTTTAAATATCCATCTGCAACTAATGGGTTTCTTTCCTAGTGGAAGATTGACAAGTTATCAAGTGTTATTCTTCATTACTAGATTGATATTCAGAATCCATGGCATCTTTCCAAGCTTTGGACTGTAGGGCTTCTTGGACTGTAGATGGCTCGTTTGTTTCAATAACTCTACTCATCAAAGCAAAGTTAACTTCTTCTCTTGCTTTACTGCGAGTCCGTGGTCCAGAGGTGGATGTATCCGGTGGAGGAGCATCCAATCTTGCATCTCGTAATGTACTTGTACACCCATTTAGGCATATACGTTGAAACTGTTCCCATGGGTTGTGGTTCTATCTGATCAACACCATCATCCCCATCATCACTTTCATCATTCTTCTGAGGGAACATTAGCTTCAATTTTTACAACTGGTGAAAAAAATCTACATCTTGCGAGTCCGGAGGAGGAGTCTCTGCTTCCTTCTTCTCGAAAAAAACTCAACATCTCTGCTGTGTAGACTTTTCTGGTCTTAGGATCCATCAATCTGTACCCAAGAGTCTCTTCACTGTATCCAATGAAGATGAGATTTTGTGACTTCATGTCCAATTTCTTTCTGTTCTGTTTGGGTATGTGCATGCTTGCTTTGCACCCGAATACTCTGAGGTGTGCAATGGATGGTTTCCTTTTTGACCATGCTTCTTGTGGTGTTAATTCCATCAAGAGCAGTTGTGGGCACTCTGTTTAACAAATACACTGTTGTTGTTTTGTGCTTCTTCCCAAAAAATCTTTGCAAGTTCAGAATCATCGATCATGCATCGCACCATTTCCATGATAGTACGATTTCTTCTCTCAACAACACCATTTTGCGGTGTGTGTGTGTGTGGAGGAGGCATTTGTCGACGAATCCCGTGAGTTTGTAGGTAGTCTCTGAACTCATCACTGGTGAATTCCCCCCCCGATCGATCTGAGCGAGAGAGTTCTGATGTGACGACCAGTTTCTTTCTCAACTGCTACTTTGACTTTGAACTTTTTGAAGTTTCAAAGGCTTCACTTTTCTTGCGAAGACAAAAAAATCCACATTTTTCGTGAGTCGTCAACACACAGCATGAAGTACTGGAACCCAGAATGACTTGGCTGCATTGGACCACAAAGATCGGTATGAACCAGGTCAAGTTTTCCATGAGCTCGAAAAGTACTCTTTTGGAATGAAACTCTGTGTTTTTTCCTGCTAAGCAGTGAGGACACTTGTCTGTATCCTTCTGAAGAGATGGTAGCCCATGTACCATATTACACCGGCGAAGTGTTTCGAGATATTTGAAACTTACATGACCAAATCTCCGATGCCACAACTGAGCTGAGGTGGAGTTTTTAGCCACAAGTGCTTGATCATTTTTGTGAATGAAATCAAGTTGTGAAACATTCGTCCCACATTTGAGGCTTTTGCAATTATTTTCGAGCCTCTGGATTTATCTCGAATCAAACACATTTTCTTGCGGATTGACTATCAAAGTCAATTTTTAGGTTGTGATCTAGGAGTTGACTGACCGAAAGAAGATTCTTTGTCAACCCAGGGACATATAGAACATCTGATAGTCTGCATTTGCGTGAACCAAGGGGTAGAGAAATGTTTCCAATCCCCTGAACTGTATGATATGAAGAATCATCTCCCAAACGAAACATGATTTTTCGATGATGATGGCGTGTCCCTCATTGAAATAAACCAGTCTCTGTGGCCGGTCATGTGTCGAGTGGCTCCCGAATCAACACCAGACATCACTAGATGACGTGGATGGTTCACTTGATCGAGCAGTGAACAAGAAGTCTTCATTGTCTGATGACTGTTCTTGTTGCTCAGCAATATTACCTTGCTGGTGGGGTCTTCTTTTTTTCCAGTTCCCCTTTTTCTGCCCTGATAGTTGTTTTTGAATGTCCCTTGTAAGTTTGTTGTTGTTGAGGTCCAGAATTGCTTGATGAACCTTTCTTATAAGTATTAAACCAACAATCTTGCAAGTCATGTCCTCTTTTGCAAATTGGACATTGCTTCTTCTGTTGATTGTCCCCCATACTGATTTTGATGTGGGGGACTTCTGATAGGATTTAGGTTTTCCTTTACCTTTTCCTTTCCATTTTTGATGTGAAGACAGTGCCTGCTCCTCTTCATCATCCTTTTGTGCATTGCTTCCTCCTCTGTTGCAGTAGGTTTACTAACTTTGTCAAAACTAATTGTCGTATCTGACAAGTTTAGAGTTGTGACAAAAATGTGGTAAGAAGAAGGGAGGGAGTGCTCTCAGAACAATGGGAACGAGAGACTCATCTTTGACCTCTCTCCTAGGGCTAGAAGTGAAGCCTCAACTCTAACTCTTCTTAGGAAGGCTTCAATTTTCATTTCTGTTTGAATTCAATGTATGTAACTGACTCTGCAAATTGAGTATGACATTCTTGTTCTTGGCCTCATATATTGTGCTCAGCTTATCCCAAGCTTCTTTTGCTGATGTGGCATCTCGAATGTGGGGTTGCACATCGTCGGACACTCCAAACAAGATGATGAGTTTTGCTTTCTGATCTGCTCTATCAAAAACTGTCGTTGTTGTGTTGTATCAGTTGGTGATCTGGTTAGAGTACCAGTCACAACAGGCCAGATTTCTTCAAACTCAAGTTGTGTGTTTGATTTTTGTCTTCCATGCAGCATAGTTGTTTCCTCTGAGCAATTGTGAATCCGGAAGAAAAAAATTTTTGGGGGCATTGGTGCCCATTTTGCAGAGATCACTGACAGGGTTTGGCTCTTATCACTCCAGGTATAAGGTCTCCCAATCTATATACCGTCAGTCCGATATACCGAACCTTTCTATATACGCCCCTTCCCTGATATACCCGTCGGTACGTGGAAGAAGCTCTCGCCCTTTCTATATACCGGCGGTACGTGAAAGAGAGCGTTAACGTACGTGAAAGAATTCAATACGTGGTGGTACCAAGACAGTACTGATGGGGTCTGTGTGATTATTGACACCGGCTCAAAGAAATATCCTCATACGCGCGCGTAAACTTCGCTATATACTCGGATAATTTCTCAGTCCGGATTTATGTCTTGCAATCGTTCACAGACGGATGGGATGGTTCATAGTGTGTGCACTGTGACCTTATTACTCCCCGTCGATTTATAGGGACGATGCCCAGACGACGTTGTTGTGCAGCTATATTAGGCGTTAAGTGCAGTAGTAGTCGCGACGGCTTTACCCGTAAGCGCTTCCCAGAGGCACTGTATATACCGAACGCTGCGAATGAGATCTAGGATCTCGTGAGTGTTACAGAACCAATTTTACTATTTTTTTTATTACAATTCTGCCAGTTTCTGAGCAGTTACAAAGTTTTGCAGTTGACTATGGCAACCTGCAAATTAGTACAATATGTAGCAGCATATACAATACAATTTGAATGAATGGCAGGCAAAAAAAAAATTCAGTTTCGGGGTCCTGGTGACCTCCTGAGCCCAATACCCCCCAAAATGCTAAAAATTGCAAAAAAATAGCTGAAAATGCAATTTTTAGGTGGGTCTCCTTTTGCAAAAAATGTCTGGAATGAGAAAAAACAGACCAAATGGGAGAAAAAAAAAAATTTTACCCTAAATTAGGGATTTCTCCGCTAAATTTAGTTAGTTATAACTAAATTCAAAAAAGCCTGCTAAATTTAGCAGTTCCCCAAAAATTCCGCCAGATGCAAAAAAGAGAGTTTTTGAGTGTTTTTTGTGGGATTTGATCCTCAAACCTCTCACTCCTAAGGCACATGCACTAACCAACTTGGCCACTTGGGGCGCTTGGACTATGAAAGGAAGAAATTGTATTTAATGTATTAAAAAAAATTGACTTACCTTTTAAAAAAAAAATGCACCTTGGTGAGCCTCCACGTGGGCATGCTGGTGAAGGGGCATTTTTTTAGGGTTGTTTTTGCCCAAAAAAAATGGATCTGAAGCTTTTTTTTTCACCTCCACCTTTGTATTCTCCTTTGGCCGCGTTTTTTTTTTTTTCTTTCCACGCACAAATATTGCAAGTACAGGCCGCGTTTTTTTGTATTTGCGCTTTTTTCTTGGGCCACTGTTTTTGGCCACGTTTTTTGCTTTGGACGCACTGTTGCATGTTTTTTGCTTTTTTTTTTTTTTTTTTTGGCTGCGTTTTTTTGCCTGGCGTGTTTTTTTATTGTTTGGCCGCATTTTTTTGCCTGGGCTCGTTTTTTGGGCTTTTTTTTTTTTTGGGGCGTTTTTTTTTGGGGGCGGGGATTTTTTTTGCTTTTTTGTTTTTTTCAATGGCCTGGGTTTTTTTTTTTTGGGGGCTTTTTTTTTGACTGGGGCGCTTTTTTTTTTTGCCATTTGCTCACAAAAAAAAATTTTTTTTTTTTTGCAGGCAAGCTGGGGGCAAAGGCAGAAGCAAAAAAAAGGGCAAGAAATTTCCAAAAACCAAAAAAACTTTTTTTTTTTGCAGGCCGTGCCGAGGGACAGCCAAAGGGCAATATTTCTCTAAAAAAAAAAAAAACTTTTTTTTTTTTTTCTTGTACAGGCTCTTTAGATGATGAAGAAAAACGCCTCCTCTTTTTTTTTTTTTTTTTTTGCTCTGTGTATTCACTGCAGGTGCACAGAAAGTCAGTCCTCCAAAACAAGCAAAACAACCTCCAAATACAGTAAAAAAAAAACTTGATTTGGAAAAAACCCTTTTTTTTTTTTTTTTTTTTTTTTTTCAATACCTGTAGCAATTTTGCCTGGTGCTGAGTGCACCAGTGCAAAAAAAAAAAATTTGCGTTCCAAACACCTGGAACGAACTGGGGATGGATGTGGGGAAGGCAGAGATGGGGCTGGGAGGTTGCAGGAGCAGGAGCTGCTGCACAGGCTCTCTATTGCTGCAAACACGTCTCCAATCTTCTCTCTTCTGCTGCTCTTCTTTTTCCACACCTTCACAGGGCCAGAATTTCGCTCTGGTACCAAATGTTGATTGAGAAACAGGGACGGAAGCCTGTGTATATTTTATTAATCTCAATCAATCAAAAAAAAGTTACATTGAATAGGCTGCAATATTTATAGATATTGCACAGCCAATACATCCAGAAAATGAGTTGCACAGGTGCAACCAAAAAAAACCAGAATAAACAAGCTTCCAAATCACATCCGGGAAGCAAAACAATTAAATAAAAAACAAATATATTGTTTAAAACAATATAACAATGTGAATACTGACAAATATGGTTGATTAACCATATACCACAATCATTGTTTTTTATCTTGTTTGTGCACCTCCAATCGTGATTACGATCACTGCCACAACTTTGTTCAAAAAAAAATCCAGGAATCGAGCACTCGGACCAGTGAATTAGTTCATGCGCACATTGTATTCTGATTTCAAGAGATCCTTTTCTACTCTTACAAAATAAAAAAGAAACCCTAATATATATTTCTCTGGTTTATTTAGTTTTTTCCAAATTCATTCAATGAAAGAAATTAAGAAAATTGAAAAAAAAGTGGCAATAGAAAATCTCAGAATTTGAATTTCCACTTCTTAAAGAGAAAGTGTGGGATTTTGATATTTCAAAAATTTGCATTTATGCGGGGGATTTCACATACTATACTTTTAAACTAACCCATCATTAATGTTTTACATTTAATTTGAGGCATATCATGGTATATATGAGGAAATCAAATTGATTAATTTTACCTACTTTAGAAACAAGTGGGACAACGACAAAAATTTCTTTGTGAACACTCAAGAAAACCAAAAATATTAATTTAAGCATAATAAAAAAACATTTACAAAATAGAAGTGAACATTAGGAAACGAAAAAAATTAAATTTTAATAGAGCGATATACGCCTAGTTAATTATTAATTTTTCTAGTGCAACTTTGATATTTTTAAAATATATTGTGCGTTAATTCACGGGATAGCGTGGGATTCGGAAAATCAAATTTATTAATACTACCTACTTTAGAAACAAGTGGGACATTGACAAAAGTTTCTTTGTGGATTCGTGGAAAACAAAATTGTTAATTTTGACATAATAAAAAAACCATTTAGAAAGCATAATTGAACATTAGGAAACAAAAAAATTAAATTTTTAAGGAGTGATATATGCCTCGTAATTATTAATTTTTATCTAGTGTGAATTCAGTATTTTATAAATATAATTCATGTTAATTTAGGGAATAGCATGGGATACGGGGAATTAAAATTTATTAATACTACCTACTTTAGAAACTGGAGGGATGGCGACAAAAAAGTTTCTATGTGAACTCACGGGAAAATGACAAATATTAATTTAAGCATAATAAAAAACCATTTAGAAAATAGAATGAATGTTACAAAAAAAAAAAATAAATTTAAGAGAGTGATATACACCTCATTTATAATTATTTTTTATCGAGTGCGAATTCGATATTTTTTAGCCTATCGGCTGCGTTAATTCAAAAAAATCCAATAAAATGTGGCATCTTGAGAGTTTGAACCAGTTAATTACACAATTATATAATTGACACATTTATTAAGAAATTTTTAATTAGTGATAGAATTAACAAATATTTTTTACATAAAAATCCACATTATTAACCTATAAAACTGTAATCCATTAAAATGTTGCCACGTGGCATGAAATTTCTATATATCTCTTGATCGTTGATATTTTGGAGTTATTTATGCATTACTCTAGAAAAATTAAAACATAATTTTACTCTACACCCAAATTGAGAGTACCTTATAGATAGGAAAGAAAATAGCAAACGTTATGCTCCATTAGAATATTTTTTTTGCAACACCGATTTCAAAATAATAAATACTTAGATTTTATAGGGATCAGGGTATTCTCTTCAGCACGTGTTAATGAAAAAAATTTCATGTCGTATGTTGTATTTCTATTTGATGAGAAGAAGCCTATCAGCCACTAGCCTCTACAATTCCTAGGTTTATTTCCAACAATGTAAATAAATACCTTTACAATTTTTTATCACTAGTATTTTCATCAAATGTAATCTTATCTTTTTGACTAAACATTCCTTCACAACCAAGTGTGGAACTACATAGCATATAAATATTTCTCAACTTTATATTACTCATAAATTATTTGTGTCTAACACATAATTTATATCATTTCGTATCAAGTAAATTACTTAGCGACTGCTAAGCTTGATTACTTGAACAAGATCAATCAAACAATGGTTGTGAAATAAAATGCTTAGCGACCGCTAAGCTTCAAAAACTCACTAGAAGGAATGATTATGTGGAAAAATAGGCTAAATAATTTCTTGATAACATAAATGCTTTATGAAAAAAAATCATAGAATAGATATTAGCATTCGCTAGGCATTTTCTCATGACCATATATTTGATGGCAGAAAATAGGTGAGATATGGACACAATTTTTTTTCAAAAGCTCTATAGAGGATTTGTGACATATTTATCTAGTCGGAAAATTAAAGATAAGTATAAAAAATATTTTCAGGGTGCTCATATTCCATGCAATAGGGACTTCTTCTAGGCACAATCTGAATACCTATCTTTTAATTTTTTACACATTGGTGGCATTTAATTGAAAAAATTCTAGCTAGCAACCGTAAAGCTTTACTTTTAAAGGAAGTTCCTTTATGATTAACATTCAACTAGGCTCAACCTAATTTTTTATCGTTTGAATATAGAGATACAATTCAAAACATTCCTCTTAAATCAAATTTGTTAGTGACCGCTAAGCTCGTTTACTTATACAATAAAGGAGAATTTTTGCGCATCTAATAGGCGTTCTCTAACTCAGTATCCAGATAACAGCCTGACCATTGTTTCTACTTAACACAATAACAAATCGATATATGAAGGGCATCTTTGTGAAAAAGAAGATGCTTAATGTGAGATACAAAAATGGCACATTAACTGGGTTGAAAGCTGGGGAGGGTCATTTTGAGAAAGTAATAGATATAGCTCATGGGACTCAAGGATAAACTTTATCCTTTTGAAAATAGAGATTGAAATACTTTTTATACAGAAATGCCTAGGTCTGCAAGCTCAACTAATGCAAGGTGAATAAATAAGATTCTCATATAAATCTATAGAGGTATTTATGGTCGGGAAGGAAAGATTAGGCCTAAAAAATGTTTTAAATAGTCGGGTGCTAAAAATTAGAACAATAGGGACTAGCCACACATCTTTTTCTTTTAAATCTTTTTACACAGTGGATGCATAAATGTGAAAATATTTAGCGACTGTTAAGCTCCGCTACTTTTCAGGAGGAGTAGATTAACGACCACTAGGCTCAACTAATTTTTTATTTTGAATATAGAGATCAAAAAACACTTCATATTAAATCAAATTCTTAGCGACCGCTAAGCTCGATTACTTATAGAAAGGAAATATTTACCGATAGCTAGGCTAAAATATCTTATTTTGAACATAGCCTTGTAATAAAAGATCATTTTATTAGGCTAAAAATTATCTTTTTAGAGAATACTAATAGTACAGATATAAATTTATTAGGCGCTAGGCATTTTTGTTTGAAATTTTAGATGCAAAATTCGTGAGATATAAAAAAAATTTACTGACAAAAGCAATAGGGAGGTCTTTTGAGAAAGTAATAGATTAGCGACCTCAAGGATAAACTATTAATTAATTTCAAAAATAGAGATAAAGAAATGCCTTGCGACCGCTAAGCTCGAATGCTTGCAGAACATAGCGCTCTACAATTATTTTTTTATTGATAAATGAGAAAGGAATATTAGTGGCCTCTAAAATAAATTGTTTCTTAATTAAGAAAATAGAAATAAAAAAAAGTTTGTATTACAAAAAATGCTTAGCAACCACTAAACTACGATACTTACATAACCTAGCACTCAGATAATAGATCATATCAATGGATGAAATGGTTGTTGCAAGGAATTTTTTATGTCAGTTCGTATCAAAGAAAATGCATATAGCAACCGCTAAGATACATAACTTACTGAAAGGAGTGGCTTGGCTCTCACTTGGCTATACTATTTCTGTTTTTAAAAAATATCGACCAAATAAAAATCATTGTTTGTCTTTGTGAAAAAGATAAGAGTTAGAGAATAATAATAGAAAGTACATATTTTAAATGTGAAGACGTATCCTAATCATCTTGATCCTGCATATTTCATAAATAACTCATTAAACAAAATAGTCCTAAATGTTTTACTAAAAATGGAGGGAAAAGATGAACATGGGCCTTGCTCAAGAATGAATGATCCGGGATCGTGAATAACAAAACATGTTTTATGATTGCCAATTATTTGTTGATGATAAGGCTATCAGCTAATATCATTTATATTGTCAATGAATCTATTTTAACAAATGTAAAAAAAAAACAATCTCTTCAGGTTTGAAGTCATTATTTGTAATTATATTATATTCGATGAACTATCCTTGGACAGAGCCAAGTCCTTGAATACAAACCTTCAAGAAGGATGACTAACCACAAGAATTTTTCCAACTAATAAGCACCATTAGTTAGTGTAGTTATGTAGATATGTAGTAAATTTTGAGATGTCGATTCACAAATGCAGAAGGTGTTATTATAGAGAATGCTGAAGAGGGTATTGTGAAAAGAATGTTATTGGAAAGCATGTTGTGTATAATTTATGTAGAATGAATTTTCTTTACCAACCCTGTCGATACAATATTGTATCGATCAATTTTTTTCCCAATATAGTGGTTTGTATTTCCCGGCTATATGATTTGTATCATCAAACAAGATGAAGTACGAAAGTTTTATACCTATTTTCATTAAATTTTAAGTAATGAGTTTTTTTTGTTCAAAACCACACCGATATTTTTTATTTCGAAGGAAAGCAACATAATGGAATTGTCTATCCTCGAGACTTGTTTGAATCTTGATGGCATTATCAAGATCTGTGCACTATTGGTCAGTAAATCATAGTTAAGGCTTAAATTTTTTGCTTTTCTGTCTTGTGATGTTTTGTAATCGGATGTGCTCTTAGGATTTTTGTATGTTGAGTTTGAACTTGTGGCTTTGGGGCGTGCTTCCATACCACTGAATTTTTTGGTGAATATTCTTATATCATTTTACTTGTTAATAGAATAAACGATGTTATTCATAAATAAAACATACCATTTATCCCAAATTAGTAAATTAAAATTATATGTAAAATTATTGAGATTAATCGAAGAAACAAATATAAAATATATATATATATATATATATTTAATGATTATTAATAGTTTTAAGATTAAATTGTGTAGTATCTTGATATTGATTACTGACATTATCCCTGACTATAGATTATGGACCCTTATCCTACCAAATGTAAATTGATAAATGTATGAATCAATAAATTAAAGTCTTGGAATAGTAATGAATTAATTATTGGAGGAAACTCTCATATTATTATTAATGCCACCATAAAAAAAACTTGTGTGAATAAAAATCCTTTTGTACTCTTTCTTTAATACAAATTAGACCT
Organism: Taxus chinensis; assembly: GCA_019776745.2. NCBI lineage: Eukaryota > Viridiplantae > Streptophyta > Pinopsida > Cupressales > Taxaceae > Taxus > Taxus chinensis. The sequence goes on along the minus strand of CM034150.1, from coordinate 882,003,229 downwards.
TACATGTTAGATATGGGGAGGCTACTAAAAAGGCATATTTTATAGAAAATCAAGTTATAAGATTGGAAATAAATATGTTGATCTCCTGTACTCATCACATTTTCTAATAAAGATTGATATTAAAGCCCCTAGCAAGTTTGTATTAATTACAAACATGCAATGGCATAGTCACTCCACATATTTATCGATCCTCTCATCCTTATTTTCACGCCTTTCATCTTTATTTCACTAGTTTTTTTTTGTCTTTCATGGCCTTTTTAATGTTGCCTTTCATGTAATTTTCCGCATCGATGCGCGAAATGGCATTTTATACCAAAATTTTGAGTCGTCGTTTTAAATCCATTTTTCGAATTGAAATAGATCAATACCTAGTTCCTATTGAGGGAGTTCTTGGAGATGATTATCTTTCTCTAGAGGGATGTATGAGGGTAAATGGAAAATTTTCTTTAATGTTAATTTTTCATCTTCTTATCATACATCCAGTGAAGGATTGAGCATTGGAGATGGGTTGTCACTAGATCAAGCTAGCGTGTAGGGTTGGCATGGAAGCGGAAATAGAAAAAACCATGAGTGCATCATGGCCCTTGCTATCTAAGGCTCATTATAAATAGGAAGGTTTTTTGGACGTGGCTATTTTTTTAGAGTTGTATAAATGGTTTGACCCCCTAATATGATTTGTGTCTGGTGTGTCCAAATGGGGTGAGACACTGAGGGCAGGAGATAGTTTGCTCCCCTTTCCTGACCTGGATGATATGTTTACTCTACTGTAAGAGGAACCAACACGTTGGGATCTTCTTCACCATAAATTTTGTGAGGCATACCATTGGCTAAAGAGTCAGGCTGTTGCTGGAAAAGAGCATATTTTTCTGGAACCGCCTATGAAAATTATTTTTATCCCCATTAAAGTGGAGGTTACGGAGGTATCGTCTAATTCAAATAAATAAGTTGTTTTAAAATCTGTTAGGCTGTAACTTTGTTTTGGTTGTTATATAGCCTTGTCAGTTGCATTGTTGCCAAATCATCCTGTCTATCTTATTGGTTTGGGGTTATTTTGGTATTCCCAACCACTTGTGTTTTTGGCAGAGGCCCTTAAGCATTTTTTCACCAAAGTATTTTTGGATCATTCGATTTTTTAGACTGGCCCTCTCATTGTATCTGAAATGTAAAGGAAATGGGACCCTTAAACCCTCCTAAAATTATAAAAATCAAGAAAACATTAATAAAAAATTTGTTGTGTGTTGTAATATGTAATTTCAACAATTAATTGCTATTAAATTTTTTTTGTTTGAAAATTTCAATTTGTTGCTATACGTGAAGACTAGCAGCTGCTAGCATCAATATATTATAGAATATATTTTCATCAATGTAAAAAACAATATGTTCAACTTTAGGATAGAGGAGCTAATAATGGATTGATGGCTATTTTCCCATCACTTTTTAAAAAAATTGAGCTACACTACATCATTGTGGAAACCTGGAGGTCTTCACTTTCAAAATATATGGAGGTCTTTGAGAAAGGAATCCATTTAATTCTCTTTCCCTAATAATATAAGATATGTAAATGGCTCTATTTATTTTACAGAAACATCTCCTACAACAATCTGTTTGGGGAAATTTCTGTCATTAAAAAATTTTCATGCTTTCCTACACACAGTTGTAAATATAAACAAAAAAATTCTCTGCGTACCAATTCAGTTTTGTTTCTTATGGTTTTTGGATATCACCAATTAACTGATGCAAGAAATAGTAGTTGTCTTTTAAATAGCTTGAGTTCTAAATAAATTCTTCTATTGTTATCAAAAATTTGGAAAACTTGGATCTGTATGATGTTTTCTAACAAAATTGTGGCCTAATGCAAATGAATAACATCCATCTCAAAACTAGAAACTGTTTGCATCTGTTAAGGTTCAATACTACTATTGTGCGTAATTATATCTTTATAACGTTCAAAATCATCCAAAGGTATTTACAAAAGTCTCTACAAACAAAATGAAGCTAGGTGTTAAAAAATAACATGGCAAGACATGATTTCATATTGTATATATTATTAGACGATAAATCAGAAAGCAATATCATATTAGAATTTCTTTATTGAAACATCTATTTATTACATTTAGGTTCTCCAAGGTTGGTCATATTGCACATGAACATGGCTCTTTTCTATGAACGATGACATAATGATAAACACAAAAAATCTTAACGAGAAATATGTAATTGGATATGGTGTTACAAGCAATCTTTATAAATGTGATCTAAAGAATTATAAGCCAATTATTATAAAGAGAATGTACAGTCGCTACCCACTAAGCTTGTTTGCATTTAAAACTCATGTGGTAAAAGTTGGAAGCATCAAGCATCAAAATATTTAGATTCTACATGGATGTTTGTTTTCTCCACTTGGAAACTTGATGTTTTATGATTACGTGGTAAACAAAAGTCTAACAGACATCCTACATGGTGAGTAAAATGATTATATTATGAAGAAAAATGAATATAAACATTATAGATTCAATTTTTTGAAATAGAAGTTTCCAATCAACCTCTAACATTCATAGTAAAATGGATATTTGGAAAATATAACAAGTGTTTTATTAATTTTCATTTTCATACAGGATCATCAAAGAAGATTTATTTAGACTAGAATGATCAGCTAAATATTGCTTGTGGTGCTGAAGAATGATAATCATATCTTCATTATGACTGTAACCCATGCATTGTTTATAGGGATGTGAAGACATCTAACATTCTTTTGGATTATAATTTCAATGCAAATTTGTCATACTTTTGCATTGCTAATTGCATTTCCTCAGCCAAACATTGTTTTATTAATTTTCATTTTCATACAGGATCATCAAAGAAGATTTATTTAGACTAGAATGATCAGCTAAATATTGCTTGTGGTGCTGAAGAATGATAATCATATCTTCATTATGACTGTAACCCATGCATTGTTTATAGGGATGTGAAGACATCTAACATTCTTTTGGATTATAATTTCAATGCAAATTTGTCATACTTTTGCATTGCTAATTGCATTTCCTCAGCCAAACACCACACCTCTACCTATGTTATGGGTATCATTTGTTACATTGACCCAGAATATGCAAGAACATCAAGGCTGAATAAGAATATGTAGTACACTCTTCTTTTGTTTCCTGATTGTAAATACTAGGGTAAGTGCAGCAAGTTGGGGGACAATTAAGTGGAAATCAAATCCTGAATTTTACATCAAAAATAGAAAAATATCAAATTTAGTCTTCCATGGACTTGAACCATGCTAAAAAGTCAAAAATATGTCATAAAAATAGTACCATCGTGTAGGGGAGTCTGCTAGCTTTGTAGAAATATTTATTTCAAAGTGAATAGAATAGGATAAATATCATTTTATAATTTTTTACTAATAGTAGGTCTTTAAGACACTTTTTCCCGTGAATGTTTATGTCTATGTTTAAGAATGTAAATTTTGTTTCACTTCTCAGAATGTGATAAAACTTATACTATCCCAACCGTGGTGAAATTATATACATGTTAAAAAAAATATATATTTGATTTCAATAATTTTTGATGAGTGGGCAAATAGAAAGTGCTCTATTTTCTTTATGTTTTTAGACCACTTTCACGGTGTGTGTGTGTGTGTGTGTGTGTGTGTGTGTGTGTGTGTGTGTGTGTGTGTGTGTGTGTGTGTGTGTGTGTGTGTGTGTGTGTGTGTGTGTGTGTGTATTGCTAAAAAATACAAAATAAAACCTATCCTAAGATAGATAGCGACATCTAACTTCTCACCAAAGGAAAGATATATATATCAATTTTTGGTCATCCAAATCGCGGGCATACGGACTACAATCTTATAGGAATTTTTTTTTAAAATACCAAGTTATTGAATTATGAGTGTTTAATATAGCTAAACTTGTCCAATTTTTTTAAAAAATAGTAGTTTAGAAACTAGATTCCGGATGTTACGATTCATATTGATATAAGTTTTTCTAATTTTAAGTGTATGCATTGCTAATAATCCCTACAAGTTGACATTATGTTGTTATTTGCTATATGATGTCCACTTATGACCCCTTTTTTGTCCCCCAACTTGCTGCACTTACCCACTAGTCTCTACTTTGATAGCACCTCCACTGCTACTTTACTCAACACTACTTGTATTCAAATTGGCATTCCTATTCTAGAGGTAGAAAATGTATTCATGTTTTGTGTAAATAAAATGTCCACAAAGGAGACAAATCCTCAAATATGATTTACAACTATATATGTATGAATTTGTAACAAATTTAAAATGTACAGATAGAACCTTTTAATGTAAAGATGATGAAAAATTAGTTTTGTTATTTATTGAATCAGAAAAATAACAATTGTGGCACAATGAGTGTTTTGGTTGATGTAAACTATAAAATAATGGTTTAATGTATCTTTGAGGGCATAAGAAAATGTTTCTCACAAATAGTTTGATTTCATTGTGTCAAGGATTATTTTATTTTCTTACTCACAGAAGTGACTCACTATTTATACAGAGAATGGAACAATTTACAAGCATAAAGTCTACTATCTTTCAGATTAATAGAATTTTTGATATATATAAACTCCCAACTTTGTTTTTTGATTTTAATGATTACTTACAGGTATAGTTTATAATAATAACCACTAGTGAACTTGTACAATCTAAAAAAATAATGCTTGAGTTGTTACAAGGTATATTTCGGGGTGAGAATGTAATTTTATTGTGAGTTCTACCAAAATTCAAAATAACACCACTAGCATTTAAGTCCAGTGTCAAATTTGAGGGTATGTGCATACTAAACATTTAAAGTGTGTGCCTCACACTTTCAAAGTTTGATATTTGCACTCTAAAAGTGCAAATGTGAGACTTCACACTTTCAAGGTGCAAATATCAAACTTTGAAAGTGTAGGGCTCACACTTTCAGAGGGTGAGGCTCGCACTTTGAAAGTGAAAGGCTCAAAATTTTCATAATGTGGGGCTCACACTTATAAAGTGGTAGATATCTCAAACTTTCAAGATCGTGTGGCTCGTAATTTGAAACTACGAGGCTCTTGTAATTTCAAAGTGCGAGCCCCATTTTTCAAAGTGCGAGCCACACACTTTGAGAGTGTGAGGCTCACACTTTAAGTGTGTGGGGGCTCACACTTTTAGTGTGTGAGGCTTGCAGTTAAATACAACAGGATCATGACTTATAATAGTTACTGACAGCTAACCTTACAGCGAGGATTTTTCACTTTAATTTTAATACAATGGGCTCATGACTTATAAGAGTTAGTGGCTGCTCACCTTAGATCAATGCTCATGACTTATAAGAGTTATTGACATCTCACCCTTACATCCAGGATCATGACTTATAAGAGTTAGCGACTACTCACCTTAGATTGATGCTCATGACTTATAGGAGTTAGCAACCACTCACCTTACATTGAGGCTAATGACTTATAAGAGTTAGCGACCACTCACCTTAATACAACGGGATCAAGAAATAATAATTAGTAGTTACTAGCCTTATATACTCTTAACATTACAAATCTAAAATATGGTAAAATTGGAATCCAATAATAGTCAAATTGGATTCCAATAATATCGAAATTGGAATCCAATAATAACGATATTAGAATCCAATAATAGTGATATTGGAATAAAATAATAGTGATATTGGAATCCAATAATAGTGAAATTGGAACTAGAATAATTCCAATAATGACAACATTGGAATCCAATATTTCTACTAATGGATTATGATTATAGTAATAATGGAATCCAATATAGAAAAAAAATTGATTCCAATATATGCAAAAATGGAGATGGATTTCTTTCAATACTTGAAATACTGGAGTCTTAATTCACTAGAATATATCCCAATTTAGTGAAATAAGCATTCAACTGATTTAATAAAAAATAGAAGTAAATCTTATTTTTAGAGTAATTGTTTTAATAAATGTTATACAAATGATATTGTACAATAAGATGCAAACAATAAAGCATGTGCAATATAAAACCCTAAGTAAGAAGGAGAAATATGAGGACTTAGTTGATTTCTGAGAGAATAAGAAGTGATCTAGGCAGGTGAATATATGGAATAGAGTGTAAACAACATCATCACAGTAAACTAGAGATTATGAGATCTAGAATTGTGACAGATAAGAGTTGCCACCAAAGGACAAGAACACCCATGTGCTAGTGTCTGGATCTAGGCACTCATATTGTGTAGATGTTTTGGATCTGATCTTTTCTATGTAGGACAAGATTTGTTGTTTTTCACTTTGGTTTTGTTATCTGTTCTACGAAAATACTTGTAAACTGCAAGAAAGAAGTTCACATGCACATACCCAAAAACCAGATCAAACATAAAAATAAAATTGTAGAATGGGGAATCATACTAACCCCAGCAGTCACCTGAAGAGTGAATTTAAAATCAACCGCTGCACTTCATCTCAGAATCCATGTAGTTCTTGTGTGTGTGTAGAAATGATTCCCTAGGATGCCCTTATGCAAGTTGCACTTTGATAGCAGGCTAGATCTAGAATGTAGAAGATGTATAGAATGTGTGGGATGAAATAGAATAGACTTACCCTCCTATATTATGTATATATAAATGATGCATCCCTTGTCCCATGTATGAGTGCTAGATGGATTCCTTTAATTCTCTTGTGCCTTTAGATGCAAGCTTAGGTGGTAGTATGTAATTCTTAGTTCTTAATCCTTTATTTTGAAAACATAATTATGTATTTATAGTATTCCCTTGTTTGAATTTCATAATTGATAACTGAAAGGCTGACCCAGAGTAGTAAAAAGTAATTAAGAAGTAAAATGGGTCCAAAGAATAAGAAAAAAGTAAAGAGGGATAGGAGTGCCATGGACAGGAGTGTCTGGAGCTAATGTCCTTATGGGACACTAGTGTCTGAGGCCATAATAAGATAAAATATTCCAATTCCGATAAGATTACAAGATTTATGAATCCAATAAAAGTGTAAAAGACAAAATAAAAGGCTAAAGGGAGTTTTCATTTACTAGTTTATTTTCTTAGGAATCTTGTAAATGCTCGCATGCTTTTAGGACCTAGAAATGTAACTAATTACATAGATTTTATGTCTAAATTTTACCCTCACTTTATGTTGTTGAGTGAATACTTGATAGCATAAAGTCGATAGAATATTTGTACCTTATGATCCTATAGAGAGTATGGAGAATAACGTGTTGAGTTGACAAGTGAAGTGTGAAGTGATCACAAAGTGAAGCATGAAGACTAGGAAAAATGGAAGTGGATCCTAGGCTTGAAGTGTATGTGACTTGTACCTATTGTTGTAAGCTTTTATTTGTTAATGTATGTTTCTTTATGTTGTGTATTAAGGACGGACCTGCGAAAGAAGAGAGAAAGAGTAGTCAAATTCATGTATATGAGAAATATGAGTAAAACATGTATACCTATGTAAAAGTGTGAAAGTATGTAAAAGGAAATTGTGCACCTGATGTATAAGAGTGTAAAGGATAGAAAAAAATTCCTGAAATGCTACAAAGGACAAGTTCTTTGGGTGATCTCACTCCAAGAGAAAAAAATTTGATGATCTCATGCCAAATTCAAATTTTTAGGGTGATCTCACACCAAGTGCAAGTTTTTTTGGAAATCTCAAGCCACATGAAAAGAGTGTTGGGGAGAGAGGTTTAGTTTTACTCTCCTTCCATGACTACTTCTTGAAATAGCACCACTACAGATGGTATGTCCCATGTTGTTTCTTATTTTTCCATGTTGTAATTGATTATAGGAGATAAAATGCATTCTATATTTGGAGGAAAGTGTCTGTTTCTACATAAATGTAATAATGTGTTTTACTAATAAATTACATATTTTCTACCCCCAAGACATTAATTCCTAGGGGAGGACAGGAGTGCCTAGGCACTAGTGTCTAGGTCTGGGCACTGTAGTCACAAAATCATGTACTTTAGATATTATTTATCCCGATCTCATACTACTATTTAGAAGGTTCTTGAGTGAAGAAAGTACTAATTAACCCCCGACTTTTGGCCATCTTGTTTTATTTTATTTCATCATTACCAACCTCTTTCACCCATATGCCCAGTCAGTTTCTGTCATCCCACATCATTTTATCCTCGACTGGGGCACCCAGATTAGTACTAGAGTGCCCATGGGCACCTTAGTCCTACCAGGGGCACCCCGGTCCTTTTTGCATTTTCCCGCCACTTTTTGGGCTCTTTCTATCCATTTGAGGTCTTTATCTTTCTTTTGGTCAGCCTTTTCGAGGTTAATTACAAAATTATGACAAGAGAACCCTATAAATATAAAGTTATGAGACCATAATGAGGGACCTACATCACTTACTACTATCACTCATCTAGAGTTGCATCCATCTATTACATTGGAGATCACTTGCATCCACATATCTCCATCATCAAGGCACAAGGCTAGGACATTTACATCACACTTCATAGAGGGAGTGATTTTATTATATTCCATGAACACATTCTATTACATTTTCTACACAGGTATTTTTCGCTACTTCACAGAGTGTGACTAGCACAAGAGCAACCTAGGACATGCTCACACACACTTGTGCATAGAACTACATTGGGTCTGAGATGCAGTGCAATGCTCAGGTAGTAAGTCTACCATTATAGAAGCTAAGGTCAGTCCAACCCCTTCATGCAATACTCAGCTAGTAAGTCCGCCATTATGGAAGCTAAGGTCAGTCCAACCCCTTCATATGTATTATTTATTTTTAGGGTATTGTAGGTATTTATTTCATCTTGGATTATTGGTGACATCTAAAGGAGCACAACGAATATGATACAAAACACAACAAAGTTTCTAGATCACCTTCTAGCCTTGCAGAGATTAGTTTCATATCTTTTGCATAGACAAGGGTTCCCAGATTGTAGACTAGAGCACCCATAAGTCCCCAGTCCCTCTCCATGTGCTTCAGTCCCACAAGATCCTCCAAATCCATCCTTTTTGGGATTCTTGCACAATTGTTTCCGCTTATGTATTTTCTAGTCATCATTGCGATGTTTTCCTGTGAGCATCTATTATTCAGCTGAGTTTTTTCCTCTTCCTTCTTACACATTAGGGTTAGCATTTTCTTTTTTATAATTGTTTAGCTTACTTGCATACTTCTTTACTACATTTATTCACTTTATTACATATATTCATAGCTTAGATTAACTATCCCCATACTACATAGTTAGTTCATTTTTAGATAATCATTTTGGTGAACCCGGTCTTTTTTCATGGCATCTTCTAGGGTTTACATTTGCATTCAGGCATCATTAGTATCTCTATTATGAATTGTTTACTTCTTCATCACTACATTTTTCACACTTTTTAGGTTCTTCATGCATTTTTTCTCATGTTAGGGTTTCTTTCATCTTTCTTTCTTTCATTATCCTAGAGTCTCCTCATCATGAACATTTTAATTCACACTTATCTACAAAATCACCCAGATTGCATTAATAAGATTGAGAAGTATTTGACCACTAATTACATTCCTCCCCATACATCACCTGACTATTTATATCATAATTTCACTTCAAATCTATCCCTTAATGAGGATTAAATCACTTTCACAACCGATGACCTACCTTCTTCAGTAGTCTTAGAACATGACCCTCTCTTTTATATCCAAGTTTGTATTAACAAAGTAGGCATCTAACGTGCTTTAGTTGACAATGGATCTGGCCTTAAAATATATAACATCACTTTCCTTCAACATATAGGAATGTCGGAAGCATCTCTATCCCCTCCGTCTATCTCTAGTCATGGTTTTGATAATATGCCCAAGCGTGTCTTAGGAACTTTTCATTTTTCGGTCACTATCTGTCCATGTACAATTAATATTCTGTGACATGTCATGCCTAATGACCTTAATTACAGTATTCTTCTCAAAATACCTTGGATCCATGCTATGCATGTGATCCCTTCTACACTACATGCACGGCTAAAAATTTGTCATCAAGGAACTATTTACAATGTGCCAATTGATTCATCACCTTTTGAGTATTGTAACTCTGTTGAAAAAACTAATAATATCCCTACTTCCTCTTATATTAGTTAGGATTCCTCTAGGTATAGGTTAGGGTATGAATATTTCCACCGTTTTGGCTTCTCTGATACATAAGTGGGTCAACAAGAGCATAAAATCATAGAGCTTTAGGACCTCCCCACATAGTCACACAAATTTGGGCTAGGGTATCAATCTTCTTCTATGCCTCCTTTGGATACTTATACCATTTTTCATGTTACTTCACTTCCTTATTACATCTAAAACTCATTAGTGATGATGCATCTACTCTTTGGAATACCCTCGATACTTTTGCTACTGATAATGCATTACTTGATTATATGGGTGTTTATGATCATCTACCCTCTTTTCATCATAAGAGGCATAATCCTTCCTTGCTCACTAATATGGTTTACTTCAAAGAGTCTGATATCACCGCTGACAGCATTGATCTGCCCAATAATATTCCAACTTATTTGTATATTGAAGACCATTATGCCCTTCTCAATTAAGAAACAACACAATACAACTTGGGAACATCTGAACATCCACACATATTTTTTCTAGCCACCTCTCTTACCCCTTCTAAACAAAAGGATATCAAGAAATTCCTTCATGAATTCTCCAATATTTTTACATGGGATTATGGTGATGTGTCGATTATTGATATATCGGTAGCAATGCATACTATTTTCCTTAACACAGGTGCCAAACCCATCCAACAAAAAAATGTAGGGGCTACTTATCAACAGGCAATGACACATATATCCCATGATTAAATTCACAAGATAATTAAGGATTATGTAGATAACATCTTGGAAAAATCTAGGTGACATTCTTCCCATGAAAATGATCTATGCATATTATTTAAACGATTACAACAATATCGTGTACATTTAAATCCAAAAAAATGTGTTTTTGGGGTCACGACAGGTAAACTTCTTGGATATATTATCTTCCAATGTGGCATCGAGATTGACCCTAACAAAATTAAAGTAATTATCAACATGCCTTCACCTAAGAAGCTCCATCAACTACGTTCCTTACAAGGTAAGATTCAAGCTATCTAACATTTCATCACACAACTTGCTGATAAGACTCAACCATTCATGTAACTCATGAAGAAAGATACTAAGTTTATTTGGGATGACCAATGTCAACAAACATTTGATCATATCAAATCCTACTTGTTAAATCCACCTGTTCTAGTCCCTCCTATAGCTAACCTACCTTTCTTGTTATATATCTCTACTACGTTTCATACCATAGGCACTTTATTGGCACAACATGATGATTCTTAATGTGAAAGATCCATATATTATATCCATTATACTCTACTCTCTTAAAAATTTAACTATAGCTATATTAAAAAATTGTGAATCGGTCTAGTCTTTGTTGCAGATAAATTACATCGTTATCTCCTTAACAATGAGGTACATATTATCACCAAAGTTGACCCCTTATGTTACCTCCTATCTCGCACACATCGCTCAGGACATTTGGCATGTTGGGTCATGCTCCTTACCAAATATGATTTTAATTTTATACCAAAAAAAGTAATCAAAGGACAGGTTATCACTGATCAGTTAGTTATGGCACCCCTCTCAGATACATCACCCATTTCTAACTCCTTTCATGATGATTTCACTTCCTATACTATTGAGCCACATACATGGAAAATGTACTTTGATGGCTCTCATTGTCAGTCTAGTGCTAGGGCTAGGATAGTCTTTATTACCCCACATGGTGACCCACTCCCATTCACATATCGATTAGGGTTTTCTTTCCCAAACAATATTGCTGAATATGAGGCTCTTATTTTAGGCTTTCTTACCACCCAGAAGCTTCTCATCTTCAACTTATGTATACATGAAAACTCTCAATTAGTCATCAATCAGGTTAATGATACATATAATACAAATGAGGAGCACCTCATTCCATACAATGCCCTTCTAAAGGATCTTTTAGAAACCTTTGAGTCCTATTCCATTACTACTATTCCTCACAAGGATAATCGTTATGTAGATGTCACGGCTAGTGTCGCATTGCTTATACCACAATACATCACTGGAAAAAAAACCACTTTCATCATTACGCACTTACAACATCCCTCCATCTCTGCATTACCTGTTGTAGCCTATGCCATCACGTGTAGTCACAACACCGATGAATGGTTTACACCTATTTATAATTACTTATATAAAATATAAAAAAAACTATCCTTGACACCCTACAGCCTCACAAATCTCATTTGTTACATCATGAGGATACTTGTTATGTTATCATTCAGACCAAATTATTTAAACATGTTGTCGATGATCATCTTCTTCATTTCCTTTCACTCGCATATATTCCCACCACCGTTTTGTAAATTCATAATAGCATATGTGGTGGTCACTTCTCGGGTAAATCTATGTCACAAAAACTTATACACCAAGGGTATTATTGGCCCACAATAAAACACAATTCCCTTGAATATGCTACTCATTGTGACAAATTCCAAAAACATGGCAATCTCCATCATGTACCTACATATGACCTTCAACCCATTGTGCCAACCTAGCCTTTCTCCCTTTGGGGGCTTGACCTAATTGGTATGATCAATCCTGAATCGGTTGACAAACAAAAATTCATCATTACAGTTACCAAATACTTTGCCAAGTGGGTCGAGGTGGCTCCCCTCCGAATTACCACCAGCACAGACATTTGAAACTTTCTCACTAGGAATATTATCACACATTTTTTTGTGCCTTCTACTATAATAGCTGATAATGGAACTTCATTCAAAAATAAATATGTCAAGAAGTTTTGTGCTAAATTCAAAATCAAAAAATCTTTCTCTACACCTTATTATCCAAAAGGCAATGGTCAAGCTGAGGCCAATAACAAAACTATTGTCAAAATTTTACGTAAGATCGTTGAATCTAGTGGTACCGATTGATATAACCAACTATTCTACACACTATGGGCTTATTATACTAGCGTTCGTATACCTACTAGCACTGTCCCTTTTTCTTTATTTTATGGTGTTGAGGCTATTATCCCACTTGAACTCGATATACCATCCTTGTGGATCTCTCTCAAAGGCATCCTCAAAGATAATGAATATCGTGAAAACCAATTACATGAACTAGAAATGTTGGACGTGCATCGTGTCCAAGCACTCGAACATCTCCATGCATATCAATCTCACATCACTCATACCTACAATCAAAAAACTTTCTCTTGAGAGTTCAACATCAGTGACCACATCCTAAAAGAGAATCAAAAGAATAAAAATTATGAGGCATCTCTCAAGGGAAATTCAAGCCCAACTATCTTGGTCCATACATTATCACTAATAAAATTGGTGGTGGAGTATATTGCCTCAACACCCTTGTAGGTAAACCACATACAAATCCACTCAACATAATACATCTTAAGAAATACTACACTTAGATTACCAAAATGTGATCATAACCCATTGACACACTCTTATGCTTCGGTTCACACTTAACTATTGAGGGCATACTACACATAAACCCCACACACTACACATTAGGCACCGCTTATCACTTCTCATGTCTTACATCCTACACTTTACATTTAGTCTACACTGTGCATATCCATATCACACATATTCTACATACTATACTAGTCTTCATCACATATGAGTCTAGCATTACATCAATATGCATACTATACTACTAGTCTATCTACATATATTACATGCCACTTTATACATTACATCTTGCATTACATTCACTACTTGGTGACGCACTTTAGTTCCTCAGTCTATACTCAACTTCTGAGGGTTTACAAATCAAATGGACCTTACACTCATCATCCATGCAAAAATCATAGGCTAGTGACATACGTTTTAGGCTAAATCATCACCTATTCTATCACTTTGTAGTGGTAAACACCTTAGGTTACATCACCACTTCCTCCTTTCATCTTATAGTGATATATGCTTAGGGATAAATCATCACTCATCCATTCATCTTATAGTGATATATGCTTAGGCTAAATCATCACTTATATGTTCATCTGGTCATGATATATGCTTCAGCTACATGGTTCACATACACATCATTTCTAGGTCACAACTCATCAACATACATACACATTCATCTCAGTGCGTTAGACACAACACACACTTTGACCATTTCCTAATGACCCACTCTCGTTTACTGTTCATTATTGAGTGCTAAGGGGGAAAAATAAATGAAACTCACTACATACATTCCCATTCCCTTAGGAGGCACACATATCCTATCACTCCATTTTACATTCCATTCCATCCATCGACAACATACTGCATATTATGGTTGCTTTTATTCTTGCTTACTTTTGCTTGTTCATGGTCACTTTATTATGTCTGCTAGTTCAATTACTTGTATGTAATTTATCTATATCATCCACACATAAAATTTCATGTCTTTTTCTAGATGTGATCATAGATACAGGTCCCTTACATGCAGCATGGATGATGGACTTCTACCTTTCCTACATTGGTTGTTAGGAGCATCCACATTTGTCTCTCACAGGTGCTGCTGTTTCATTTTGTACTTAGAAATTTACATTTGCTTTCTTATACATGATTTTGACATATTGGTTATCTTTCTAAAGTATACAAGTAAGTTCTTTCCTCTTCCTTCTTGCACATTAGGGTTAGAATTTTCTTTTGCATAGTTGTTTAGCTTACTTGTATACATTTTTACTACGTTTATTTACTTTATTATAGTTGTTCATAGCTTAGATTAACTATCCCCATACTACATAGTTCATTTTTATATAATTAGGTGCTAGTTTTCTTACTATGTGTGAAGTCCAAGTCTTATTCTAGATTATTCCTTGATTGTATGCATGTGTTATTTTTATATTGTGTTGATCTAAATTATAGCTATGATTTGTTGTAGGGGTGATTTATTCACCTGATGTATTCCCCCTCATTTAGGGTGCATGTGATGTCTATAGGATAATGCGGCCCAAAGGGGAGGAATTGATGTTGATCTTAAGTGGATAGATACAAGGGTAGGGGATGTGCTTGGTAGAAACCAAGGCATATGTAAACAAAGTGGGCTAGTAAAAAGTGTTAGTAGTAAAAGTAGCTTACATGCAATAGAAAATAATATATAAATCAAGTGTGAAAACAAGATGGACCATGAAAAGAGGGTTTCATACATGGTACATTGCTCACAATGTCACAAGATAATCAAGGCCGAAGCAACCAAAAACATACAATAATCATTCAAGACATAGAGCATAACCTGTAAACAATATCAAACAAGATCAACCAAAATGTGATAGATGGCCATGGTTTTATATAGTTCTACAAGGCAAATGCTACACATGAAGCACCCATTAGCATGTTAGAAAGATAAATAGTATGTCAAATAATGTAAATAACATTGAAAAGTAAGTGTTGGTAAGAAGAAGTAGTGAATGATGAAACAATAGAACCTGTAATGTGTGAGAGTAGTAAAGGTAGATGCCCCCACGAGCCACAGCAGGACTAACAAGGAAGTCAATGTCAGGCATCATGAATCATGTAAGGAGTTGTAAAATATATACATTCACTTCCATAGACCAAGTGAATGTGCATGTATATATAGAAAAATATAATGACATACTAAGTATCCATCTAACATAGTAAGAAAATTACAACATATAAGTAGTATAATCAAGCAAGAGTAAATGCAACAAAGATATGAAAATGCTATGATGGTGTGATGTCATGGAATGTAATATGTGAAAATGGAAGGAGATATGTTTCCCCCTAGCAGATGTGTATGGAATGAGGTTCATTTATAAATGTCCCCCTAAGCAGTCAAGAATGAACCATAGAACAAAAGTGTGTCATTGTGAAATGGGTTTTTTACATGTGAGTAGATGATATAAGGAATATCTCATGAGGTACATAACATGAAATGTGTAATGTGATGTTCAAGGATGTAGTGTGACCCGAACAGACAAATGTGAACCATAGCACAAGAGTGCATCATAGAGTAATGACGGTACAATTTGTATACTAGTGAAGTGAGCATGATAGAAAATGTAGACATGAAGCATGAAGCTTGAAGTGTAAGAGTAGAAACTAGAGACAAATGATAGTGCTAGAAGGGGGGAGAAATTTTTATTCCCCCAAGTGTGTGAGGTGTGAATATTATCTAACGATAGTGAAGGGAAAGTTCCCTCCACTTGATATTCAAGGAAACAAAGGTGTGTGACAATTATCTAAGGTCAGTGGTGTAGGATAGTAATTATATGCATGAAACTGATGTGAATAAATAGGTGGAGAACATCTATGAGAAAGGGTTGCTTGAGTAGGGGACTTAGACCAATGAGGTGGACTAATGGACTGTTAAGGACAACAAGGTTGAGATGTAGGTCGTGCATGAATATGAGAACTAGGTGCAGAACTAGATTTGGAATTAGGAGCCACATGAGTTCACATATGATTAGGAGAGGTAGGTGTATGAGTGGAACAATATGTGAACCATATGTAGGAGTATGAAACATATTTTCTTATGTAAAAATATTTTCATGAGTGGGTTGAGTTAATGGTGTATGAGGTGGAATACCTTTGATGGTGACAACTTGATTTTTATGGAGGAACTTGAAACACAAGTGATGCATGGAATAGATAACCTGTGTGGTGTGGATCTAAGGAATACCTAAAATCATGTCATAAACGACAATTTCAAATGTAACAAGGGATATTGTAAAGATGGTTTTAGAGACCCAACTGTGATGGGAAGAGTGACACGACCATAAGAATTAGGATCCAGAAATGTAATTAATGATGTTGGGCATTTAATAGTTATAAGAAGTGCAAAATATCATGTATTGGTAGGATCCTATGGAAAGGACATAGTATTATTAATAGCATAACTACGAACAGAAGCATTGATATGCATTGAATCGGAAGAAAATGTAGTGTGATAATCATGATCCAAAAATGTAATGACTGGTGGTGGCACATCAAAAGAAGCAACAAGAAAATTAAGAGGCCCCGATGAAGGAGGAGGAAAAACATGATAATTATTATTTGTATAAGAATCTTTAGGTTTCTTGTCATGGTTTGGTAAAGGGTCTTTAAATATTTTTATCTTTTGATTATCATTTACCGGCTTGGAAGTAGATGACACAAGAAAATCAATGGAGTTGTTATCAATAATATCTTGAATTAGATGTCTAAGTTTGAAGAAACAATCATTGGGATGCCCAATACATTGATGGTAATCACATCATGTATTTTCATGTTAGTGATGACCACCTAGGTGAGAAGTATCTAGATTGAGTGGCGGTAGAAGAGTAATAAGATTTCTTTTGATAAGTTGTGGTAGTAGGAATCGAGGAACATAATGTAACTTAGTAAATGTACATCATGGAGCTTTAACTTGAAGTGTGGTATATGTAAAAAAAACATTAAGAGTGGACTTATCTTAAGCGGGCTTAGGAGATGGCTTGAATGTAGATTTAGGTTGAAACCTATTCGAGGAGGAAGAAATGTCATGATATTTCAATTTTCCCATAGAAAAAGTTTTCCTTCACGCATCTTAAGTGTATGGCATGATTGATAAAATGAAGGAGAGGTCTCAAAGATGAAACTCTCTTGAAGTGGAGGTAAGATAATTTGAACAAACAGATCTTGCTATTCGAAATTAGATAGTACATTGGTCATCTTAGCAAGGTTGTTCTTATAGTGTAAAACATAGTCTATGAGATGATCATTAAATCCTTGTTTGATTTGACCTAATTGGGCATACGATACATTTTTACAAATATTTATAGAAAATCATGCAATGAAAGCATTGACTAATTTTGTAAAAGAAGTTACCAATTGAATAGGTAGATCATAGAACCAATGCATATCGTAATCTTTCAAGATTTTATGAATTAGTTTAGCTAGTAATGTAAAATCATCTGCATAATCAAGACATGCCACATGAAAAGATCAAATATTTTCCTGAGGGTCTCCATGGCCATCAAAGATAGGAAGCTTAGGTGCAATGAAATTGGGTGGTAATGGATGAGAGGAAATGGTGGATGTAAATGGGATATGAAGGAGTAATGAGGAGTCTAGAGATGGAGAGGAATGCGAAGTAGTTTTCTACAATCTACAGATTTGAATTTGTAGATCCTTATATAAGGAAGCTAGTTCATGGTTTCCTGAAGAGGAATAGGGGTTTGTATTGGAGGTATTGGAAGTAATGAGGGAAGCAATATTTATAGTAATGGAAGTAGGAATGTTAAGGGGTTATGTGGATGCCATGATAGAAGAGGAGGAACCCACAAGAGGGTGAGAGACAACATCTCAAGCATGTTAGGAAGTAAGTAAAGAATTTAGGACATGGGTAATATGCGTGGGGTGGTTGTGTAAAGAAGAACATAAATTAGTGAGTTTTTATACCTATTCTTGATCAATGTTAGTGTCCTCATCATATGAATGTTAACTATTAGAAGTTTCAATGTTTTCAAGAGGAATGATGTTGAAGTTAAGAAAAGGATAAGAAGATTCAACCATTGATTTAGAGAGCTTACAGAAAGATGGAGGAAGCTCAATGTACTTAAAGGAATAAAAATTACCACTATTGGTGATAGGAATAAAAAGAAACCCCTAGAAATAGGGTAGGATTCGAGTGACGGGGTTCACTAAATGATTTAATAAAAATATAATTAAATATTATTTTTAGAGAAAATTTTATAATAAAAGATGTACAAAATCTAATATATAATGAGACACAAGAAATAAATAATATGTAATATAAAACCCTAAGAAAGAAGGTGAGATATGAGGACTTAGTTGATTTTTGAGTGAACAGGAAGTGATTTGGGAAGGTTAATAGATGAAATAGACTATAAGAAAAACCTTCACTCTAAATTAGAGATTCTAATATTTCAAACTGTGTTGGATAGGAGCATCCACTAGAGGACAGGAGCTCTCCTACACTAGTGTCTAGATTTGAGTGCTAGTGTTTGTGTAGATGCTTGAGATATGATATTTTCTATGTGGGACAAGCTTTGTTTTTGGTCTCTATTTTTTTCTATAGTTTTTCTATATGATCTGTGACAATACATGTGACCCATAAGAAATAAATTCACCTACACATACCCATAAACAACATCAAACCTAAAAAGGAAAATGTTGAATGGGGAGTTGGACTAGCCCTAATGGTCACCTGAAGATTGAACTTATGACCGAGCATTACACTACATCTTATACTCCATGTATTTCTTGTGTGTGTGTGTGTGTGTATAAATGGTGCCCTAATATGCCCTTGTGTAAGTTTCACAGTGATAGCAGGCTAGATATAAAATGTAGAAGATGTATAGAATGTGTGGGATGAAATTGAATATAATTCCCCTCCTATGTTGTGTATGTAGAAATGATGTAACCCTTGTCTCTTAAATGAGTGCTAGATGGATGCCTTTGATTCTATTGTTCCTTTGGA
The DNA here is from genome assembly GCA_019776745.2 of Taxus chinensis. Taxonomy (NCBI): domain Eukaryota; kingdom Viridiplantae; phylum Streptophyta; class Pinopsida; order Cupressales; family Taxaceae; genus Taxus; species Taxus chinensis. Next base: position 881,983,769 of record CM034150.1, on the reverse strand, counting down.
TATAAGATTAGGTGGTAGTATGTAATGCTTAGTGCTTGGTCCTTTATTTTGAAAACATAACTATTTATTTATATGATTCCCTTGTTTGAATTTTTTTATTGAAAACTAAAAGCTGACCCAAGCTAGACCTCAAGCTTTCAAATTTGGTGATATAGTTTTAAAATGAGATGCTGACAAAGATAACTTTGGGTGCCATTCAAATTTTGATGCACTTTGGAGTGGCCCATACAATATAAGTTCATGAAAGGAGGATAAATATTTTGAGTTATCTAACCTTGATGGAGGCACACTATCAATCCCAGTTAGTGGGATTTATCTCAATCACTTCCATTAAGTCTTCTGCATCATTGTATATATTAGAATAGTTTCAATTCCTCCAAGTGCACTTTGTGCACATTGTTATGTTTGTATATAGTTATTTCCTCTCGTGCACTCATTGTGCACGCTATTTTGTTACTTCTAGGATGCTAGTTTGATTCATGGATCTTCCAGTTGTTTTTAGCAATTTTCCAATCTCATAAAATCCATATCAAAATATCTTCACATGGAGGTAATGGTTATTCAAAGTTCAGACAGTGCCTTAAGTGACTTTAGGGGTAGTTCTTGAAGTTACAGGTTAAAATTTCATGTTTTAGACTGACTCCATGCCCAATGTATGCCTTTAGGCTACTGATATCCTTCATCTAACAGGTAGATGGCCCCAAAAGTTGTCAAATTGTTGTCCAAAATAACTCCCCTAGTTATTTTAACAACTTACATCCTCATTCTCACTTTGAAGTTCAAGATTTTAGGCTGCATGCACACTCTGGTTGTTTCCTTGACACATTTATTGGTTATGTTTCTTTTTCATGCCCTTCCTATTTCACATCTTCCACATGCTTAAACCTTCCTTTCTCATTCATATATCTTCTTTCATCCTCACTTTGTACACACTCTTTGCATGACCACCTTCTTTCCCAGTTGTTGCGCACTACTTACTCTCACCCCATCAAATTTCCTTCCAAATTATCTAAGTTCTTTGCATTCCTCTTCCACATTCTTCCCTAGTGCATCTTGCCTTCACATTTTATTTGTAGTGCGCTTCCTTCTTAGCTTTCTCCGTGCCCCCTTATTTTCTCACTGCCACACATTTCTCAATCAAATTCTCGCATCCACTTGTATACTTGTACCTTTTTATAGATATGCACCTTCCTCCTCTTCTCTATGTATCCCCTTTGCATTCCTATCTTCTATATTCTCTTGCCTCACACATTCTCCTACGCTAGTAACTTGGCCACATGGAAACCTGTCAAACTTGATTGTGTTACATGCAACCTATCAAAGTGCACCAACTGGTCACCGAATCATTGTGAGAAACCTTTGTGTGACATGTGGTAAAAATGATAAAATAATAGGACAATTATCCAATCTCATGGATCAATCACAATGTGTCACGTGTCTTGCATGTTTATTTTACACTGTAAACTTCAAATCAACATAAATTTTGCTATTGAGCTCAAATTTAGGCACTCTTAGTCTTGTTGGAAATCTGTTGATGTTGACTACACTCTAGATCATTCAAAATTAGAATTTTGGTAGGATTTGATAGGTAAAAATTATGGAAACACATTTCATCCATTAATACATAGATTTAGTTTCTTCAACCACCCATATTTGATCTGATATCCACCCATTTTTTCTTCCACAAGAAAAATAGACATGGGGAGGTGCATCAGTCAACATTGCAGGAAGATTTGTAGGAAGTTATTGCTTGTTTTTGGCGGTTGGATTTAAAATACCAATTTCACTCTTCTCTCTCCTCTTTTTATCTCCTTCTTCTTGGATAAATTTAAAAACAATGCTCATTTTAAAAGTTTGGGCCTTTTTAGTTTTTCAAGGGATTTTGTTCCTTACATTTTTTTAAGTTGCAAGCCTTCAGATCTAGCTATCTACATGTGTATATCAGTCTCATCTACCATTGTAATTGACTATGTATTTTTTGGAAGCAATAGAAGATTTGTTTTGTGGTTATTCTTTTCCTTGTCTCATTTTTATTGCATCTTCTTTTCTCTCTTTTACATTGTCTGTCTGTTGTGATTTCTCACATCCCTTACAAGTTCATTTTTTGAATGTGCCCCATGAAAATTAATGTGGGAGTGTGTTTCATACTATGATACACATGTATGTCCTCTCTAGGTGCATTCTCCTTTATTTTTGCTTAAAGATAAATGTGTTCACCCCCCTCTTTCTGGTGATATCACCTCCTTTAGCTTTTTTTTCCATTTTTCATGCATCTCGTTCTAACTCTAGTTCCTTGGAATGTTGATTTTAGGATTTTATTTATGTAGGAGTAGTTTTAGCAATAGGAATAGGTAGAGGAACAGGCCTTCTCCGGAGGTTTGTCTCTAGCGTGCAATGTCCCATAACTTAGAGACAATCCCATGTTGCCTCAAAACCCCAATTCATCTTGATATGGTATGGGTGTAATTTTTATCCCCAATAATTATGACATGTGTCAGGTTGAGGTTCAGTGAGAATGCAATGCATTTAAATCCACTCTAACCCAGCAAGTTTAACTTAAATGCAGGTGGGGTTTTGTGATTGAGTCATACTATACCAAAGGGAAAAAGGGGACAATTAGGACACCTAGGACAAAAAAATGTTCCTTGGAGAAATATTATAACATGTGGCATGGTGGAAATTTTTCTAAGTATGGATTTTAAGCTTCTCCCTCACTTTCACACACCTTAATTCAGTTTAGACTCAACCTGGGTTAACCATATTCATGTGGAGGGTTCAAGAGCTAGAAAAATGAATGGGTCACATTTTATTGTCCCCCTAGTTGTAGAGGGGATAATTTCAAAACAAAATTACACCCATGGTGAGGTAGTGAGGACACACTTTTTTTGCCCCTCTTGTCCCCCTTGTATTTTGGGTGCAAATGGGACACATGGGACAAATGGGACAAATGGGACACATAAGGCTCCAAAGTGCACCTTGGGGAGGAGGATGAGGGAAAAATTTTATGTCCCTCATGTCCCCCTTGTACCCTAATGTAAAATTTGGACACAAGTAGGTGAAAATTGCGACTAGGCCAAGAATGGAAAGCCATTTTTGCACTAGATGTCTAGAAATAGCTAGGAAACTTGATTTTTCACCACGTAGGCTTAGAGTAATGTTTTAGGGTAAAATATTATATTATTTTGAATCCAAATCACATAATAAGATTAATGGAACTAGTTTCAATACTTTATTATTCATGAAAGTGAAAATTTAGTTCCTTTTTGGTTTAGAACTACGAAGGGTGGCTACATTGTTTGGAGTTCTTCATGAAATCTTCACAGCTAAGATCAAAATTGATGTTACCACCTTGTATAGAATTATCATACATTTATGATTCCTATTTTTTAACTTTTAAATATTTACAAAGATCCCAGAATAATCGTGAGAAGTTAGGATTCAGTAATAGGTGTTTATTCCTTGCACCTAGAAAACTCGTTATTGAGCAGATTGTCCTTCAATGAGAAAACCTTCCAACAATATTCCTAAACTTCCTCCAAAAATTCCAAGACTCCCCAAAACCACCTTTGGATGTTTTATATCTTTCCTGAACTCCCATAGAGGATGCTTACTAGCTTCAAAATGGTTGCAAATAGCCTTTTTAGGCCTCTAAATGAAGTAATCTTTCGTTGAATGTGACTGAATTCACATATAACCTTGAGTAATATTTCTTGAACATGGAAAAAAAATTTAAAAACCTTGTTATGGATTTCCTCTGAGCTAGGGTGAGAGAGGGAATGAAGACAAGCTAGCCAGAGGAAGGATGCACAATGACTAAGAGGTAGGATTTCACTTTGGGACTTAGTTGTCATGCTCTAATTTTTTTCAATTTTTTGGGTTAGTCATTTTGTATGACAACATATGGCTCTATCTTGGGGATATTTTACTATAAGGTGTAATATATAACTCCATAAACCTCTTGGGATAGAATACCAGTGCTTTATCCATTGGGCTACAGAGTCATTACACTCAACAATAATAAAATTTAAAAACATGACCAACATGACCAACACACGACAGAGAAAGGAAACAAAAAACTAGAACTGAAACATGATGAAACATCCCAATCACCTATGTTACATGATGGGGACAACATTTTTTCACTGATGCACCAATTAAAACTGAATAATTACCCATATGCAGGTACTATTGAATGCCTTTCTTCCATAAATCCATTGACAAGCTAACTGAAATATGGTCCCTTTCTCAATTTCTTGAGAAATATTTCATGATCATTCTTACAATTGATGACACACTTAGTTAATTTCATTTATTTCTTCAAAACCTTCTTTCTATCTTTTCATCAATTCCCAAGTTTGTTATTATTGTTGATTCTGCTTCATTACTACGAAGATGAGTCTTGATCATACTCAACTTATTGTTTTCATAATGAGGCCTATGAGATTTGATAGGATTTTTTATTCATTTTTCATCTGCTTCATGACCATTATTTTCATGATTTGATTCTCAGTAGATTTTTTGGAAGCTTTAACACTATCACAAACCTCTTCATGTCCTACATTTATCAATTTCTCCAAGCAACCTTCTTTTAAGTGCACCTATTCTTTCTTGACTTGCTGCTCTATATAGTGTGATGTGTATATTGATTTAATATTTTAGAAATATATTTAGGACAAGGTTTGGGCATGAAACATGGAAATCATATTCTAGTCCATCTTGTCCATTTTGATATTTAAATTCCATCTTCATGATGAAAGCATATTTTCATTTAAGGGGGTCAACATTGCAAGATGCAAGAATATTCTTGTACACTCATTCCTTGCTGCGAAGGTTTTTATTTTGAAAAAAATCAGTCTTAGGATCAAGCATTGTTCCATCTATACACTCTTTATTGAGAAGATCTCCATCTTCATGAAAGAGGAATGAGCCCAAGATTGGGGATTAAATATTTGGATTATCGGTTTCCCAATCTTTAACATCATGGACTAGGGAGTCCATTTCCATGATGAATTCATCATCTTCTTAAGTAGATTAAATTCGATAAGATAAATCATTTTTTCGGTCATTAATTTCTCATTGCAAGAGATATTCTCTCTCGATAGGAAATAGAAATATTTGTATTCACAATGATACTTATTAAACAAATATTCATGACGAGTTTTAAGAATAAGATTGGAAACATTAGACTCACCTACCAAGAAATTTCTTTCCATCATTTTGTATTTGTGACCCACATTTCTCATCACCTCAAGACTACTTTTTTACAATTTGAAACTTTCATAACCACCATCACCACTTAGTAAAGAGACTACATTCATGCCCACATCCAGTGAGAAGTACATTCTTTCAAATTATGATTCTATCAAGTCACCATGATGCTTTCTGACCAATTATGTGACACTTGGATACTCTTCCATCAACATGGGCAACTCAACATATTCTTTTGAAATTACGAAAAATTTACAAGCCCTTGAACTTTGAAATAGGATATCCACCCTTAGATCAGTTGGTCTTTGAATAGTGTATTTCATTTTCCTGATTGGGAGGAGTTTCTTCATCTTGCCATTGACTGAAATGGTGGCATGTTGCCATTCCATTATTATATCTCCCCAACATATTGATAGAATCTTTGGCTTAGTAACATACAATATGAGGATGGCATGTCTACTATAAGAATTTTCATCGTGAACTTCTTGCTAGGGAAATTTGTAAATGTTACTTGAGTATCCTTAACATGTCCAACAAGAGGTACTTTTTGGTTTCCATGGAGTAATAATGGCCATTATCATGAGAGAGATAGAGACCAATAGATTTATAAACCTTTATATGAATGACATTGTTTGAGGCACTAGATCCGAGTAATGCAATTATTTAATTTGTATCCATTAATCAGCAAGGCTATATAGAAAGGTTCAATTTTTCTAGAGGTGAAGGGTGTGGAAGAATGAAGGTTCTAAGAAGGAGTGGTATGAGGAGCAGGAGGTATTTCTTTGGTAGTGGAATTTTTGGAACATGAAACTTAACTACTTCCTTTGATAAACTGGACTAGCCTATCAAATTTCTTAGGGTGAGTCTTCAAGTATTCAAACTTGGAAATCTGAATTTTTGCTTTCTCACAACACACACAAAGAGATGGCAGTTAAATGTGGGGGAAGATGGGGAATCAGAAAACTAATATCCCAATGGAACACGAGACAGATGGGACATGAAAATACCCCAAACAAAGGAAAAGTCCCCAAATTCAAAATTCTGAGAAATAACTAACTGCTGAAATCAAATCTATCTCTTTCTCTCATACTTCACAAGGACAAACAAAATATCCCGTAAGAGCCAATTAACCAAAAATTTTGAGAGTAAGGAAAAAATACACATATTGTTGGGCAAGTGACAACACACTACCGAGAATATCTTTGTCCCTCCAAATTCCTTACTGAAATGAGTTGTTGCAGGTTCCACTTGGTCAGCATGAGGAATAGGAATACTACTAAAGGTATTTTTCCATCCATCAGACAAACCGTTGATATCTTTGCACTTCCCAAACCATGATGGATGTTTCTCTATGATAGGTGCAATGGCAGCCCAAATCTCTAAGAGGAACTCCAGGGTGTCCTTAGTCAAGAAAAATGGGTTTCTTTACATGTTCCTCAAATGGACCAATCATCTCATTAGAAGATGTGTCTTTTCCCATTATAGATACTCCAAGTTTATGAATTTGATGATTTATACTATCCTGCAACTTGTACACTTGTCCCTCTTTTTCCTCTAGTTCAGCAATGGCCCAATTGACTCCTTCAAATCTAATTTCTAAAGACCTTTCCCATACATGAGACAAGTCTTCTGAAATATTTTCAAAAATATACCTATTGATCAAATATTGACGACGAGTTTTCCTCATTTCATTCACTACTGGACCCAGAGGATCCCAGTAGTCCATTTTTTTCTCCAAGTCTTCTTTGAGTGCCTACATCATGTTTGTTGTCACACACATGTAGGAAAAGAGTTTGACTACCTCTTAGATCACTGACTTCCCCTTTTATGAAATTGAATCAATCCATTCATTATTATCTCATCCCTGCATTGTGAACTCATGTGTCCTCTTGATAGATTCCAGATTGAAGCTACTAATGAGTACAACTTCTTTAATGGGGATTGGTGTGGCACCCTTCTTGTAGTCATAAGCTTCAATATTCTTCTTGATGGCCTCCTTATCATCTAAGTCATCATCAAAAGATTCTTCCTTGTAGACAAGACCGGTAAACTTAGAAATCAGTTGGGGAGTTATTTTCATCCTCTGTTCTCTGTCTTGCAAAGTAGAAGTAGTCTTCATGTACGCGTGAAATTGACCACTGGTATAGTCACCCAAGTTTTCTGAAATATGATAACTCATAGAGTTGCAATAACCCAACCTTCTCTATCTTCACCTTTACCTCATCACCGTAGATAGGAATTCCATCTGTTGTCCTATTATTTGTAGGGTGACCAATTCTAATGCCATCTCATTCTCTTTGGTGCTCGTTCAATGGTTGTAGTCACTCACAGCCATCTTTCTAACATGAGACACCCATTATTTTCAAAGTAATATGTCATCTAGATATTGTATCTTTGTGTACCATTCTTCATTGAAATTGGTGGAAATGGCTTGTTTCCCCTTACCCTTGCCCTGCTTTGGTGAAACATTTGCTACTTTCCTTGGTGTCATTTCTCAATCAGGTAACTAAAATTTCTTCCTTTCCCCTGATCCTAGCTCTTCTCAACTCTGCAGCTCCAATCCTTTATGAAAATCTCCTCAATCTTGTGCCTTAGCTATGGAACCCTAACCTAGAAAAACCATTTTTCCATAAGATGGTGTAATCACCCATAGGATTCTTCCACACAACCTTCTCCATTTACACCCATGTACTTCTTTTTCCACTTCGGTTCCCTGATCGAACTAGTTAGGTGCATAAATATTCACAACCCTTTTTCGCACAAACTTTCCTCAAGGATGCCCTAGTTCGCGAGAGCTCTTCATGATAACACAAATGCAAGGTAAACAATAATTTACCCTAACCTTCTACTTAAAGCTTTTCCTTTTTCCCTTGATAAATGCCATGCCACCTACAAACATACTCTTGTAATAAAGGTGGCTTTTTCCTATTGCCAACCTTCAGCACTTTTACCCCTGTGCCCAATCATGTCTAAAAACTTCTACAACCTTCCAGCGCCCAAAAACATTTACTGACCGAATATCCTCATGCGCATGCTTTTAACGTTGAAGGCACTTCTTCTATCTTTATCCTAATTTTTGGCATCACCTACCTCATGGTGTTCCTGCACTTCTCTCCTTTGTACATGGTTTTTGTAAATCCTTCCTAACATCAAACTCCTCATGTTCACCTTTTCCATGTGCACTCTTCCAAACTATGCACTTTTGATCCTATGACTCGGGCCATCAAAACACAGCTTCCAATGCTTGTCGCATCACTTCACCCCACACAAAAATAGATGTGTGGTCCTCTATGCATAGGAAACTTTGAAAATTTAAGTGGCTATCGAAACACAACGTGCACACACAAAAAAAAAGAAAAAAAAAAGAAAGGGAACAAACAACAAGGAAGGGGAAATACAAAGATAAGGAAAATGCATTAAGGGAAATATTTAGCTAAATGGAAATATTGTCTTATTTACAAACACAAGGAAGACTTATTTATAGTAGGGCTTTAGCTTACTCCCATTGAAATGTCCTGGTAATTGTGTTCCATCCAGTACTTGTAACTAGACAAGCACCTAAATCAAGTATGTAGGATACAATGTATGGGCCCATCCAACAGACTTTGAATTTCCTAGGATGGTGCACAAAATCTTGGAATCATACAATAGAACCATTTGACAAAACTCATAGACTTTTTTTTTCTTGATGTGTTTATCATGCCATGCCTTCTGCCTGGCTTGTTCTATTTTCTGACTCCAATGAGAAATAGCCCACCTCTCATCTAACTACATTAACTTATCGATTCATCTCCTCAAGTGCTTGTTCATCCACCTAATCCTCTTGTATGTGCGTTATACGCAATGATGGTAATATGAATTCAATAGGTAACACCACGTCCATGCACCAAACACCAATTAAAAAGGTGTGGCCTTGTTCAGTCTTTTATAAGTAGTCTAGTATGACCATAACACAACATAAACTTTATCATCCTAATTCTTTTCTTCCCACATCAAAAATATTGGTTAACACATGATTAAGATATCTTTGTTAAATGCCCCAGTGGTTCCATTAGACTTAGGGGTGATAAGGGGTAGTTTTGTGGTGGGATAACATGAATTCTGCCAACAAAATCCTAACTATCTCATTCAAGAAATGAGTACCCCTATCACTTGTTAAACTCAATCGGGCATCTATATCTGTTGATTATGTTTTCCCATAGGAACCTGGATGGCTGTTTCCACTATGTAATCCCTTATAGGTGATTGCCTCTGCCCACCTTGTTAAGTAATTAGTACAAGTAATGACATAGCGTGAACCAGTCCTTCATGTGGCAGGTGAAATTGGTCCTACAAAATCAATTGCCCACTTCTCAAATGGTTATGCACTAGCTATCAGTCTCAAGGGCATCTCATCTCTTCTTCCTGGTTTACTAAGGTGCTGACAATGGTCACACAGCCTTGCAAAACTCAATACAATCCTGGTAGATGCTTTCCCACCGCCAAATCCCTGCCAGAAGGATCTTATGCGTAGTTGCATTCCCTACATAGTGTCCTCCTGTAATTCCACCATGTGCTTCCTCCATGATTGCAATGCATTCATGCTCTAACATGCATTGGCACAAAACCTCATCATGACCTAGCTTGTATAAGTCATCCACCTAATTAACATGTAGGGCATGCGTGTATGGCTAACTGTTTCCTTTCAAAAGTCTTCATTCCCTCTGGTGCCACACCCATCTTGAGAAATACAACAATATCTTCCAAGTCAGAGGGCACGTGCACCATAATCTAAACAGTTTTGCATTTGACATTATATCCTCAATGCTTTGCACATCCTCCCCTGAGTCAATCCTTGATAAATGGTCAGGTCCCAAATTACTCTTACCCAGTTTCACAACAACCGTAAACTTAAATTCTTGAAACAACAGGACCCACCGACATATGCATCCTTGTAAAACGAGCTTGTTTACTAAGTACTTCAATGCCATGTGGTCCGTGTAGAAAATGAAGGGTGTTGCCAACAGATACTACCTAAATTTGTGCAGTGCGTAGATCATTGACAATGCTTCACACTTAGTAGTAGTATAGTTTTGTTCTGCTGGGGTTAGCTTTCTACTAGAAAAACACAAGGGGTGGTCAACAATTCCCTTCTCTAGGTTGTGCTAAGATTGACCCTAATCTCCATCCCCAAAGCATCAAAATGTACATGGAATGGACTTATCCCAAGAAGGAAAGCGTAATATGGGTGTAGTGATAAGCTTATTATTTAATGTATCAAATGCCATCTGTTGTTTCTCTCCCCAGTGAAATGTGACTTTTGTGTTTCAACAACTCTTCCAATGACACGGTGAGCGATCTTGGCATACCCCTTAATAAATTTCCAATAATATCCTGTATGCCCAAGGAATCTGCGCACTGCGCTCTGGCTGGTAGGTTCCCCCAATCCCAGAATAATGACAACTTTGGTGCAGGATCTACCAACAAGCCTTCCTTACATATGATATGCCCGAAAAGGGTTCCAAATGGAGTAGCGAAGAGACATTTCTTGATGTTGAGGGATATCACGCAACTGTCTAACATCTCTCAAACATCTAACCACAAATTGTCACAATGATCCCTCACTAATCCATATACCATCCAATCATCAAGGTAGAATTGAAGGAACTTATGGATAAAATCTTGAAATTCTTGCACCACAATGCACAAAAACACAACAGGCACATTCTTTAGTTCAAAAGGCATGACTGTGTAGGAAAATCCTTCCCCATTCAGTGGCGAAAGTTTCTTTTCTTGGTCTTCCTTTGTAATTCTAACCTGATGATATCTTGAGAATCCATGTCTGTGAAAGAATAGATCTTTTTCCTCGACTACTCCTTCCAGGATCTCCTCAGTGAAGGGGTTGGAAAAGGGTCAATAACACATACCACATTCAAATCCATATAATTAACACAAATTCTTATCCTGTCATCCTTCTTAATGTTGATGACCATCGAGCTTATCCATTCTGATTCCTCAACGGCCTCAATGATTCCTGATGCAATCATCTTGTCAATCTCATCCTTTACTTTGACATGAAAATTCAGATTCATTCGATAAGTTATCTTCCGAATTAGGTGCACACCTTCCTTTAACTTGATCCGCATTTCCCCTAACAGAGTGGTGAACACCTTTAAGCTCATGTTACCCGCTCGGAAATAAGTCCTAAAACTCACATACATAGATCGATGATCTTCGAAACCTCCTTTTTCTGTCCAGTAATCTCCAACAGTAGCCTCCTTATGTTCGGCCTCCAAACCAATGTTAACCTTCTTGGTTTTCTAGGGGTTCATGGTAGGCCCATGCTTGCTCATCATGACACTATCCATAACTTCACATGTACCCTTAGTATGGTTAACATCTAAATTTTCCACTTCTTCACCATCGATCACATAGACCAACTTTGCCTTTTTATTTTTCCATGCATTCATGCTCAAGTTAGTATCTCCTCTGATTCTTCCTCATCAAAGCTGTGCTTCTAAGCTAGGTTCAGTCAATACTTCTAGTATTCTAACCTCCGCCATGGCACTATCTCCCATCATTAGGTGCTTAACAACCTATAACGCCTCATCCATTAATGGCTTGGTGCTTTGATATTTGAAAGTTTGAAGGAGGTTAGCCGTCAACTTGCCACTTTCTTGTCTAATGATGCATCTTTGAGTGAATGTACCATGTGTGTGCGTAACCTTGTAAGGTGGAGTATAACTTATGCACCCATAAAGAAGGTGGCAAGGCTTCTACACCTTCCATCTAGGCCTTCTCACATGCTTGGACGTGAAATGAGGTGGGTTCCTTCCCATGATAATCTTGTATGATAGTAGGTGCATTACTTTGAGAAAACCTAACAGAGAATGTGATTCTCACTTCATGCCACTCTAGAAGGCTATCGCGATGGGTCTCCCACCAACATGCTATGGTCCTCGAGTAAGGTATAGTCTAAGCATCCTTCTCCTTTCGATCTCACTTCTCCACTGGGTCTCCATTTCTTGTAGGAAAACATTAGGGTTGGATCCTCTAGAATAACTTGGCAACTTCTTTCCTCCTAGGTGTTTGACTGAGCGCACCTTTGTCTACTCTCTGTCACAGAGCCCCTTAACTACCTTCTGACCAAGTCATATGTCTTGTCTGTCCCAATTTTCACATGCCACACTAGTTGTATCACTTATAGATTGAGTGTCTTCCCACTAAATAACACCCTCCTTTGTTAGTTGCACAACTTCAGGGTCCCATATAGTGCGCACGTAAATTTTGTCTAGGTCTTCCTCTCCTAAAGGCTCAATATAGGGTGCCCAATTCCCATCTGTCAAAGGAATGATAACAGGTTCATCTTTGTTCTCAAAACTTATATACCCCTTATTGAAACATAAGTCAACATTGTTCTTATAGCACCAGGGGCACCCAAGTAACGCTGGAAAGCTTTCCACCTCAGCAAGCGCTAAGACTTCGAAGTCTCCAGTGAATTTCACCCCTTGGATAGTGATAAGCAACATCCTTTAAAACACCAATGGGCATTGCCTTTGTCTTATTGGCCATATATAACACATTTGAAGATGACTGTAATGGGGGCCTTCCCATTTGATTCTAGGTGTCCAGGGTGATAACATTGAATTCCACACCTGTGCCAATCATAATATTGCTTACAGAGCCATCCATCAACAACTACATTCAAGGTAATTTCCTTATCGTAGTCGAGGCTGTGGGGGGAAGGTTAGCATGCAAAACATACCTCTCACGCTCTTCTCCAGCACTTGGTATCTTATCCCTCAACCATTATCCTAATAAAGGAATGATATTCTCTTAGTGTAACATCTTACACACCTCTTTGACATCATCTATATCTTACTAAGGAACCTTAGCTCTTTTCTTCTACCCCAACTTCCTGGATTACTCCTTTAGACATTGAATTTCCCCTTGAAGACTCCTGATTACGTCCATGGTCTCTTGATATACTTCCTTTTGATGGGTAGGGTCCAGATACTTCCCATACACCACCTCTTCTCTTGTAATCAGTGGTCTCTTACTTTGGTATCTCCCTAGCGTGTGCAACCTCAGCTCACGTCGTCACTAGTACATGTTCTAATTCTAACTCATGTGCAACCCTTGACATCCATTGCGAGTCAAATTTCTTAATTCTTACCATCCTCGACATGCCTTTGTCTTTATGGTGTTGCTAGATCATATGTTCAAATAGCTCTGGGAACTCCTCATACTTGTGCTTCTTTCCACACCAAGAGACACTATAGTAGGTCAGGACATTCACGCTTGTAATGCTCTTATGGACCCATAATTATAACAAGTTCTGTGAGGGAATTCACCTCTTCCACCTTCGCGTGATTGCCATGACCTCTAAATCCTCCACTGAAAGCCTCTTCCACAAGCTCCCCCATCCACGCGTCTTTCATAGTGATGACCATCATCCTTGGAATTATTTGCAATGTTTGTTTGGCACACACCAATATCAATGACATCATGTATCTGGTCAATCAATCTACAATCCTTGGTGTCATGAGTAGTAGAGGTGAAAATATTGCAATAACAAGACACATTCTTATGGATCATGCACTACACTAGCAGGACACCTACTTACATCATGATCTCTGTGGAAAATTTCATAGTCTATTATCATGGTGCATTTACTGATCTTTGAGGACAATTATCCTTTGTATGCCCCTCTACCTCACAATCCATGCACCATAGGCCACTGTGAGTCTCATGGGTCGAGTTCATAGATAGCTTCTCCAGTTTACTTTTACCATTGCAATAATATGAGCTTCAAGAAAATGACTAACACCAGTATCGTATGCTTCCCATGGCCTTGACATGCAGGGTAGCCTCCAAGGCTTCACACGAGTCTGTGAAAGTCTTATGCAAAAGTGCTCTCCTGAAAGGTGTTATTAATCCTCCAAAAAACCATTAAGCATGATGAGAAGGATGAATATCATAAGATAGTTTTGATAAGAGAGTTTTAAAATGTGCATCATACTCCTACACACTCTCTGCAATACCTTTTTGAATCTCCTTCAGTGCATGCTAATGCTCTTTTGTTCAAACTTCAGGAATATGGAATTCAGCTAAGAAGGCATTACGCAGTGCGATATAATCTACTACTGTCTGGTGGGGGTCATACTTCTGGTACCAACTATGCGTACATGTCCTTGCAACGTTGTTACAAAATGACTTACCTTCCATTCTGGGGTAGTGATCCCCTTCGCACGCCATAGTCATCTCACATTTGTGTACATGCTCTGCAACATCCTCAACACCTTTGTAATATGGTAGATGCAAAGAAATTTCAAAAAATACTTGCTGAGGTGGTTGAGGCCCTTGTCTGCCTGATCTAGAACCTTGATTCCCTCTGGTGTTACCTCCACCACTAGATCCACTAGATCCACCAACTCCTGTTCCCTCCTAACCCACCAGATCCTCTAGATCCACTAGGTCCACTAGTTCCTATTCCACCTGACCCACCAGATCCACCTCACGTAGCTGGAAAGGGTCCTGAAGTGGTTGCACCTTGTGTCCCCACTGTCGTGCTAAACTATGTGCCAACAATCTGTGATATTACACCACTACCCAGATGTGTGTCCTGCATCGCTTCCAAATGTGATACCCAAGCTTTGTGTACCCAAAATTTTCCCAAATGTCCACTCCATGACAATATACCTCCAAACACAGGAAATGATTGTGCAACCATAGATGTGCCAAATGAAAAGTTATACCTCCTAGGTGCTGATCGGTTACTTCCACCAATACTAACTGGGTTAGTAATACTTATCTCTGGATTTGGAAAACTAAGCACTAGGGGTTTGTCACCAGGTGGATTCAGATTTGTGTCTGATGAACTCTCCTTTCTCCAAGTGACGAGCTCTCATCAGAAGCTGAAGGGGTCTCTCTCCTGCACTTGCCAAGATGGGGTAGCACAGACTGCTCAAGGTCCATGTCCTCTGTCGTGAACCTTCAATTCCTTCCTACAATGTATACCTCCATAAATCCATCACTCCTGAAACTTTGCATTTGTCTATCTAACTCCCTCTCATGAGCTTCATTATACTTGAGTCATCTCTCTTCCCTCTCCTTCTCAGCCACAAGGTCCACCATCTTCCTCCACCCTAGCTTCCTCACCCAGCACTTAGAAGAAGCTTAGCTGGCCATAGGAAATGCTTCCAAACTCAGTGTAATGATCAAGATCTTTATAGCTAAAGGGATAACATGCAAGAAAGATCCTCTTGGATCCCTCAAGAACTCAAACTCAACAATCTCTAGACAGGAATACGTAGAAATTACGTACTCCAAGGTGTAACTCATCAACACTCTACTCCACCAATGATCAATCAACATGTGTCCAAGTTAGATCAGCATCATGTAGCCTCTGATACTCCTCTTGGGTCCATACGTGAGGTCTATAGTACCAGCTTGATCTAGATGCATACACCGAAATCCATTCATACAACTCCACTGGAAAACAACAAAAGAAGGTCTCATACAACTCATGATATAGATGTTCTTCTACCCATTTATGTGCCTCAAACTCAGGTCCAGTACTAAATCTTTGAGAAAACTCATCCTCCATGATTTTAAGCCATGCTTCGACACTGTCCAAGGTCAAGTGCTCTGTCATCATGCACCATTCTCAAAACAACTTTGAAAAAGAGGTCCTCGACAATGAAACCAAGATGTAGTCATTTATTTACCCTTAATACTATTTTCTAACCCCAAGCGCGTCAACCTATCACCTACGGGCACTGGGAACTTCACCTGAGGCATGCGTGGGCACCGAGCCCCCTCCTTTATGTGAGACTTTATGAGAAGGTTCCACATTAATGGAGGATGATTTGCAAAAGTAGTAAGGGCATTCACTTATTTAAAAAGGTAGAAAGGTGCAATAACAATATCCACACATTAATGCATTAATAGAAGCTAAATAACATTTGTAAGAAGCATAATAAACTAGATTTGAGCCATGATAAGTCATATAACATGAGGGTTTACACCCATAAACAAGTTATACAAAACGAACCCACACACACACACACACACACACACATACATATATATTGATTTAAAATAGTTCTGGTAGCCACATTATAGTCAAAAGGGTCATCTCATACCATATATATATAAATGATAGAGACTTAACTCTTGTAAATTATTCTTTGATATGAGACCCTAGCTATACTTTTCCCATTTTAACCCTTGTTACAGATCCTAGTACCATACATAGGCTTATGGCATCCCTTACAACCCTTAGCACTAAGTGCTCTAAACCCTAGCATTACTGCAACACTTTGTACTCTCCTTCTCTTTCTCTGCATTCTCTATGCATGCCCTTTGTCTCTCATCTCTTGTATATCTATCTCAGCCCTAAGCATGAGCATCTCTTTTTATAGGATCAAAACCCACTGCCATGCCTTCTCTACTGAACAGATCATGTGCCAAGTGACAGATGTGGTCCTCCATTGGTGAATGCTTATCCCTTTGCAAACCCTCCACTCTCTGTAATGATGTCTTCTGGGAATATTCCCTGTGGGGAATATCCTTTTCTTGACCTCCAAGGTTCCAGGCTGGCACCTTATCCACTCATCATGCCTAGTCAAGTCCTCACACTTTTCCTCAAGTGGCCCTAGAATGACAAATATGGCTAAGTCCTTTAAACCCGTGTTCTGCCTTCCGCGCATGCCCTGGTTTCACTTAAACCCTTTTTAAACCCCTTTTTCATGTGTGCTTTCCCCTTAGCACCCTTCTTCTCACTGGTCTAGCATGCACACTCCCTTTGGTACATAGCCAATATTTCAAGACCCAACATTCCCTAGCTATCTGACTAGCTTTAAGGTGAAAATATTCAAACTAGATCCATTATCCACAAGCACTCTTTTAATCTTTCTACGAGTGACAAATACCTCACTCTACAGGGGTAAATTGTGCATATGTTTATGAAGTGGCACTTCACTCTGGTTAAAGGAAATGCATTTATTGAGGGAAATGTTTATGACCATGGCTTGGAGGTGTGAAGGATCGACATCTATTAGAACTATTGACCCTTGAAGTGTTTTATAAAGGATATCCTTATGAGAGCTTGATATCTTGAGAAGGTCTAAGATCAAAATATTAGTCATGGTTTTCTCAAGTTCCTCCAACAAATCATACTTATGTTTCTCAGGGATATGAGAATGAGGTTCTGAAATCACTGGTGAGTGCATCGATTTATTATGGCACAATCATTGCTAATGATTCTAATAGCATTTACCTACTCATTGGACAACTCTATAGTCATCACATATTTGGCAACTCTATAGTCATCAGATGAATGACCTTGATCCGGATTTTTTGTTCCTTCTTTATCATGTTTAGGGAAGGGCTGTTTCAAGAGTTCCATTTTTCTATTAGGCCCTTGTCCTAATTTAAGGGATTCCACTTCAATCTTCCCATCCTCAATGAGGTCTTGAATAAAGTGTCTCAATTTTAAACATTTGTTTGGCCTCAGAATATTGACTAAGTCTTCAAGGGCACACGTGCATGCACGAGACCAATAAAGAAGATGGGTGTGCATGGAAAAGTGTGCATGAAATGGGTTTTAGAATGGTTTTAAAGAAACTACGACGTGTGCGCAAGACAGAGGAAAGGATTTCAGGACTTATTCATATTTGACATTCCAAGAAGCACTTGAGAAAAATCAAGACCCAACTAGACATGTTGAATAGATAAGGTGACAACCAGACGACTTGGTGGTCAAGAAAATAATATTCCACGCATGGAACATTCCTAAAGACATCATTACAGAAAGTGGGGAGCTCATATTAGAAGAAGCATGCTCCACTGGAGGACCACCCTGACACTTGGCAACTAATCTACTACTTCAGAAGAGCATGGTGGTGGGTGATAAACCTATATATAGAGATGCTTGGGCAGAAGAAGAAGAACAACTTTAGAGGGACACCATCAGATGTATATGATGAACATCATAGAAAGGATGGAAGGGTGAAGCTCTGCAGAAATAATAAAAGGTTTTATGGGTTGGGGTTCTCATTAGAGGACTATAGGAATATTAGCATATCTAGGGGATAGGTCTGTGACAATTTTTGTAATAGTGAAGAATAACTAGATATTTTTATGCATGAATCATGATATATTGGTCTAATATGACCCTTTTAGATGTGATATGGTTACTAAACTATGAAATATATTGTTCATAGGTGTAAACCCTAGTGCCATTTTCTTTATGTTATGGATCAAATTTACTATCTGTGTGATGTTTCTTTTGTTATCTAAATGGGTATGTTTGTGTAATGACTCATCCTATGTTTTCAAAATATATGCATGATCGTTTAATTTTTCTACACTTAATCTATCATCAATGTCAACATCTTCTCACAATGCTCACATAAAGGAGGGGCTCAGTGCCCGCACGCACCTCAGGTGCACACTCAACGCTGTTGAGTGATAGGCTGGTACACATGGGGTTAGAAGGTTATTCTATGGGCATAAAAATGACTACATCTTGGTTCCATTGCTGGGACCTTTTTTCAAAGCTATTGTGAGAGATGACTACATCTTGGTTCCTTTGACGTATGATGACAGAGTGCTTGACCCTGGAAAGTGTCGAAGCATGGTTTAAACACATGGAGGATGAGTTTTCTCAAATATTTATTACTGGAACTGAGTTTGATGCATGCATATGGGTAGAAGAACACCTATATCATGAGTTATATGAGACCTTCTTTTTTTGTTTTCTAGTAGAATTATTTTAATGGCTTTCAGCACATGCATCCAGATCAAGCTGGTACTATAGATTGCATGTATAGACCTAAGATGATTACCAGAGGCTGCAAGATGTAGATCTGACTTGGACAAGTGTTGTTGATCACCAGTGGAAAAGAGTGATAACCAGTTATACCCAGGAATACACTATTTCTACATATTCCTGTCCAGAGGTTACTGAGTTTGAGTTCCTTAGGGAACCTAGAGGATCGTTTTTGCAACCTATTCCATTGGCTATGAATATCTTGATCATTACGCTAAGTTTGGAGGTATTCCCCATGGTCAGCTAAGCTTCCTTGAGTGCTTGGCGAGGAAGCTAGGGTGTAGGAAGATGAAATAAATTATGGCAGAAAAGGAGAGGGAAGAGAGACGAATCAAGTATAATGAAGCATGTGAAAGTGAGTTGGATAGATAACATGAGGTTACAGGAGTGATATATGAGGTTACAGAAGTTGCAGGAAGGAATTGAGGTTCAAGTAGAGGACGTGGAACCTAAGCAATCTGTGCTACTCCATCTTGGCAAGCACGAGAGAGAAACCACTTCAGTTTCTGATGAGATTTTATTACATGGAGAAAGGAGATCCGTCGATGCACATCTAAATGTACCTAGTGACCGACCCATGGTGCTTTGTTTTCCAAACTAAGAGACACAGACAAGTATTGCTAACCTAATTGGTATCAGTGGAAGTGATCAATCTACACCTGGGAGGTATAACTTCTCATTTGGGACATCTATGGCCGCACAAATAACTCCTACATTTGGAGGCATTTTTGGGAAAAGTGTAAGTACACAACATTTGGGTATTATGTCTGGGAGTAGCACGAGATACATGTCTGGTAGCGGAGCTATATCACAAACCATCGATGCATAATTCAGTGGGACATTGCAAACACTAGGTGTGACCGCTTCAAACCCGTTACCAGATGTAGGAGGAGGACCTAGCAGATCTGGAGGTGGATCTAGTCGATCGAGAGGCATAAGACCTGGTGGATCCAGTAGATCTGTTGGAGGAGGAAACACCAAAGGGAATCAAGGTTCTGGATCAGGTGGACAAGGGTTCTCAACCACCTCTACAAGTATTTTTTGAGATGTATTTACATCTGACATATTACAAGGGTGTTAAGGATACTGCAGAGCATGTGCACAAGTGGGAATTACTATGGCACGCAAAGGGGATCACTACCCTAGAATGAAAGGAAAGTTATTTTATAATAACAATGCAGGGGCACGTGCATAGTTGGTACCAAAATTATGACCCCCATCAAATGGTGGTAGATTACACCATGCTCCAAAATGCCTTCTTGGCTAAATTCCATATCCCTAAATTTTTTTAGAAGAGTATTAGCACTTTGAAGGAGATCCATCAAGGAATGATAGAGAGTGTGCAGGAATATGACGCATGGTTCAAAACTCTTTTTTCTAAGATATCTTATGATATTCATCCTTCTCAGCATGCTCAGTGGTTTGTTGGAGGATTAATAACACCATTTAGAAGAGTGCTTTCACATAATACATTTACGGACCTGCATGAGGCCTTGGAGGCTGCTCTATGCATTAAGGCTATTGGAAGTGTAGATACCAGTGTTAGCCCTTTCCTTGAGGCTCAAATTGATGCAATGGTGAAGCAACTAGAGAAACTATCTACAAACTCGACACATGAGACTCACTATGGTCTATGGTGCACAAAGTGTGAGGTAGAGGGGCATGTAAAGGATAATTTTCCTTACAGGTTAGTACGTGTCATGACGGTGGACTGTGAAATTTTCCATGGGGATCATAATGCAAGTAGATGCCCACTACTGCAGCACATGATCCGTTAGAATGTGTCTTGCTATTGCAAGATTTATACCTCTATGACCCATGACACCAAATATTGTAGCTTAATTGACCAGATACATGATGTCATTGATCTTAGTGTGCTTAAGACCAACCTTGTAGTCAACCCCAAGGATGATAACCACTGCTATCAAGGGCATACAGATGGAGGAGTGCATGGAAGAGGTTTCTGTGGAGGATTTTGTGGTCATAGAAACTGTGGAGGAAGAGGTGAGTTCCTATGAGGAACTTGTTATAAATGTGGGTCTACAAAGCATTATAAGTGTGAGTGTCCTGATCTGTTGAAATGCTCGTGGTGCGGAAAGAAACATAAGTATAAAGAGTGCCCTAAAATATTTGAGCACATGAACTAGTAGCACTAGAAAGACAAGGGAATTGGGATGGTAAGCATAAAGAAGGCCGACTCATAATGGATGCCAAGAGTGGTGCATGAGTCAGGACCATAACCTATACTAGTGACAACGCGAGTAGAGGCCACGTGCACCAAGGAGATACCAAGATAAAGAACATTAGTTACAAGAGAAGAAGTAATACATGGGAAGTATCTAGACCTTACTCATCAAAAAGAGGTGTATCGAGAGACTATGGATGTGATTCGGAGTCTACAAGAAGAGATCTAGTGTCTGAAGGAGCAATCAAAGCATTCAGGGTAAAGGAATAATGTTGAGGCCCCGCAGAAGGATTTAGATGAGGTTAGGGAAGTATGCAAGATGTTAAGGCAAGCAAATATCATTCCCTTACTAGAATAATGGTTACAAGAGAAGATACCACACGCTGGGAGAGAGCATGAGAGGTAGAAACTGTATGCTAACCTTCCTTCCCACAACCTTGACTATGACAAAGAGCTAACCTTAAATGTTGTTGTAGATGGATGGATTCTGAGAAATATTCTTATCGACACAGGCACAGAGGTCAATTTTCTCACTTTGGATGCATGACATCAAATGGTAAGGCCCAAATTATAGCCATCTTTGAATGTCCTATATATGGAAAACAAGACAAAGGTAATTCCCATTAGTGTCTTAAACAATGCGGTTATCACTATTCAAGGGGCCAAGTTCTGTGTAGACTTCAAAGTCTTAGCTCTAGCAAAGGTGAATAACTTTCTAGCATTACTTGGGTGCCCCTGATGTTATAAAAACAATGTTGACCTATGGTTTAACAAAGGGTATATCAGTTTTGAGAACAAGGAGGAACGTGTCATCATACCCTTGACCGATGGGAAGTCTATTATCTCATTTTTAGTGATTCCAGCCAAAATTCAAATAACCATAGAAATTTTTTTTGACAAAACCTCCTAAAAATTCCCTTTGAAGGATATTTTCAAGATTTCAGGTTTCCATCACATGCAAACATGTATTTTACATGCTTCATGTCGAGTGTCTTCTGAAACCCGATTACATGACAGTGTATCGGGTTTTCGGAACCCACGAGCATCAGAACATACCTTACAAAAAACATGTTACATGTTGCTTGTTTCCTGAAACCCAAAACCCAAAATGATCCTTTGTGTTGGGTTTTCGGAAGTGCTAAGCATGACGACATGGCATTAATGTCAAGTTTTCAGTTAGTTGGCACACATGTCAAAGGAGATGTAATAAATGCTAGGGTTTTATAAATAGTCTAATTTTACACGTCATTTCTACCTGACATATTTTCACTACGTGGATTTTTTCGTACATGCTCCTTCGATCTCCAAACCCGACTGAACTTCTCGACCAATTTCATGATTCATCTTTGATAATTTTTTAAATTTCTTGAAGGTATTTTCTCTTCTTATCATTTTGGGGTTTTTGGGTTTGTTTTTGAAGTGTTCTTTTGGTGTTTTTCCTCTTTGCTTTTTCTTACCTCTGGGTTTAGGGTTTAGGGTTGTTTTATTAATTTTTTGATTGAATTTCCATGAAACCCCTTGTTTAAAAATTCATCCTAGGTATTTTCTTATTTCCTTCCATGGATATACTCTTGTTTTTTTTTAGAATAAATCTATAAAACCTAACTTACAAGCTTGGAGAAAATTTTACCTGTTCAGGCATCCCAGAAACCCATCACCTTTATTTCCAGTTTTACAGGGTGTCAGACACTGTTTGGTTTCTATAGTGTATCAGGTTTTGCAAAGTTCTTAGCATCCTCTGACTTCTACTTGTGTTGGGTTTCACAAATTGTTTAACACTGTTTGGTTTCCGCAGTGTGTCGGGTTCCGCAGGGTGCTCAACATCTCTTGATTTCTGCCTATGTGTTAGGTTTCATGAAGTGTCCGACACAACCTAGTTTATGATTATACAGTACAGTGTGCCAGGTTTCATGAATTTTCTGACATGTCTCAAAGTCTAATTGGTGTGGCAGGTCTGTGGGGTTGCTCAGCAAGCTTCCAAGCCCGATTGGTCAAACAAGAGTTATCTAGGCATTCTTTCTTTAGCACTTCTCATGTCGGATCCTAGATCATCTAAGGATAAGTCAGAAAGGTTAGGAAAGATGAAGTACAAGTACCAGAAAATAGAATCTCCTTCCTACATTGATTTCAATTATGAAATCTGAGACATGGAGCTTGGTAACATAGATATGGAGGACTTTTGGAACAGAACCAAGGATTCTTCTCAGAGTCCCTAGATGAATTCAATAACCAACAGTGGCCTCCCTCTCACAACAGGGTTCCCAATGTCTGCTCAATGCCCTGAGTTCATTCTGTCATGTGCTTCCAATTATGACTCAAATTCCCACTTAGTGAAAAAACAAGCAGGAGAAACCATAGTGAAGTTGGATGGAGGTTACTTTAATGACCTCTTAAGATTACCCAACTTTGAGGAATATGTTGATGTAGATCTTAAGTCAGCACAGAAATCCTGGGACAAATATCAAGAAGATTGCATCAAGCATGTGAATAAATAGTTCCTGATAAAGGCTAAGCCAGTCATCTCTAGGTTTCCCAAATTTGTCCCCAAGAGTGATTTCATCCTTGAAATTAGTGACATCATCAGCCTGTTGAGTCAAGTATTTGGACTCCCCAAGTCAGGAGACTTTCAAGGGTGGATGTATCAATTCATGGTCATTATAAAGAAGAATGAACAAAGGATTGATTGGAGAAGTACTATAAGTAATGAGATTGATTCCCAGATGAAGATAGTATTGACTACCAGCAAGTTTTATATGTCGTCATATGCCACCTATGTAGTAGTCAGCATGAGGAATTATCCAGGGTTAGATGCTAAGGGAAATAATTCAACTGAACACATGTATTGGTATTTCCCTTAGCTGATAATGAAAGGGTCCGAGGATCAATTCAGAAGAGTGAATAACGCCTTATTTTATGAGAACATCTACATGTTGAACCCTGATTGAAGAAAGAGAAGAGTCTCTGATGAGACATGGGCCAAAGTATCAAAATGGGGTTGTATCTTCTTACAGTTCAAGAAGTTCACATACCTTTGGGTGGTCATATACCCAGGTGATCCTTTCCGATTTCCCAGATTCCTAAGTGAGAAGCTAATACTGATGGAGTTGGTTAGACAATTGTTGGATTTTCACAAACTCCAATAGAGTAAACACAAAGCTTCCATATCCTTCCCTATTTCCATCAGAAGGTACGTGTGCTCGATAGTGGTTAAAGCTAAGAATGTGGTGCATGAGCTTCAAGACGTTGAAGAAGCACATGAAGCACAGAGATGGATTTGATTTCCGAGGAGTCCTTAAATTTTATGGGACTTTATATCTACATGTGCCCAACATAGAAGATATTTGAGTTGATCTTCGGGATGAAGTTTCCATCCGAAGAAAAGACAATAGCATGTTTACAATTGAAGAAATTTAGATGCTAGATTTATTTGACATCCCAAAGGGCACTACGGTAACGAGAGTGTCCTTGACGCCTCGTATGATGGGTTAAATGAAGACCGATATGTATTCCCAGCCATTGATTGGTCCATCACTGAGAAAGCTTCTATTGTGGGGAGAGCTACTCAAATTATTGCACGTATTAAGGTGTGGCTCATTTCTTGGGGAATGAGTTATAAAGAAGGGAGTTTTTCAAAGCTAGATACTTTTGAAGTGGGACCCTCTAAGGGAAAAAAGGAAAAGGATAAGAACCATTCCAAGAGGCCAATAAAGGTTAAGTTTGTCAGAAAGGGAGAAGATCAAGTAACCACATCAGTGGCCACTCTCCCACAAACAGTTGAGGTTCTTGATTCATCTCCATAACTAGAATAAGGAAATCCTCCTTCAGGAGACAAGATTCTTCAACCTTCCATTCCTCTTTTGGTTGATAGTTCATTAGAGGTAAGTCTTCCTCTTATCTCTTAAGCTCTAATTTTGAAATCATTGCCTCCTCCCATTCAGCCTTCCTTACCTCATATTTCATCACCAAGTTCCTCAGCAATGGCTAGTATCTTCTCTGGTCTCTCACCTCTCCCCATTAGACCCCAGTTAACCATGGACATGCCTCCTCCTTCTACGCCTTCATTCCCTAAGTCCATTACCATGGACACTACACTTGCAGTGGTCACCACTCCACAAGCTAACCTTCCTCCACCTGAGAATGTGATCGTAACACCTACAATGGGAGAAAATTCTTCCAATATGCCTCAATGGTTAATAGATAAAACCCCAAGGAAGAAGAAGGTGGTAGTTCCCCTACCAGCCTTTGATTTCAATTCCCTCAAGGAAACTCCTACCAAGCTGGCTAAGAAACTCCAAACAGTTTCAAGGATTTCAGTGGATGCCTCAAGGCATAAATTTTTAGAAATTTCTACTCCTGTGGCTGATAAAACCAAGGATGATATAATGGTCACAGATTATCAAATCACAAGGGTTGATCTAGGAAAAGTAACAACGGAGGGAGCATAAAAGGATGCACAAGATGCCATGAATGTGTTGTGTCAGAAGCTAAAGGAAACTAAGGCAAAAAAAGATGAGCTAAAAGAGAAAGTAGATTAGCTGAAAGAAGTACTACTTAAGCTCTCAAAGCCTCTTGAGTCAAAACCATCATCCTCTACTCCTATCAGGTTTGATTTCTCATCGGTACCCATGATTGAGAAGATTAATAAGAAGGAGAGAACGGTCAATGAATGGATCCAAAGGCTGCTTCTGTAAGGAAAAGAAGTCATTGATGACACCATGGAAGTCTACAAATCCTTAAAGGATATAAAGAAGAATGGAGAGAAAATGGATGATGAATTTTCAGCAGAATTCGGGAACCTAGAGTTAACTTTTAAAGCTCTCCAAATGCTGAAACAGGTTCCATCCCACATCTTGATCAAAGAAGGCATCATTCCACATAGGGAAAAGCATTTTTAACTAACCAAGGCCATTAGATTCAGAATAAATATTCTCAATGAAGCTTGCAGCAAATTGAGGGAATCAAGAGATCAATTTATTGATGACACGAATTACATAGAAGAAGAGTTAATCAATATCTATGCTAAGGTGTTGAATGAAAGCTTAGGTATTCTTCTTGTTGATGATCTTTACAAGAATATCAAAGAATCAATTTAGCATGAACCAACTTATGGCTTTAGTCTAGAAATCATTGATAGGTTTGTGAAAATCAAACATTCTTTGGAAACACTGAGGAAACTCAACAAGAGACTAAAGAAGCTTCCTGGAAACGCTAGCGATACTCATGAAACATGTGAAGTTCTGAGTGATCATTCCACCGCACCCTATGAAAATGAGATGCAGGGTATAATCCAAAAATTACAAGAATTTTAGGAAAAGTAGGCTTTGTTGGAGGAAGACAAAGATGATGAAACAGGATAGGCATAATGTTGCATGCCATTTCAATCCTGAAATCAACATGTCTTTTTCATTTTTGTTTCATCACATAGAAAGAAAATTTCATTTTTGTTATGCCCACAAAATTAGCTCATGCCCTTGGACTCACACTAAATAAATATTTTGGGTAGTGTTACTCCATGGAAACTAAACAAGTCCCCTTGATTGGCCAAATCAAGGATGTGTAGTTTGCATTTGTTGCATTTATGGAAAAGAGAGTAAAAATGACTATCCTAGTTGCTGATATCCCTGCTACTTATGGGATTCTTTTGGGAAGAGGATTTTGCAAAGATGTTGGAGGAGAAATCAACATGGATTGGACCAAAGCTAAAATTCCAATGAATGGATTTCCTCATGTCCTTCACCCCGAAGCACAAGCAAAGTACCTAGTTACTAAATCAGATGATCCTAAGGCTCGAATTCTCTTTGAAGATGCAGGATTGGGTAATTATTTCCTGACATCTTAGGTGCCCTCTGTAGAAGTGAAATAAGAATATCCTAACACTATTTGTACCCTTGAGTTTGACAGGATCTATTCAACTACTAGTTCAGGTGCCGGCGTAGTTCTTATATCTCCGGATTTTGAGATCTTTCCCTTTGATTTCAAGTTGCAGTTTGATAATACTAATAACATAGCTGAATATGAAGCTTTGTTATTAGGATTAGAAATGGCAGGATAAAAAGGAATCCAAAATCTCAAAGTATAGGGATATGCCGAGTTGATTGTGAATCAAGTAAAGGGAATTTATCAGGTAAAAAATGATCACCTAAGACATTACAAAAACAAGGTTTGGGACATAATAGAATGCTTTGATGCTTTTTCCATTAAAATAGTCTTAAGAGATTATAATGATAAGGATGATTCCTTAGCTATTTCTGCATCTCTTCTTCTTCCTCACCCACAGTTCAAATAGGAAACGTATACCATCGAGATTGTGTATCATCCAAGTGTTCCAAATAACTCAACTCATTGGCAAGTGTTTAATGATGATCAATAGGTATTGTCTTTTCTAGAGAAAGCTAATAATTTTAGTGAGCTTTATTTTGAAGGATCAGAATCAGATTTCCATGAGTTTGTCTCAAATTCATATCAAGAAATTGATGGTGAATTCATCCATCTTAAAGGAAATAAGATTCCAAAGGGATTAGTTTCTCTGGAAGGTTTGTTTAACAAGCACGACTGGTTCATTCAGGGTAAAAGGCAAGCTGAAGGTGCTTCCTCGTTAGAGGTAGACAAGTTAACTTGGGATCCACTAATCAACCATGGATGGTAAACATCAGTAAATGTTGTTCTCCAAAGGAAAAATAAAGATTCTCTTCACTCTTGAAGAGATATATGGACGTCCTAGCATGGTCATATGCAGATCTAAAGTCTTTCAAGCCCAAGGATGTGAAACATAGCATTCCTTTGAAGCCTAAAGTTAAACCCTTTAGGAAAAAGAAAAGGAATTACAACCCAAAGATCTCAGGGACTATTCTTGTAGAAATTCAAAAAATGTTAGACGCAAGGATTATCTTTCCGATCCATCATTTCACCTGGGTTGTGAACATTATCCCTATGAGAAAGAAGAACGGTGAAATCCATATTTTTGTTGACTTCCAGAATCTCAACCAATCTTCATTAAAGGACAATTATCCATTTCCCATCATGGACCAGGTATTACAGACTGTCACTAGATCAGAAATGTTATCCATGCTTGATGGATTTTCGAGGTAGAATTAGGTTGAGGTAGTTGTTGAAGATAACATAAAATAGTGTTCACTACCCCATGGGGAACCTTTGCTTATAGAAAGATGCCTTTTGGTTTGATCAACACCAGAGCCACGTTTCAAAGGGCTATAGAATTAGCTTTTAGAGATTTAATGGGCAAGGTCATAGTTGTTTATTTGGATGACTTGACGGTCTTTTCGAAAAAGTGAAGTGATCATTATGATCACCTAGAACATGTACTCTTAAGGTGCAGGCGTCATGGGATTTCATTAAATCCTAAAAACATCCATGTTCGAAGTGACAGAAGGAAATTTTCTTGGTCATATTGTGACCAAAGTAGGAACCAAGATCGATCCAGAGAGGGTGAAGGCCATTCAAAGCCTTACCCTACCCACAAGCAAAACTAGGGTGCACTCCTTTTTCGGGAAGGTTAATTTCCTAAGAAGATTTATACCTGATTTTGCCAATAAAACCAAGGATATCCTTGGAATGATGAAGGATAAAAATCCATTTCAATGAAGCACTGAAGGGAAGCTTGTGTTTGAAGAAGTTAAATGGGCAATTTCTCACGCTCCTATTCTGGTATGCCCAAACTTCAAGAAATATTTCATCATGTATAGTTACGCTTCCGCACATACAGTATCGGCCATCCTGATGTAAGAAAACAAAGAAGAAATTGAATCTCACATTGCTTTCATGAGATTCCCACTAAATTAACATGAATTTAAGATGTCACAGATTAAAAAGCATGCTTATGTAGTGGTGAGAACAGTGAAACATTTCAGGTATTATGTCTTGAGTTCCCACATTCTTGTTCTAGTTCCTGATACCGCAGTTAAATCCATTCTGGCCCAACAAGAGTTGGATAGTCAATGGGGTAACTAGATAGCCAAATTTTAGGAGTATGACTTGGACATCATACCTACCAAGTTGGTACAAGGCAGAGGCATGTACCAATTAATCGTAGAAAACAATGCTGAGATAGAGTGCGAAGAAACTGAAGGTACTTCTTTAGAATTTCCTAAAGTGCTTTTCGTAAGCACGACTGATGAATGGTACACATATATTGATTTATTTTTAACCTATGGCAAGTGTCACTCGCATCTAAGACAAAAATAAAAGAGGACAGTTAAACTCAGTTCTGCAAGATACATTCTGTGGGACAATGGTAATACAAGAAAGGTATCGATGGTGTATTCCTGTGCTATATTGATAAGTCTCAGCAAGTACGGTTGCTAGAGTCCTTCCACAATCTAGCTTGTGGAGGAAATTTATTTTCTTTTGTAATAGCTTACAATATTTTATGAGCCAGGTACTATTGGCCTACTCTCTTTCAAGATTCAACTGAATGGGTAACCAAGTGTGAAGCTTGTCAACATTTCGTTGGTATCCTAAGCTGGCAGTTCTTACCTTGAAGCCCATGGTGATTGAAGAACCTTTTCACCAATGGGGAATTGATTTCATTAGAGTGTTGAATCCTACCTCTAGTACCAGTCATAATTATGTCCTCACCACCAAAGACTATTTCACCAAGTGGGTGGAAGTTTCTCCAATCAAACAAGCTACCTCCGAAGTTGTTTGTAATTTTCTCAAAGAAAATATAATTGTTAGATTCGATGTACCCCACAATATTGTTGCTTAAAACACCTCCAATTTCTCATCCCATGAGTTGACAAAATTTTGTTATAGATTTGGGATCACGTTGGATCATTCATCCGATTATCACCCCCAAGGCAATGATCAGGCTGAATCAAGCAACAAAAACCTGGTGACCAAAATCAGAAAGTTGGTCAATGAGAATCAGAAGACATTACACAAAGCATTGTATGATGCATTGTGGGCCGATTGGATTACTCCTAAATGAGCTATTGGAATGTCCCCATTCTAGGTGTTGTATGGAATTGATGTTGAGATACCTATCTCTATAGAATTGCCATCCTTACAACTGGCTAAAGCAATTGAAGATGAAACCTTTTAAGGTTCTATTGAGAAAAGGATAATGAACCTAACCAGGTTAGAAGAAGAATGAAGCAAGGTGGTGGATCACATTACAGACCATCAGAGAAAGGTCAAAAGGATATTTGATAAGAAATCAAAGCAACGTGATTTCCAAGTCAGAGATCTAGTACTTCTCTGGGACAAGAGAAGAGAGCAGAAAGGGATACATGGCAAGTTTGATTCCTTATGGAAAGGTCCTTTCAAAATACATCAGCTGAATGGTAAAAATACCTTCTGTCTATCATACCTTGATGGAGATTTACTCCCTCTACCTTTCAATGGCCAACATTTGAAGATGTTCCACCAGTAATGCAAGATTCTCTCTTGCATTGTATCGTAATTTTTTTTCTATTGTGTGTTTTCTTTCTTTTCTTTCTTTCTTTTTTTTATTTTTAGTTTTTCTTCTTCAGACTCTATATCCCAATGGATAAAGATTTTTTATATGGGTTATCTTCCTTTGATGTCTTAAATAAATTCCCCAATTGGAGCCAGCTGTTATCTCATTTTTAGTTATTCCAGCCAAAATTGAGATAACCATAGAAAAAAAATTTAACAAAACCTCCTAAAAATGCCCTTTGAAAGAGATTTTTGGGTTTTCAGGTTTCCATCACATGAAAACATGTCTTTTACATGCTTCATGTCAAGTGTCTTCTGAAACCTGAAACCTGATTACATGCCAATGTATAGGGTTTTTGGAACCCGCGAGCATCGGAACATACCTTACAAAAAACATGTTACATTTTGCTTATTTCCCAAAACTCAAAACCCGAAATGATCCTTTGTGTCAGGTTTTCAGAAGTGCTAAGCATCCAAACATGTCTTTTACATGCTTTATGTTTTTTGGTTCCCGAAACCCAATTTGTTAAGAAAACCTTTGTTTCAGGTTTTCGGAAGTGCTAAGCATGATGAAATGGCATTAATTTTGAGTTGTCAGTTAGTTGGCACACGTGTCGGAGGAGGTGTAATAAATGCTACGGTTTTATAAATAGTCTAATTTTACACGTCATTTCTACTTGACATAATTTCAATGCGTAGATTTTTCATACATGTTGCTTCAACATCCAAACCCAACCGAACTTCTCAACTAATTTCATGAATCATCTTCGATCATTTTTCAAATTTCTTCAAGGTATTTTTCTATTCTTATCATTTTGGGGTCTTTGGGTTTGTTTTTTAAGTGTTCTTTTGGTGTTTTTCCTCTTTTATTTTTCTTACATCTGGGTTTAGGATTTAGGGTTGTTTTATTCATTTTCTGATTGAATTTCCATTAAACCCCTTGTTTAAAAATTCATTCTAGGTATTTTCTTATTTCCTTCCATGGATATACTCTTGTGTTTTTTGAGAATAAATATATAAAACCTAACCAGCTTGGAGGAAATTTTACTTGTTCTAACATCCTAGAAACCCGACACCTTCATTTTTGGTTTTACAGGGTGTCTGACATTGTATGGTTTCTGTAGTGTATCGGGATTTTCAAAGTGCTCAGCATCCTCTGACTTCTTCTTGTGTCGGGTTTCACAGATTGTCCGATACTATTTGGTTTCCGCAGTGTGTCACATTCTACAAGGTGCTCAACATATCCTAATTTCCACCTATGTGTCAGGTTTCATGAATTTTCTGACACAACCTAGTTTCTGATTATTCTCTGCAGTGTGTCAGATTTCACGAATTGTCTTACAGGTCTGTGGGGTTGCTCAACAAGCTTCCAAGCCTGACTGGTCAAACAAGAGTTATCTAGGCATTATTTCTTCAAGACTTTTCATGTCGGATCCTAGATCATCTAAGGATAAGTTAGATAGGTCAGGAAAGATGAAGTACAAGTACCAGAAAATGGAATCTCCTTCCTACATAGGTTGTAATTATGACATCCGAGACACGGAGCTTGGTAACATAGACATGGAAGAATTTTTGAACAGAACCAAGGATTCTTCTTAGATTCGCTAGATGAAGTCAATAACCAACAGTGGCCTCCCTCTCACAGCATGGTTCCCAATGTCTGCTCAATGCCCTGAGTTCATTCTGGCATGTTCTTCCAATTATGACTCAGATTCCCGCTTAGTGAAAAATGAAGCAGGAGAAACCATAGTGAAATTGGATGGAGGTTAATTGATGACCTCTTAAGATTACCAAACTTTGAGGACTATGTCAATGTAGATCTTAAGTCAGCACAGAAATCCTGGGACAAAGATCAAGAAGATTGCATCAAGCATGTGAATAAAAATTTCCTGATCAAGGCCAAGCCAGCCATCTCTAGGTTTCTAAAATTTGTCCCCAGGAGTGATTTCATCCTTGAAATTAGTGACATCATCACCCTATTGAGTCGAGTATTTGGACTCCCCAAGACAAGAGACTTCCAAGGGTGGATGTATCAATTCATGGTCATTATAAACAAGAACAAACAAGGGATTGATTGGAGCAGTCTTATAAGTAAGGAGATTGATTCCCAAAAGAAGATAGTCTTGACTACTAGCAAGTTTTATATGTCATCATATGTCACCTATGCAGCAACTGGCATGACGAATTATCCAGGGTTGGACACTAAAGGAAGTAAGTCAACCAAACACATATATCGGTATTTCCCTCAGTTGACAATGAAGGGGTCCGAGGATCAATTTAGAAGAGTGAATGACGCCTTCTTTTATGAGAACATCTGCATGTTAAACCCTGATTTAAGAAATAGAAGAGTCTCTGATGAGGCATGGGCCGAAGTATCAAAATGGGGTTGTATCTTCTTAGAGTTCAAGAAGTTCACATACCTTTGAGTGGTCATGTACCCAAGTGATCCTTCCCAATTTCCCAGATTCCCAGGTGATAAGCTAATACTGATGGAGTTGATTAGAAAATTGTTAGATTTTCACAAATTCCAACAGAGTAAACACAAGATTGTTATATCCTTCCCTATTTCCATCAAAAGGTACATTTGCTCAAAAGTGTTAAAGCTAAGAATGTGGTGCACGAGCTTTAGGACAAGTTGAAGAAGCACATGAAGCACGGAGATGGATTTGATTTCCAAGGAGTCCTTAAATTATATGGGACTTTATATCTACATGTGCCCAACATAGAAGATATTTGGGTTGATCTTCAGGATGAAGTTACCATCCAAAGAAAGGACAATAGTAGGTTAACAATTAAATAAATCTAGATGCTAGATTTATCTGACATCCTAGAGGGCACTACAGATAATGAGAGTGTCCTTAATGCCTCATATGATGGCTTAAATGCAGACTGATATGTATTCCCAACCATTGATTAGTACATTGCTGAGAAAGCTTTTATTGGGGGAGAGTTGCTCAAATTCTTGCCCGAACTAAGGCGTGGCTCATTTCATGGGGAATGAGTTATAAATAAGGGATTTTTTCAAAGCTAGATACTTTAGAAGTGGGACCCTCCAAGGGAAAAAAGGAAAAGGATAATAACCCTTCCAAGAGGCCAATAAAGGTTAAGTTTTTCAGAAAGGGAGAAGATCAAGTAACCACATTAGTGGCCACTCTCCCACAAATAGTTGAGTTTCTTGATTCACCTCCATAATGAGAATAAGGAAATCCTCCTTCAGGAGAAGAGAATGTTCAACCTTCCATTCTTCTTTTGGTTGACAGTTCATCAGAGGTAAATCTTCCTCTTATCTCTCAAGCTCTAATTTTAGAATCATTGCCTCCTCCCATTCTGCCTTCCTTACCTCAAATTTCTTCAGGAAGTTCTTCAGCCATGGCTAGTATCTTCTCTAGCCTCTCACCTCTCCCCACTAGACCCTAGTTAACCATGGACATGCCTCCTCCTTCTGCACCTTCATTCCCTTAGTCCATTACCACGGACACTACACTTGGAGTGGTCACCACTCCACAAGATAACCTTCCTCCACCTGAGAATGTGACTGTAACACCTATAATGGGAGAAACTTCTTCCAATAAACCTCAATGGTTAATATATCAAACCCCAAGGAAGAGTAAGGTGGTAGTTCCCCTACCATCCTTTGATTTCAGTTCCCTCAAGGTAACTCCTACCAAGTCAGCCAAGAAACCCAAAATAGTTTCAAGGATTTTAGTGGATGCCTCAGGGCATAAATTTGCATAAATTACTACTCCTGTGGCTAATAAAACCAAGGATGATATAATGGTCACAGATTATCAAATCAAAATGGTTGATCTAGGAAAAATAACAACGGAGGGAGCACAACAGGACACACAAGATGCCATGAATGTGTTGTGCCAGAAGCTAAAGGAAACTAAGGCAAACAAAGATGAGCTAAAAGAGAAAGTAGAGCAGCTGACAGAAGTACTACTCAAGCTCTCAAAGCCTCCTGAGTCAACACCATCATCCTATACTCCTATCAAGTTCAATTTCTCATTAGTACCCATGATTGAGAAGATCAATGAGAAGGGGAGAATGGTCAATGAATGGATCCAGAGGCTGTTCCTGCAAGGAAAAGAAGTCATTGATGACACTGTGGAAGTCTACAAATCCTTGGAGGATATAAAAAAGGATGGAGAGAAAATGGATGATGAATTTTCAGCAGAAGTAGGGAACCTAGAGTTATCTTTTGAAGCTCTCCAAACACTGAAACAGGTTCCATCCTGCATCTTGATCGAAGAAGTCATTATTCCACATGGGGAGAAGCATTTTCAACTGACCAAGGCCATTAGATTCAAAATAAAGATTCTCAATGAAGCTTATAGAAAATTGAGGGAATCAAGAGATCAATTGGTCAATGGCATGAATGACATAGAAGAAGAGCTAGTCAAGATCTGCGCTAAGGTGTTGAATGAAAGCTCGGGTATTCTGCCTGTTGATGATCTTTACAAACAGATCCAAGAATCAATTTAGCATGAACTAACTTATGGCTTCGGTCTAGAAATCATTGATAGGTTTACAAAAATCAAACATTCTTTGGAAACACTAAGGAAACTCAACAAGAGACTGAAGAAGCTTCCTAACAACGCTAGCGATACTCAAGAAAAATGTGAAGTTCTGAGTGATCATTCCATCATGCCTGATGAAAATGAGATGTAGGGTATAATCTAAATATTCCAAGAATTTTGGGACAAGTAGGATTTGTTGGAAGAATACAAAGATGATGAAACAGGATAGGCATAATGTTGCATGTCATTTTAATCCTGAAATTGACATGTCTTTTTCATTTTTTTTTTGTCACATTGAAAGCAAGTTTTGACTTGGTCTCCTGCATGAGAGTCGGGAAAAATAGGACTCTCATTAAAAAGACTATTTTCTATGATTTATCCTATTTTCTCTCAACTCCTTTTATTATAAATAAGGGATGCTTATGCATTCCAAAGGGTTGATATTTTTGGAATATTGAGAACTATTGTGAAGAAGAAAAACTTTGTGTTTTCTTTTAATCATTTCAGGAATAGAAACTGATGCTATTTTGCAAAATTTGTGTTGTGATATGTATCTTTCTTAAGATATTGTTCTTATGTTCATAACCTTAAGATATACTTTGTTTAGCATCTTGATTGTTCTAATCATTTCAAACATTACATTTGTTATCTAAAACTCGTATGATTATTTCGTGATCTGTGTTTTCTTGAAAGAAAATACGTTCCTCTCATTTCCTTTCCATTGTGTTTCTTCCATAATAATAATTTCCTTTCTAATCCATTCCATTTCTAAAATTGCAACATCCTCACCTTATGTGGATATGGATTTTAGGATTCTATTCCAACCCCAATGGTTAGATTAGTGTGAATATTGTATATATTATTTCTGTTGTGTTTTAGATTAGTAATAAACAGGCAGCCTCACCTATCTTTGAGGAGGGATTTAATCCCATGTACTATGGTTGAACCTCATATTTTGGCATGACAAAATATCCAACAAACAAATTCAATGCCCTATATTGATCCCTTGGGAGAAGAATTCCTTGATAGAATATATGTGTGCTTTATTAGAGACCCTTGAGGTTATTCATTCTACAAAAGGAATTATCCAGTTTGAAGATGTTCAATGTATGAGTGATACAACTAGCATAAACATGTGATAATTCAGTGCATGGGGACTTATGAATTAATTGGGAGGTAGTTGAGAGGATCGGTGACAAGGGTAACAAAATCACACTCAGTCAAGTGCTTAGGAGGGATAAAGATACCAAGTTACTTTGGGAAGAGCTAAACCTTGATGATTTCTTATAAGAAATAGAGGCTCAAGGGAATAATGATAACAAAAAAAGAGGTATGCTCATCTATAACCTACTTGGGACCACAACAAGTTGGTGGGAGACACATCATGAAATCCTTTTAGAATGATGCAAGGTGAGAACCACATTCTTTGTTAGGTTTTCTAGAAGCAATGCACCCACTGTTATACAATACTACCATGAAAAAGGGACCCACCTCATGTCATATCCAAACATGTGAGAAGGCCTGGATGGAAGGCATAGAAGCTTTACCACCTTCACTATGGGTGCATAGGTTGTATTTCACCTTATAAGGCTATGCACACACATGGTACATTCACTCAAAGATACACCGCCAGACAAGGAAATTAGCAGGAGTTAGTGGCTAAATCTCATTCAAGCACTCGAATATCAGAGTAACAAATATATCAATGGATAAGGTGTTTGTAGGGGGGGGGGGGGGGGGGGGGGGGGGGTGGTCAAGCACCTTACAATGGGAGATAGTGCTATGGCAGAAGATAAGATACTTGAGCTATTAGGTGAACCTAGTTTGGAGATGTGTTTTGATAAGGAAGAATCAAAAGAGACACAACTTGAGCGCGTGTGCAAGGAAAAGAAAAAAGGAAAAATGGTCTATATGAGAGATGATGAAGAAATGGAGAGTCTAGATGTTAACCATTTTGAAGGTACACACAAAGTTAGGGATAATGCAGATGATTGAGTTCATGCCTACCATGAGCCCCTTAAAGAAAAAGAAGGTTAACATTGGTTTTGAAGCATAACCTAAGGAAGCTATCATTGGGGATTATTGGTCAGAGAAAGAGGTTTTTTAATATCATTGACCTTTTGTGTGAGTTTCAGGATTTTTTCCCACATGGGTACCATGAGTTCAAAGGAATTCACCACTCCTTGGGGGAAAATACAGATCAAGTTAAAGGAAGGTGTGTGCCTGATTCAAAAGAAACTACATCAGATGAATCTGAACTACGCATACGAGTCAAGGAGGAGATAGACAAGATTATAACATCATACATCATTAAGGATGTTGAGGAATCAAAATGGGGTGAGTCCAATGGTCATAAGTATTAAGAAGGATAGAAGGATAAGGATCTATGTTGATTACAGGGACTTGAATGTCGTGTGTGTCATTGACACTTTTCCAATGCCCTTCACTAAAGAAATTTTGTAAGGGGTAGTTGGGCATGAAGTTTATTATTTTACGGATGGGATTCTCAGGGTACTACCAAGTTATAATTGTAAAGGAATACCAGGAGAAGAAGAATTTTCCCACTGAATGGGGAAGCTTTACCTACACTGTCATGCCTTTTGGGCTGAAAAAATACACCTACTGTGTTCTCATGCATCGTGGTACAAGCCTTCCAAGACTTTATCCATAAATTTCTTGTAACACCCTAAACTATTGTTACTTCCTCCTGAGCATACAAGTGTTGATATGTGATTTCTTTTGTAAAAAGGATGTGTTCCTTTGATTGTGAAGTCATGCTTGATATGGACTGTATCTTCTTTGAAATTGCAGATCTTTGACTGAGTCAGAATTTAATTGGACTCTTTTAATTCTTTCATTGTACACCTGAATTTAATCTGATCTCGGAATGAATTATGGAGTTATCCATCTATAAGACCCAGCCTTAGATCAGTGGCATTGATCCAAGTAATGCTTTAAGTTTATTTGGGATGAACTAAAATTATAGACCTTTCGCAGGTTGCAAGGTCTGGATGCATTGAATAAACTAGTCTCGGAGTCTAACTCAGGCTGATCATGTTAAATGAATTGGTTCCCGATATCGTAATATCAGGAAGGTCTTGATCATGGACCAGGTAATAAATTCAGATACATTTATTTCCACTAGCCTATTGGCAGTGCAGGAGTGAACCCTGTTCGTGAATGTATGTTGTAGGTTCTTTTTCTGAGCATTTGAAATATTAGACCTAAACTGAGATTTATTAAGGTTAGTAACCTAAAACTAAACTATAACCTAGGGGTTAGATTAGTGTTAATCTAACCTAGGCCTAGGCTATAAGCTAATGTTCTAAGTTAGTAACTATGTGCTATGAGGTTAGACTAAGTGTTATCCTAAGTCCTAACCTAAGTTACTAACCTAACTATGAACAAGGAAGAAAGGTGACCTATGGAAGGGTGTGAACCATGGGCGGCAGTTTCTATGGCATTAAATGGCGGGATAAGTATGAAGGACAGGTAATTTGGTAGAAGTTTTTAAAATGGCTAGCTAGAGCCGACGTGGCAGGTCGCCAAAGTTGGAAATGGTCTTCGAACTGGTTTTATCCATCGCCAACTATGGCGGTAGGTGGCAATGGAAATTAAGCGGGAAATTTGGAGTAAATGCCATTTATGAACTCGGTCTTTGAGCTCGGGTTTCACGGGAAGGCATGCAAAAATGGAAAATTAGTAGTTTGTTTGGTTTTTCATGCGCTCCAGTTTTCCCTCTGTCTGATCGCTGGTTCTTCGCACCAGTCTTCTTGGTGTTGCATGGCAAGTATGAGCGTAACTAGCTCTTTTCTCTGGCAAGGAAAATTTATAAGTCATGGAAATAACAAATTTTTGTTGGTGAATCTAACTTGGAAAAAGAGGAGAAGGCTCGAGCTCTTTCAGTGGTCTTCTTCGGATTTTTAAGCAAATAACTAGGCATGTTAGGCCCTAACCTTTAAAAATCTTGCTTTCTTTCAAATGATTTCATTAGAACAACTCTGTTCAGATGATTTATGGGTTCAGATGGTTTTTATGGTAGCTTTGTGTGATTTTTAGTACTGTATCTTCTTGCTGGTTCGATTTTTCAATTTAACCCTTGACGGGTGTGCATGATGTTTCGAACTATTGCTCTATTTAGTTGTGTTTTGCATTCCGGCTAAGTGTGTGAAATGCATGCTAGGAAGTATTCTAAACCTGCTCTTTGGGAGCCCATGAATTGTTTCCTTTTTGGGGTTCAGGTTACAGTTGATGCTTGTTGTTGATACTTGTCGGAAAGGATACTGTTGGACTTTTGTTTGAATGTTCAGTTTAATTGGACTTCTTTGTAAGTTCTGTCGTGGTTATTATAGGTGGTGGTTATTAAATCTTGTTGGGTTTCGCTATGATACTTAGGTTATGTTGAATGGATAACTTGCGGTGTTTGCAGTATTTTATTGCGACCCTGTAGAAGTTGTTTTTCCCTTCCTTGTGTTGCAGTTACGGGATTTAACCCGTTGATGGTTTGTATTATATTTATTTATTTACAAGATGACTCTGTGGAGTCTTTGGATTGGTCCGTATATTGTGGACTACTATATAAGTCATGTATGCGAATGCTGGTAGCATGATTCTGTCAGAGTCCTGGAGGGGTAACTAGTAATACGACTTCTGTTATCTTGTAATGCATACCTTCGTTTAAGTAATGAAATTTTGGTACAGACTCAGTTGGTGTACTTTTTACGTTTCCTATCTATGTAAGCTTGAGCGAATAATGTTTTAGAGGCTCAGTTGGATTCCTTGTTACGAAATCAGTATTTAGCTTTTGTATAAGCCTGATTTTGGATATCTACCATTGTTGGCATGGTTGGAATCATTAACTAATAATTATCTTGTATATCGACTTCTGAAGAAGCTTTATCGAGTAGACTGTAGTTCGGATTCAGTTGAAATCCTTGACAGGTAACCAGTCTATATAAGCCTATTTTTGTACACTTGTTGTTTTTGGCTCTGTTGGGTTCCTTAAGTTAGATAGATATCATGTATCTTGGCTTCTGTAAAATTGGGTCGTGATTACCTTACTTTTCAACCTCTGAACGAGTTCAGATGTGAATACGGCATGTTGTGTTTCCTTTCTGTTTAATTGCAGTCAATTGAGGCTGTGCATTCTGCGTGGATTTCGTATGAATATCTCTGCATAGTCTTAGGGAAACATCATTGCTTTAATGTTAACGAGTCTCTTGTGGACTGAGATAAAAAGGGGAAGTTCTTTGATTTTGACCTTGGATCTAAAACCTTACAGTGTTTAGTAGGGATTAGAATGAGCTGTAGGTTGCTGAGAAGGATTGTTGTTGTGTTTGAACATGATTACGTCTTCTGTTGCATGGATATCTAGTCTTGAGCTTGACTGAACTAAGGAGCTGTCGACTGCACCTCGACAGGTGATGTCATTGAATATCTTCTTGTTTTGTCGCTTCGTGTGGAAGGTCATGTGGAGTCTGTTTGTTGATATTCATCACTGTTTTGGCATGAGAACTACTGTACTGCTAGTAAGCTAAAGGGTTTTGTTATATTTGATTTTAACAAAACTGTGGTTCTTTTTGTGGCTCGTCTGACTTATTCGTTTGCATATAAGGTGAATGCTTTACTTTCGATGAGACGGTACAGTCATGAGCTCGTTTGAGGGGAAATATGAATGACTTATTTTCTTTCTATTCTGTTGTAAAGTATATGTTGATATTTGTATGTAACCGTTGGAACTGTTTTTAACATTTTGATGGAATCATGATTTGTTATGATATTCCTTTTACTGTTGAATGTAATGATCTGTCTGATGGTTGCTGTCCTTGGGATTCAGATGGATAGTTGTTTTGGATACTTTCATTCTTCTTGATCCCTAATATTTTGATGAATTATTTGAGAAGTATCTAGGACTATTCTGTAACGATAATTTGAGTTACGCATTTATAGTCATGTTTGTATTGCAAAAGCACAGTCTGAAATATGTTAACTTGTTTGGTGAAATGATCTCATTTAAACAAGTTGTTTAATGAAAACAGTTGGTGGATTGCAATTGTTTTAAGAGTTAGTGCTTATCATGCTCAGTTCATCGAACTGACCCATGTTGACAATTTTTGCAGATGGTTGCCGTAAGTGGTAAAAGCACGCAGATCTGATAGGATGTTCAGATTGTTTAATTTGGTTATGATGAATTACAGTTTGATTCTCTAAATGTACTATATGAGAAAAGATGTTCTTTTTCCGTTGAGTATTGTATCAAGTATGCTGAATGCATAAAATGTATTTGATTAGTTCTGAAGGGAATGGAAATAGATATTTGATACTTATATGTTTGTATTAGTATCTTGATCGTTTGACTTTCTTCAGTTCAAATGATCTAAAGAGCATTGTTATTATTGTATAAATTGGAGACTTTTGTGATTATCAATGTAAGCTTGCAAGAATATGTGAATGAATACTTATGATTGTTTAGCAGTTCTAGTATGTTCTATCTAAAGCTAAATTAAGATTTAGATCACTGTCTTCTGGAAGCTAGGGTAAAAATAAACCTAAGCAAGACGCTAAACAAGCTGGATTAAATTATTAATTCCTAGTCTTGATTAAGCCAGGACAACGTTTAATTGGATTCTTAATCTTTATATCTCGATACTAATAAGTAAGATATAAATTCAGTTATAAGAACTGAAATAAACCTAAAAAGGGTTCGGTTGACAATCACATGTGAAGATTATGGGTTATTGTCCAATTTCGTTGATTTAGAATTATGTAAATTCTATGAACTCCCTGATGGGACCCTCTAGTCATAATAACTTCTCTTGTGTAATGGGTTTTATTAAGAAAGGTCATTCTAAAGTGAGGAACCCAGGGATCGGGAAAGGCTAACCTTCGGGGAACGTCTTTTAGTATAATTTTAACTCAACGTGCGTAACACTTATTATTAAGTAGATCTTTTCGAGGCGGATTTAAAGGTTGACAGCACAAGTCAACTGCAGGGTTGTACCTTCGAGAAGATTAGGATCTTCTCGAAGATACAACAACGCAGGTGATTTTTGACGACACCCTTTGCATTGATCATTAAGATTTACACCTTTAACTCGAACAAGTTACTCTGGGACTGATTAGGAATGTGGTCACGTTATAAGGCTGCCCAGGAGACTCGGGGTATCTTGACACACTGGTTTAACTAGGGTTGACCCAGTATGTCATCATATCCCTAGTCCTCGGGAGCATCCATATAACGTTGTCACCTTACTAATCCGTTTCCGAGTAAATAACTTGGGATAGGTGAGACTGACAGAAGTCAGTATAAGACATTCTACATAACATGGGAATGGGGTGAAGGACGTATTCCAGATTGACGAGTATGCCGTCAAGGAATACGAGACATAAGCAGTATGTTTCAAATCTTTGGCCAAAGTATCGCAAGCTGCTGATTGCGTTGTCCTAAGTCACCTAGTCTAAGGGATGAGATGCCGATGAATAATGGTAACAATTATTCAGATAGGTTCCTTGGACAGAGCATTCTGAATCCCAGAATAGGGAAGAGAACCGCAAGAGTGGTGTGTTAAATAAAAACGCCAACTCTTATTACTCATGAATAGATCGGTAGATTACCGAGTCATGGAATGAATAGATCGGAGGTACTCCGAGTCATTACAGCTGCATATGGTTATCTGTTATAAGAATGGTTATTTGATTTGTGAGTTCTAAATTACGTATTTAGAACCAGGATGCATTTA
This sequence comes from Taxus chinensis, assembly GCA_019776745.2. NCBI lineage: Eukaryota > Viridiplantae > Streptophyta > Pinopsida > Cupressales > Taxaceae > Taxus > Taxus chinensis. Next base: position 881,940,884 of record CM034150.1, on the reverse strand, counting down.
TCAAAAAAAAAAATTTGACTTGTTCTAATGTATAAAATGAGGATGTTACATCTTGGTATCAGAGCTGAAGGTTGCAGCTCTTGGACCTATTGTGTCCATAATCTGATGAGAACCTGAATTTTCTTGTAACAGAAAATGGTTAGAACAAGGGGGAACGTTGCGAATAATGCTCCACCTGATGGAGGGGTGGCAACAACCCAGAAACTTGATGAGATCCTTGCTGCCCTGTTGGACACAAGAGATCGTTTAGCTGTACTTGAACAGCAGGCGATGGGAAATGAGGAGGATGAAGAAGCTGGTAATGACAATCAGCCACCTCCTGAGGACAACCCCGATATGGGTGTTGATGTTAATGCTGGGAATGCACCGGTCCAACCAGAAAACAAAAAGGCCAGGTTGGCAGCAGAACTCACTAATGATATAAAAAGGATAAGTCCACCTAAGTATGATGGCACCACATTAGGAGATGGAGCTGAGAACTGGCTCAGCGAAATGGAGAAGTACTTTGCAATAAGAAACTTCTCAGAGGAAACCAAAGCTATTTGGGGAGCCTATCAGCTTTCCCACGAAGCATCTTCGTGGTGGGATAGCCGTAAAGCTGAACTAAATATTGATGAGACCAATATTACTTGGGATCAATTTAAAGGCTATTTTAGGCAACGTTGGCTGCCACAACTTTTCTATGATCAGAAAATGATAGAATTCCAGAACTTAGCTCAAGGGAAGCTAACGGTAACTGAATTCTGGGAGCGGTTTACAAAACTCCTCAAGTATGTACCGCAGTATCAAACTGACGAGAAGTTCAGAATACGGAAATTCATCATGGGATTGAATCCCGTGATAGGGGGAGAGGTCGATGTTCACAGTCCAACCACTATGGAAGGAGTTGTTGAAAAGGCCATAAGGCAAGAACAGAAATTAAAGGCTATTTCTGCTCATAAAGAGGAAGTGCGGAAGAAGACTGCAAACCCTTCTTCAACCTCTCTTGCACCCAAAAAGGGACCATGGAAAAAGTTTGGAAACAAAAATAAGTTTCCAGGGGATAACAGTAAGAAAGCAGTAGTACAACTAAGCCTGCTGGAAATGTAAGGGATAATTTTGCCAAAAATTATAACAATGGGCAGAAGCCCTATGGAGGACAACGTGACAATTACAAGGTTGGAGGCAATTTTGAGCCTAAAAAGGGACCTGTAGGAGGCTGCTACAATTGTGGCAAAGACCACTACGCAAATCAGTGCCCTTTGAAGAAGGATGATCGTAATCAGCAGCATAAGATACATGCTGCAGTAGCAGACAAGCAAGCTGAAAAGCAAGTGACACCTATAGAAGTTCCGGGTAAGTTATTTGGCATACCTGTCACTATTCTTTTTGATACAGGAGCTACTGAATGTTTCATTTCTAATAAACTTGCTTCTAAACTTAAGAGAAAAGCTGGAAAAATGGATAAATCTTGGACTGTACAATATGGTAATAACTCTGTTCATACAGTAAGTATGTGTCTTTTTGGGGCAGTCCTTGACTTACCTAATTTCTCCACGGAAGTTGACCTCTATGTTACACCTTTGGGATCGTATGACATTGTTATCGGTGTCAATTGGTTAGCTGACCATAAAGCAAAGGTAGACTGCTATGAAAAGAACATAAAATGTTTAGATGATCAGCTGGAAACAACAGAGATTCAAGGTGTGAAACGGGAAATTTCAGTTAGAAAACTGTCAGCTATGCAGCTTAAAAAGGCTAAAAACAAAGGATGTACCCTTTATGCAGTAAAGATATCTGAATTTTCAGAAGAAGATGGTGATTACATGAAGCGATTTCCTCTGTTACAAAGTTTCAGGGATGTTTTTCCTGAGGAATTACCAGGGTTACCACCTAAGAGGGAATTTGACTTCACCATCGAAATCAAACCAGGAACAGAACCTATTTCCAAAGCACCTTATCGGATGACTACTACAGAGTTAGTAGAGCTTAAGGCACAATTGCAAGAACTTCTGTCTAAAGGTTTGATTAGACCAAGTGTTTCACCTTGGGGAGCGCCCGTAATATTTGTGAAAAAGAAGGATGGAACACTTAGGCTGTGTATTGATTATCGGATGTTGAACAAAGCAACAATCAAGAACAGATATCCACTTCCAAGGATCGACGATCTATTTGATCAGATGTTTGGGGCAGCGGTTTATTCTAAGATAGATCTTCAATCTGGTTATCATCAGTTAAGGATTAGAGAAGAAGATATTCATAAAACAGCTTTCCGAACAAGGTACGGACATTATGAATTCACAGTTCTACCCTTTGGATTAACTAATGCACCCGCAGCCTTTATGAACTTAATGAACAATATTTTTCAAGAATATCTGGACAAGTTTGTACTTGTATTCTTGGACGATATTCTCATTTATTCTAAAAGCGTTGAGGAGCACAATGAGCATTTGAAGATAGTTTTGGGAATTTTGAGAAAAAGAAAGTTGTATGGTAAGTTATCCAAATGTTCTTTCTTTGATTCAGAAGTTCACTATTTGGGTCATGTCATTAGCAAAGAAGGAATTGTTGTAGATCCTTCAAAAATAGTGGCAATAACTGAGTGGCCTGCACCAAAGAATGTGCACGAAGTAAGAAGCTTCATGGGTCTTGCTGGTTACTATAGAAAATTTGTTAAGGATTTTTCTAAAGTAGCTGCACCAATAACTTCATTGCAGAAGAAGGATAAGAAATTCATATGGAATGATAAGTGCGAAGCGGCTTTCAAAAGTCTGAAAGGCCAGTTGACTTCTGCACCTATATTAGCTGTACCAGACCCCAATGGGAGTTTTACTGTTGTAACAGATGCTTCTGGGGAAGGCCTTGGAGGTGTTTTGCTACAAAATGATCAAGTCATTGCATATGAAAGTAGAAAACTTAAGTTACATGAGCTGAATTATGCTCCTCATGATTTGGAGCTTGCTGCCATTGTTCATGCACTTCAAGTCTGGAGACACTATTTACTTGGGAAACCTTTTGAGTTGAAAACTGATCACTTAGGACTGAAATATATTTTCACTCAGCCTAATCTTAATGCTAGACAGAGAAGGTGGTTAGAATTTTTATCACAATATGATTTTGATATTAGCTATATCAAAGGAAAGGAGAATAGAGTAGCTGATGCGCTAAGTCGTAGGAGGCACATTTCTGCTCTTATAACATTAAGAACTCAGTTTAAGGATGAGGTAAAAAGTGCCTCAGAATCTGATATTTACTTTCAGCAAGTAAAAGCAGCGCTTGCTGCAGAACCTAATGATGGAAGGTATAAAGGTTTTCATTTTGATAATGAAGGAATCTTGCGTTATGAAAACAGAGTATATGTACCTATGCTGAATGATTTGAGAAAGAAGTTGTTAGTTGAATTTCATAATTCACCTTTCTCTGGACACCCGGGTATCACAAAAATGCTTGCTGATCTGAAACAGCAATACTTTTGGAAAGGTATGAAAAAGGATGTCATTAATTTTGTGACTCATTGTTTGGAGTGTCAGCGGGTTAAGGCAGAACATATGCACCCTGCTGGACTGTTATATCCTCATAGCATACCGCAGTACAAATGGCAAGTAATAACCATGGATTTTGTACAAGGATTACCCATGTCCAGGAATAAACATGATGTTATCCTGGTAGTTGTAGATAAACTGACTAAGGTAGCTCATTTCATCGCTGGAAATCTAAAGGATGATTCTCCAGTGCTGGCCAAAAGATTCGTACACGAAATTTTCAGATTGCATGGTGTACCAGAATTGATTATATCTGACAGGGATCCAAGAATGACGTCAAGATTTTGGCAAACACTTAATACAGCTCTTGGAACGAAACTAAACTTCAGTTCTGCATATCATCCGGAAACGGATGGACAAACTGAGAGGGTAAATCAAGTGTTGGAGGACATGTTGCGAATGTATTGCATGGATCAACAGTATAAATGGGAAGAGTATCTTCCATTAGTTGAATTCGCATACAACAACACTTATCACTCATCTCTTAAAATGGCACCATTTGAAGCACTTTATGGAAGAAAGTGCAGAACTCCTGTTAGCTGGGATAGTGTTGAGGATAGAGTGATAATTGGACCAGAGATTCTCACAGAAATGGAACAGCAAGTTAAGCTGATTCGTGAACGATTAAAGGAAGCAGCGGATAGGCAGAAGAGCTATGCTGACCTTAAGCGGGTTGATCGAAGGTTTGAGCTTGGTGAGAAGGTTTTTCTTCGTGTTAAACCCAGAAAGAGTTCTATAACTTTTGGCAAGGCTGCCAAGTTGTCACCTCGATTCGTGGGACCTTTCAAAATTGTCGAGATAATCAATCCTGTAGCTTATCGTTTAGCATTACCACCTGCTTTATCTCGCATGCATGATGTTTTCCATATTTCTTTGCTTAAGAAATACGTTTCAGATCTGTCACATGTTTTAAATTGGAATTCCTTGCAGGTCCAAGACCCAGGAATAATCATGGTTAAACCCACACGAGTGCTGGAAACTCGCCAATTGCATTTGAGAAATCATGAAATACAGCAATGTAAGGTCCAGTGGGACCAATTTAACGAAGAAAGTGCAACTTGGGAAAATCTGGAAGAGATGAAAATTGCTTTTCCTTCTCTTTTTCAACAGAATGAAATCTGTTGACAAAACTTTTCTTTTATGAACTTTTTTTTTAAAAGTTTATATGAAAGCCAGATGGAGGCAAACATTATTCAGGCTGAATAAAATGTGTTGTGACATTGATTTCTGGAACTATTAAGTTGGAAAATAGTCGCATTGTTTTGTGAACTAATAAATTGGTTGACCTGAAGGTTAATTGAATATGTAATCATCGGGACGATGAATCTTTTAGGAGGGAAGCATGTAACACCCTGAACTGTTGTTACTTCCTCCTGAGCATACAAGTGTTGATATGTGATTTCTTTTGTAAAAAGGATGTGTTCCTTTGATTGAGAAGTCATGCTTGATATGGACTGTACCTTCTTTGAAATTGCAGATCTTTGACTGAGTCGGAATTTAATTGGACTCTTTTAATTCTTTCATTGTACACCTGAATTTAATCTGATCTCGGAATGAATTATGGAGTTATCCATCTATAAGACCTAGCCTTGGATCAGTGGCATTGATCCAAGTAATGCTTTAAGTTTATTTGGGATGAACTAAAATTATAGACCTTTCGCAGGTTGCAAGGTCTGGATGCATTGACTAAATTGTTCCAGAGTCTAACTCAGGCTGATCATGTTAAATGAATTGGTTCCCGATATCGTAATATCAGGAAGGTCTTGATCGTGGACCAGGTAATAAATTCAGATACATTTATTTCCACTAGCCTATTGGCAGTGCAGGAGTGAACCCTGTTCGTGAATGTATGTTGTAGGTTCTTTTTCTGAGCATTTGAAATATTAGACCTAAACTGGATTTATTAAGGTTAGTAACCTAAAACTAAACTATAACCTAGGGGTTAGATTAGTGTTAATCTAACCTAGGCCTAGGCTATAAGCTAATGTTCTAAGTTAGTAACTATGTGCTATGAGGTTAGACTAAGTGTTATCCTAAGTCCTAACCTAAGTTACTAACCTAACTATGAACAAGGAAGAAAGGGGACCTATGGAAGGGTGCGAACCATGGGCAGTAGTTTCTATGGCATTAAATGGGGGGATAAGTATGAAGGACAGGTAATTTGGTAGAAGTTTTTAAAACGGCTAGCTAGAGCCGATGTGGCAGGTCGCCAAAGTTGGAAATGGTCTTCGAACTGGTTTTATCCATCGCCAACTATGGCGGTAGGTGGAAATGGAAATTAAGCAGGAAATTTGGAGTAAATGCCATTTATGAACTCGGTCTTCGAGCTCGGGTTTCACGGGAAGGCATGCAAAATGGAAAATTAGTAGTTTGTTTGGTTTTTCATGTGCTCCGGTTTTCCCTCTGTCTGATCATTGGTTCTTCGCACCAGTCTTCTTGGTGTTGCATGGCAAGTATGAGCGTAACTAGCTCTTTTCTCTGGCAAGGAAAATTTATAAGTCATGGAAATAACAAATTTTTGTTGGTGAATCTAACTTGGAAAAAGAGGAGAAGGCTCGAGCTCTTTCAGTGGTCTTCTTCGGATTTTTAAGCAAATAACCAGGCATGTTAGGCCCTAACCTTTAAAAATCTTGCTTTCTTTCAAATGATTTCATTAGAACAACTCTGTTCAGATGATTTATGGGTTCAGATGGTTTTTATGGTAGCTTTGTGTGATTTTTAGTACTGTATCTTCTTGCTGGTTCGATTTTTCAATTTAACCCTTGACGGGTGTGCATGATGTTTCGAACTGTTGCTCTATTTAGTTGTGTTTTGCATTCCAGCTAAGTGTGTGAAATGCATGCTAGGAAGTATTCTAAACCTGCTCTTTGGGAGCCCATGAATTGTTTCCTTTTTGGGGTTCAGGTTACAGTTGATGCTTGTTGTTGATACTTGTCGGAAAGGATACTGTTGGACTTTTGTTTGAATGTTCAGTTTAATTGGACTTCTTTGTAAGTTCTGTCGTGGTTATTATAGGTGGTGGTTATTAAATCTTGTTGGGTTTCGCTATGATACTTAGGTTATGTTGAACGGATAACTTGCGGTGTTTGCAGTATTTTATTGCGACCCTGTAGAAGTTGTTTTTCCCTTCCTTGTGTTGCAGTTACGGGATTTAACCCATTGATGGTTTGTATTATATTTATTTATTTACAAGATGACTCTGTGGAGTCTTTGGATTGGTCCGTATATTGTGGACTACTGTATAAGTCATGTATGCGAATGCTGGTAGCATGATTCTGTCGGAGTCCTGGAGGGGTAACTAGTAATACGACTTCTGTTATCTTGTAATGCATACCTTCGTTTAAGTAATGAAATTTTGGTACAGACTCAGTTGGTGTACTTTTTATGTTTCCTATCTATGTAAGCTTGAGCGAATAATGTTTTAGAGGCTCAGTTGGATTCCTTGTTACGAAATCAGTATTTAGCTTTTGTATAAGCCTGATTTTGGATATCTACCATTGTTGGCATGGTTGGAATCATTAACTAATAATTATCTTGTATATCGACTTCTGAAGAAGCTTTATCGAGTAGACTGTAGTTCGGATTCAGTTGAAATCCTTGACAGGTAACCAGTCTATATAAGCCTGTTTTTGTACACTTGTTGTTTTTGGCTCTGTTGGGTTCCTTAAGTTAGATAGATATCATGTATCTTGGCTTCTGTAAAATTGGGTCGTGATTACCTTACTTTTCAACCTCTGAACGAGTTCAGATGTGAATACGGCATGTTGTGTTTCCTTTCTGTTTAATTGCAGTCAATTGAGGCTGTGCATTCTGCGTGGATTTCGTATGAATATCTCTGCATAGTCTTAGGGAAACATCATTGCTTTAATGTTAACGAGTCTCTTGTGGACTGAGATAAAAAGGGGAAGTTCTTTGATTTCGACCTTGGATCTAAAACCTTACAGTGTTTAGTAGGGATTAGAATGAGCTGTAGGTTGCTGAGAAGGATTGTTGTTGTGTTTGAACATGATTACGTCTTCTGTTGCATGGATATCTAGTCTTGAGCTTGACTGAACTAAGGAGCTGTCGACTGCACCTCGGTAGGTGATGTCATTGAATATCTTCTTGTTTGTCGCTTCGTGTGGAAGGTCATGTGGAGTCTATTTGTTGATATTCATCACTGTTTTGGCGTGAGAACTACTGTACTGCTAGTAAGCTAAAGGGTTTTGTTATATTTGATTTTAACAAAACTGTGGTTCTTTTTGTGGCTCGTCTGACTTATTCGTTTGCATATAAGGTGAATGCTTTACTTTCGATGAGACGGTACAGTCATGAGCTCGTTTGAGGGGAAATATGAATGACTTTTTTTCTTTCTATTCTGCTGTAAAGTATATGTTGATATTTGTATGTAACCGTTGGAACTGTTTTTAACATTTTGATGGAATCATGATTTGTTATGATATTCCTTTTACTGTTGAATGTAATGATCTGTCTGATGGTTGTTGTCCTTGGGATTCAGATGGATAGTTGTTTTGGATACTTTCATTCTTCTTGATCCCTAATATTTTGATGAATTATTTGAGAAGTATCTAGGACTATTCTGTAACGATAATTTGAGTTACGCGTTTATAGTCATGTTTGTATTGCAAAAGCACAGTCTGAAATATGTTAACTTGTTTGGTGAAATGATCTCATTTAAACAAGTTGTTTAATGAAAACAGTTGGTGGATTGTAATTGTTTTAAGAGTTAGTGCTTATCATGCTCAGTTCATCGAACTGACCCATGTTGACAATTTTTGCAGATGGTTGCCGTAAGTGGTAAAAGCACGCAGATCTGATAGGATGTTCAGATTGTTTAATTTGGTTATGATGAATTACAGTTTGATTCTCTAAATGTACTATATGAGAAAAGATGTTCTTTTTCCGTTGAGTATTGTATCAAGTATGCTGAATGCATAAAATGTATTTGATTAGTTCTGAAGGGAATGGAAATAGATATTTGATACTTATATGTTTGTATTAGTATCTTGATCGTTTGACTTTCTTCGGTTCAAATGATCTAAAGAGCATTGTTATTATTGTATAATTTGGAGACTTTTGTGATTATCAATATAAGCTTGCAAGAATATGTGACTGAATACTTATGATTGTTTAGCAGTTCTTGTATGTTCTATCTAAAGCTAAATTGAAATTTAGATCACTGTCTTCTGGAAGCTAGGGTTAAAAATAAACCTAAGCAGGATGCTAAACAAGCTGAATCAAATCACTAATTTCTAGTCTTGATTAAGCCAGGACAACGTGTAAATGGATTCTTAATCTTTATATCTCGATACTAATAAGTAAGATATAAATTCAGTTATAAGAACTGAAATAAACCTAAAAAGGGTTCGGTTGACAATCACATGTGAAGATTATGGGTTATTGTCCAATTTCGTTGATTTAGAATGATGTAAATTCTATGAACTCCCTGATGGGACCCTCTAGTCATATAACTTCTCTTGTGTAATGGGTTTTATTAAGAAAGGTCATTCTAAAGTGAGGAACCCAGGGATCAGGAAAGGCTAACCTTCGGGGAACGTTTTTTAGTATAATTTTAACTCAACGTGCGTAACACTTATTATTAAGTAGATCTTTTCGAGGTGGATTTAAAGGTTGATGGTAACAAGTCAACTGCAGGGTTGTACCTTTGAGAAGATTAGGATCTTCTCAAAGATACAACAACGCAGGTGATTTTTGACGACACCCTTTGCATTGATCGTTAAGATTACACCTTTAACTCGAACAAGTTACTCTGGGACTGATTAGGAATGTGGTCACGTTATAAGGCTGCCCAGGAGACTCGGGGAATCTTGACACACTGGTTTAACTAGGGTTGACCCAGTATGTCATCGTATCCCTAGTCCTCGGGAGCATCCATATAACGTTGTCACCTTACTAATCCATTTCCGAGTAAATAACTTGGGATAGGTGAGACTGACAGAAGTCAGTATAAGACATTCTACATAACATGGGAATGGGGTGAAGGACGTATTCCAGATTGACGAGTATGCCGTCAAGGAATACGAGACATAAGCAGTATGTTTCAAATCTTTGGCCAAAGTATCGCAAGCTGCTGATTGCATTGTCCTAAGTCACCTAGTCTAAGGGATGAGATGCCGATGAATAATGGTAACAATTATTCAGATAGGTTCCTTGGATAGAGCATTCTGAATCCCAGAATAGGGAAGAGAACCGCAAGAGTGGTGTGTTAAATAAAAACGCCAACTCTTATTACTCATGAATAGATCGGTAGATTACCGAGTCATGGAATGAATAGATCGGAGGTACTCCGAGTCATTACAGTTGCATATGGTTATCTGTTATAAGAATGGTTATTTGATTTGTGAGTTCTAAATTACGTATTTAGAACCAGGATGCATTTATCAAAAAAAAAAAATTGACTTGTTCTAATGTATAAAATGAGGATGGAGTGTTGTGCATGGATTCATTGGGCATACTGGGTACTACAGGAAATTTATTAAGGGATATGAGAAGATCGCCATGCCCTTGGAGGAATTACTTAAACACAAGAGTGCCTTTCACTGGGGAGAGGCACAACAAAAGGTGTTTGACACATTGAAAGATAGGCTTGTCATTGCACCCATATTATGCTTTCCTTCTTATGATAAGCCCTTCTATGTGCATGTTGATGCCACAGAAAGAACCATTGGAGCAGTACTAACACAACCTGGTGAGGGTATTATTGATCACCCCTTGTGTTTTGCAAGTAGGAAGTTGACACTACTAGAAAAAAATTACACAACTACTGAGCGCGAGGCACTGTCAATGATCTACGCGCTGCATAAATTCAGGTAGTATCTACTTGTAACACCATTTATATTCTACATGGACCACATGGCACTAAAGTACTTGGTGAACAAGCCCGTTCTCCAAGGGTGCATATGCCATTGGGTCCTATTATTTCAAGAATTTGAGTTTTTTAGTTGTGGTAAAACCAAGAAAGAGTAATTCAGGACCTGATCATATATCAAGAATTGACTCAAGGGAGGACACGTAGAGCATTGAGGATACCATGTCAAATGTGCAATTATTAAGGTTGCGGTGTGCACCCTCTGACTTAGAGGATATTATAGTGTTTCTTAAAATGGGTATAGTGTCAAAAGGAATAAAGGCTTTGGAGAGAAAGCAAGTTATATATACATGTCGCACCTTACATGTTGACTATTGGAGATTTTTACAAGTTAGGTTGTGATGAGGTTCTGCACCAATGCGTATTAGAACATGAGCACATTGTAATCATGGAGGAAGCACATGGTGGGATTGTAGGAGGACACTCTGTGGGAAATGCAACTGTGTGGAATATTCTACTCATAAGGCTTTTGTGGGAAAGTATCTACTAAGATTATATTGAGTTTTGCAAGGCCTGTGACCCTTGCCAAATCCTGGGAGAACTTGGAAGGAGGGATGAAATTCCCTTGCAATCGATAGCTAGTGCTAAACCATTTGAAAAATGGGCAATTGACTTTGTAGGACCACTTTTACCTACCGCACGAAGGACTATTTCATGTTACATCATCACTTTCACTGATTACTTGACAAGATGGGCAGAGGCATCTCCTACAAAGGATTGCACAACAATGTGATTCTTGTGGGAAAACATATTCAACAGATATGGATGTCCATTGAGTTTAAGAAGTCATAGGGGAACACATTTTTTGAATGAAACAGTTAGGATTCTAATAGCAGAGTTCATTATGGCCCATCACAAGACCACCCCTTATCACTCATAAGCAAATGGAACTGCTAAAGCATTTAACAAGATACTAAGTCACACATTGACCAAAATTTATGATTTTGGAAGACAGGATTGGGATGACAAGGTATCAGCCATTCTATGGGTATACACGACAACCTACAAGAGGTTGAATAAGGCCACACCATTTCAATTGGTGTTCGGCACAAAATCTATTTTTCCATTTGAATTCATGTTACCATCATTGTGTATACTGCACATGGGAGGATTAGCTAATGAATAAGCACTCAAAGAGAGAATTGATAAGTTAATGCAGTTAGAACAGAGGTGATCACTTGCTATATGGAGTTAGAAGACTGAAAAGGCCAAAAAAAGGCATGGCATGATCATCATATCAAGAAAAAACAATTTGTAGTTGGGCAGATGGTTTTGTTGTATGATTCCAAGTTTTTGTGCCATCCTGGGAAGTTGAAATTCCATTGGTTAGGACCACACATCATCTCATACATCCTTGATTCAGGCGCTTACCAATTACACACGCTAGATGGGATGAGACTACCAGGTCATTTCAATGGGAGTAGGCCAAAGCCCTACTATAAATAAGTATTCCTTGTGTTTGTATATAAGGCAGTTTTGTTAGTTAGCCTAGGATTTCCTTTGATGTTTATTTTCTTTTTCTTGTGTTTCCCCTTCTCATTGCTTGTTCCTTTCTATTGTGTTTTTTTTTCACACCTTATGCACTAGTAACCACATTACTTTCTAAGGTTGTGTGTGCATAGAGGGCCGTGCATTTGTTTTAGTGTGGGGTGGAGTAGAACGAAGAGAGAAAGAAGATGGTAGTAGTTGTGATGGCCTAGATTAGATCAAAAGTGTGTAAGATAGAAGAGTGCATGGGGAAATGGTGGACAAAAATTGTTGGTGTCAAGAAGGATTTAACAAAGACCATTTAAAAAGGGTAAGAAGCACAAGAATAACACGAGTTAGACGAGGGAAAAAATTAGGTCAATAGAAGAAGTGCCTTTGGCACTACAGATGTGCACGTAAGAGTCTTCGGTTAGTAAGGATTTTTGTGTGCCAGAAGGTTATAGAGGATTTTGTGCATAGGATTGGGTGCATGGGTAAAGGAACTTAATATCAAATTTAGTGTAAAAAGCTACATTTAATGTTAAATACGTTGGTAGGTGGTATAACATTTATTACGGGAGATAGGCAAAAAATTATAAGTAAAAGGTCGGGCACATTATTATTTACCTTGCTATTATGAGATTGAAGAGCTCTTGTGAAGTAGGGCATCCATGAAGAAAGAAGAGTGAAAATATGAAGTGTGTGACTAGGGTGATTTATGAACTAGAGTAGAAGGAGTACACAGGCATAGGGAGGTTTCATCAGAAGTATGCCGTCTTGTGGAAGAGTTTTCCAAGTTAGGGTTTTGCAGCTAGGGCATGGGAATAGAAGGACTCTTTCGCGGAATTGAGCCATAGATTTGACAAAAGTGAGGAAGGAAAATAAGGAGTTTATTATTTTAACCCGACAAGAAGATGACACCAAAGAAGGCAACCGTTTTGCCTAATAAGGGAAAGAGAAAAGGAAAACAGACTCCCAACACCAGTTTCAATGAAGAGTGGTATGCAGAGATGCAGTACCTGGATGGGGTGTTTCTTAAGAAAGAATGGGTATCCCATATTAGGAAGATGGCCATGAGACATTATAATCATCACACAAGTACCACAAAGAAGGAAATGGTGCTAGATCGGGTGCATCTAATGGATACAATGACACCAGAAGGGATGCTAATTTACAAGGATGAAGTGAAAGTAAAATTGGAGAATGTCGGACTGCTGCAACTATTTGAGTTGCCCTATTTTGGCAAGCCCGAGTAGTTTTACCAATGGTTGATGTCACATGTTCATAAGGACCACTTCAACTTTGCGAGACGCAAAATGCACATAACTCCCTAGATCATCTCAAAGTTTATCGGGCTTATCTGTAAAGGGGATTTGTTGGATGATGACATGGAGAATAAAGAGACCATTAAGAAAACCATGGAGGAGTATGACTACAAAAGGTTCCATGTTACTTTGATATCTCAAATATCCCTGACCCTGAGATGAGAATGGCCTCTCACCTAGTAACCAAGTTAAATGGTCGAGAGAGGTGGACACAAATAAACAAGGAATGGTTGAATGTATGCTAAAAAAATTTAGAAGGGACCATCTATAACTTGTCTACCTACATTGTAGAAGAGATCATCAATGTTGCATAAGAAGGAGAGAATCTAATGTTCGATAATGTTTTTCTCACCTTCATCTTCTCAGAAATTGGAGTTCTCGATGGGCCAAAGAAGTTTGTATGGGAGTATCCAGATGAAGATCCCTCCCTCGCAAAGAGGTTTAAGAAATAAACATGTGATACCAAGACGACAGCCCATAAAGTGTGCCTAGAGAAATGGTACAAGTGAATGTGCAACGCATTCGGGGCTGAGTGGAGGATACCAAAACAATTACAAGCACTAGTAAACGGAGATGCTGAGTTCATTGTCTATTAACATTTCTGCATTGGCAGGTTCACTCTGTCAAATGGGACCAAGAGGCCATGGTGTAAATTACCCTTCTCCTTCACCGCACAATATTTCCAAGAAGGGGTAAATCACTTATAGGAAGCTAAAAGACTAAGGTTCGACCTTAGCAAGGTAGACCAGGACCACCATGATTTTTAAAGGAAGCTGGTATATCAAAAGAAGCACACTTATGTGGAGAAGTATGTCTCCCATGAAGTGTGCATGACAAAACCCTTGACGTTGCCAATTGTTCGAATGGCCATAACGATAATATACTTGTGCAGTAGGACCAAGTATGAAAAGGGTGTTTACTTATAGAATAATGTCTCCATCCTTGAGAATCCCATGGGTAGGAAGAAGGCCACACCAAAGAAGAGAGAAAGTGAAGAGACCCTAGAAAAATAAGCACTAGAAAATAAAGCACAAATTATGCAGACAACACAATTTGTGGGCACACCAGAGTTAGGTGTCAAGCCAAGCACATACATGCACTGGAAGAAGTCTCCCATAAAGGAGAAGGATAAGACACCTAAGGAAGAGGTTCCAAAATAAGAAGAGTTCCCTAGAAGGGAATGATCTGTTGAGGAAGAGGAAGAATCCCCAGCTAGGAAGAAATAGAAGGTAATGGGGAAGGCAGACTCGGAGGAGGCAAAGAGCTTGGAAGCATACCGGGGTGAGAGAGATGATAATGAGGATGAAGTGTAGAATCATCTCATGTATGATGTACAAGATTCTAATGAAGAAGTAAATGAAGAGAAGAATGGATATGAGGAGGACGCCCAAGGCAAAGGGGTTAGTGAGGAAGTGAACACTAAGGATCAAAGGAACCCCAGCCTTACCAAGGAGCAGATAGAAGAGGCCGCAGAAAGAGAAGTTGTGGGCATAATCAAGAAGTTAGTGGAGTAAGAGGTGGAGCCAAGCACGGATGAGATACTCAAGGAGATAGAAGAACAAAGCATAGGGAAGGAGTATGGGAGCATGGATGGAGATCCTAGCTTAGTGGTGAGCTTTCTGAAGGGTGCGTGCATAGGAGGGAAGAATGTGGTAGTAGCATAAGGGCAGGGAATGGGTTATATCAATGATCCAAAAAAAGTGCTACGTGCATGCTTCCAGAGCACCATTCCCACAGACCAACTCTTGACAATGTATTCATTTGAGGAAGAAGGCGCGTACCCAAAAACTAGGAAAATGCTATCCTGGGCGTTTGAGTTCTATATCGATGAGCCTAAGTTTGAAGTCAGCTAAGGAGCGCTGATGAAATTTCCAGAGACTAAATGTATAAACCCACTAGTGAATGCTTAGAAGTTGACTAATGAAAATTTCCATAATGTGCTCAACAAGGTTTTAGTTGAAGTTGAGGAAATACTTTTTAGGAGGAATGATAGGGTGAGATTCCTAGAAGGGGAATTGGAGAAGAAAAAAGAGGAGCTCGTTGAAAAGAGAAAAGATTTAAAGCAAGAGGAAGTAATCAACACATAGTTAAGGCATGAGTTGAAGGAGGAAAAGGCTAGGGTGTGTGAGGTATATAAAAAGGTAGAAATGATTACAAATGCTATTATCTTAAGGCATCTAGACCTAGCACTGCTTGAGAAGAAGTATGAGTCAACGTTGTAATGCTTGGAAGACCTAACTTACATCCTCACCATGGAGAGGAAGCCTCTCACTTTGGAATCAATAGAATAATTGTTAGCATACCAAGATAAAGAGGATAAGCTGAAGGTGGTGGAGATAGTCACTCAGTACACTAAGCTCCTTGCCAATGTGAAGGCCACCACACAGATAGCCGAGGTTGCTTATGAAAATTACGTGGACAAAGACAGAGTGGAAATCATTTTATTTGCCACCCATGAAGTATATCTCAAGGAGTTTAAGGAGAAGAATAAGGGAAATAGGGAAGAGTGGGATAAGATCCTAGCCAAGGTGGAGAAGAAATCGGAAGCTATCGAGAACTTGCGAGGCTTGATAAAAAACCAGTTGAAGGATTTATATCCCCAGATTACCCGCAAGATGGATGCACTCGACCACCTTGGCAAAAAACTGGAAGGGATTATTGATATGATGAACGCTAAAGGGGATGAGCTAAATTTTCAAGAGGTGAGTGCCCTAGTAGGTGACCTATGTCAATAGGCGCAGGGTGAAGTACATGCTTGGGATAAGATTGAGGAAGATATAAAGAAGGATTTCCCACTCCTCCTTTGGCAATAAACATATTCTTCTTCTTTCCTCCATTCTTTAATTCTTCCATTCTTCATTCCTTTATTATTTTTTCAAACTATTCAAGGTGCCACCATTCTTTATTCTTTGAAGGGAGGATATTTCCAAGGGTGGAGAACAAGCTTAGTGTGTGGTGATGTTGGACCTTAGAATATTGACTAAGTCTTAAAGGGCACGTGCGCACACGGAACTAGTAAATAATATGATCATACAGGGCAAAGCACATAGGACATGGGTTTTATAAGGGTTCTAAGAGAAACCACGACATGCGTGTAAGGTAGAGCAAAGGATTTCAGGACTTAGTCATATTCAGCATTCTAAGAAGCACTTAAGGAAAAGAATGACCTGACTAGGTTTGCTGAATGGATAAGGTGACAACTTGACAACTTGGTGGTCAAGGAAAAAATATTCCATGCATGGAACATTCTCAAAGACATCATTACAGAAAGTGGGGAGCTTGGATCAAAAGAAGCATGCTCCACTAGAGGACCACCTTGACACTTGGCAACCGATCTGCTACTTTAGGAGATCTACTACTTCTGATGCACGAGTCATGATATGTTGGTCTGATATGACCCTTTTGGATGTAATATGGTTACTAAACTATGATCAACATAAATATATGGTTATGTTCTAAATATAGTGTTCATAGGTGTAAACCATAGTGCCTTTTTCTTTATGTTTGGATTAGATCTACTATCTGTGTGATGTTTCTTTTGTTATCTTAATGGGTATGTTGTTGCAATGAATCATCCTATGATTTCATAATATGTGCATGATCTTTTAATTTTCTACACTTAATTTATCATCAATGTCAACATCTTCTCACAATGCTCACATAAAGGAGGGGCTTGGTGCCTACGCGCCCCTCGGGTGAGCGCTCAACACCACTGAGTGATAGGCCGATGTGCATAGGGTTAGAAGGTTATTCTATGGGCATAAAATGACTACAAAATTTATTTGTTTTGTGTCCCTTGACACAATGAAAATCACAATAGTCATGATCTATATACCATCCTGGTTTGGGTTCATCATCTGAATAAGGCATCATGGTTAGATATTGAACCATGTTCATCATCTCTAATTGTCTCAAAATCATGGATAATGAATCTGTAAGGGGAGTGAACACCCTTCGTTTGATCGGATTTTAATTAGGTCCTTTGGTAATTTTTAAAAGGGGACTGCTTTGAACTATTTGAACTTGTTTAGAGTTATTGGGCCTCAAAATATTGGCCAAATACAAGAAGGTGTGTGGGCATGTGAGACCTATAAGAAGAAGGGCACACATGGTGAAAGCCCGTAAGATAAGGTTTTAGCAGGGTTTAGTAGAACACGCTGTGCACACAAGGAAAAAAACGGGTTTTGGGACTTAGCCATATTTGGCGTTCTAGGTAGCACACGAGAAAAGCGTGACCTATCTAGCATGTAGAGTGGATAAGGTGCTAGCTTAGCAGCAGTATGGTCAAGAAATGAATATTCCATGCATGCGATGGAAGGATCCAAAAAGACATCATTACAAAGAGAGGAGAGCTCAGATCAAAGGAATTATGATCCATTAGAGGACCACATAGACACTTGGCAACCGATCTGTTATCTCAGGAAGGCATGACGGTGGAGACTAAAGCTATATATAGAGATGCTCGGGTAGAAGAAAGGGGACGTCAAAAATGACATCATATTGTGATGGATAGACGAAGCTCTGTAGGTATAATGAAGGATCCTTTAGGTTGGGATTAGGAGAACTGTAGGAGTGATGGCATATTTAGAGGGATTGGTCTGTAACTAGTTTTGTAATGTGGATAGTTTAGGATTCTATTGCATGACTCTTATCTACATGATTATATTGGCCTATTATGGCCTTAATAAATGTAATGTGGTTATTGAACTTGTTAACATGAATATAAGGTTCTATTCTAAAGTATATATGTTTTCCATAGGCACAAACCCTAGTGCATTTCCTTTATGTGATTAATTAGTTATGTATTATTTTTAATACTTCTCTTTTGTTATCTGAATGGATGATTTGATATAATAACTCATCCTATGTTCTCATAATGAATGCATACTTCTTTTTCTTCCTGCATCTAAATCTATCATAAATGATGTATTCTCATACAACTCACATAAAGGAGGGGCTCAGCACTCGTGCATGCCTTGGGTGAGCACCCAATGCCCGTTGGGTGATAGGCCAATGTGCATGGGATTAGACGGTTGTTCTAAGGGTATAAAAATGACTACATCTTGGTTCTATTGCCAAAACCTCTTTTTGAAGTTGTTGTGAGAAATGACATACATCTTAGTCCCTGAGATGCATGATGACCGAATGTTTGACTTTGGAAAGTGTTGAAGCATGGTTAAAGAGTACAGAGGAGGAGTTTTCTCAAATATTTAGCACCTAATTTTGATGTACGTATATGGGTAGAAGAGAACCTATACCATGAGTTGTACACAACATTCTTCCATTGTTTCCTAGTATAACTATATGAATGGCTTTTAGCATATGCCTCCAGATTGAACTGGTACTATAGATCATGCGTATAGACCCAAGATGATTATCAGAGGCTACATGATACAGCTCTAACTTGGACACATGTTGTTGATCACTGGTGGAAAGGAGTCCTGACTAGGTATACTCTAAAATATGTCATTTCTACGTATTATTTCCCAGAGTTTGCTGAGTTAAAATTTCTAAGGGGACCCAGAGGATCATTTTTATGTGTTATCCCTTTGGCTATGAAGATCTTGATCATTACCCTAAGTTTAGAGGCATTACCTATGGCTGGCTAAGCTTCACTGAGTGCAGGTGAGGAAGCTAGGGTGGAGGAAGATGATGGACATTGTGGCTAAAAGGGAAAGAGAAGAGAGACAACTTAAGTATAGTGAATCTCATGAAAGGGAGATGGCTTGACAATGTGAGTTTGTAGGTGTGATGGATCTATGGAGATAGACGTTACGGGAAGGAGTTGAGGCTCACCCAGAGGACATGAAACCTAAGCAGTCTGTGTTATCCCATATTGGCAAGTGCGGGAGAGAAGCCCCTTTAGCTTCTGATGAGATTTCATCACATGGAGAAAGGATAGCCATCAGCATGCATCTGAACCTACTTGGTGACCAACCCCTCACACTTGGTTTCCTACATCAAGGAAGAAGTATTGCTAATCTGGTTAGTATCAGTGGAAGTAACCAATCTATGCCTAGGAGATATCATTTCTTCTTTGGGACATCCATGGCTATACAAACCATTCCCATATTTGGAGGAATTTTTGGACAAGGTGAAAATACACAAGGTTTTGGTATCACATCTGGAAGTGGTGTTAGAAACACAAATTGTAACAGGACAATATCACAAACCATCGGCACAAATTTCAGTAGGATATTGGGGACACTAGGCACGACCACTTTAGGCCATTTGTCAGCTACAAGAGGTGGATTTGGTGGTATAGGAGCTAGAGGACCTAGTGGACCTAGCATATCTAGAGGATCTGGTGAGTCAGAGGGAACAGGATCTGGTGGATCCAATGGATCTAGTGGAGGAGGAAACACCAGAGGGAACCAAGGCTCTAGATCAGGAGGACAAGGGTCATAACCACCTCCACATGTATTCTTTGATATGTCTTTGCACTTACTAGATTATAAGGGAATTTAGTATGTTGTAGATCATGTCTATAAGTGTGAATTACTATCACGCATGAAATGGATCACTACCCCAAAGCGGAAGGTAAGTCAATTTGCCACGACGTTGCAAGGGCACGCACATAGTTGGTATCAGAAGTATGACCCCCATCAAATGGTGGTATACTACATGGCATTGAAGAACTCCTTCCTATCAAAGTTCTATATCCCTGAATTTGAGCAGAAGAGCATCAACGCTCTAAAGGAGATCCAACAAGGAATGACAGAGAGTGTGTGGGAGTATGACGGATGGTTCAAGACTCTCTTGTCAAACCTATCCTATGAAATTCACCCTTCTCAACATGATCAATGGTTTTTTGGAGGGTTGATAATACCTTTTATAAGGGAACTTTAAAACAAGATATTCATGGACCCACGTGAGGATTTAGAGGCTGCCTTGAATGCCGAGGCTATTGGGAGTGTTAATACTAGTGTTAGCCCTTTTTGGAGGCTTAAGTTATTGCAATGGCCAAGCAGTAGGAGAAGATGTCTACAAATTCAATGTATGAGGTTCGTAGTGGTCTTTGGTGTATAGACTATGAAGTGGAAGGACATGTAAAGGATAGTTTCCTTCATAAGATAGTACGTGCCATAGTGGTAGACAATGAGAATTTCCATGGGGATCATAATGCAAATAGGTGTCCTCTACTACAACACACAATCTATGAGAATGTTTCTTTCTATTGCAAGATTTGTACCGATATGACCCTTGATACCAAATATTGTAGAATGATTAACTAGATTCATGATGCTATTGATCTTGGTGTGCACCAGACTAGTCCTACAAGCAGTTCCAAGTTTGATGATCATTTCTATTAATGGCATACAGATAGAGGAATGTGTAGAAGAGGTTTTCATGGAGGATTTTGTGGTCAAAGTAACCACGGTAGAGGAAGAGGTGAGTTCCCGTGAGGAACCTGTTATAACTATGGGTCTACAGAGTATTATAAGTGTGAGTATCCTGACCTACTATATTGCTCATGGTGTGAAAAAAAACATAAGTAGGAGGAGTTCCCTAAGTTGTTTGAGCACATGAGCCAACAACACCAGAAAGAAAAAGGCATTAGGATGGTGATTATAAAGAAGGCCAACCCTCAGTTGATACCAAGAGTGGCGTGTGAGTTAGGATTAGAACCTATACTAGTAACGACGTGGGTAGAGGCTGAGTGCGCCAGGGAGATGCCAAGACAGAAACTTGTTATTAGGGAAGAAGTGGTACATGGGAAATATCTAGACTCTACTCATCAGAAGGAAGTGTATCAAGAGACTATGAATGTGATTCAGAGTTTACAAGGGGAAAACCAATATCTAAAGGAGCAGTCAAAGCAATTAGAGCAAAGGAAGAACATCGAGGCTCCGCAGAAGGATCTGGATGAGGTCAGGGAAGTGTGTAAAATGTTAAGGTAGGAGAATATTTTTCCCTTGCTAGGATAATGGCTACGGGAGAAGGTACCATGCACTGGATCAGAGCACGAAAGATAGGTTTTGCATGTAAACCTTCCTCCTCATAGCCTTGACTATGATAAGGAGATTACTTTGAATGTAGTTGTTGATGGTTGGCTTCTGAGTAATATCCTCATCAACACAAGAGCAGAGGTCAATGTTCTTACATTGGATGCCTAACATCAAACGGGAAGGCCCGCATTACAACCATCTTTGAATTTGCTATATATGGCAAATAAGACAAAGGAAATGCACATTGGGGTCTTAAAAGATGTAGTTATCACTATTCAAGGAAAAAAATTCACTGGGGAATTTGAAGTCTTGGTGCTTTTCGAGGTGGATAACTTCCCAGAATTACTTGGGTGCCTTTGGTGTAATAAGAACAATGTCAACATGTAGCTTAACAAAGATTATATTAGTTTTGAGAACAAGGAATAAAGGGTGATCATTCCTTTAGTAGATGGGAAGCTAGTGCCCTATATCGAGCCCTTAGGAGAGTAATTCCTTGACAAAATCTACATGTGATTCATCAAAGATCTTGAGGTAATTCATCCTACATAATGAGTCATCCAATTTGAAGATGCTTAGTCAATGAGTGATACAAATAGCATAGAGTGTGACAATTGGGCACACGGGACTTATGAGTTGATTGGGAAAAAATTGAGAGGATTTTCAACAAGGGTGATGAAGGTGTGCTCAGTCAAGCACCTGGGAAGAAAGAAGCTACCAAGTTACTCCAAAGGGGCAAGATCTGATCAATTCTTACAAGAAATGGAGGCTCAGTGGAAAAATGAGGAGGAAAGGAGAAGTATGCTTAGTTATAATTTTTTCGGGACTGCAACGCATTACTGGGAAACACATCGCAAGAGTCTCCTAGAGTGGTGTGAGGTAATAGACACATTTTTCTGTAAGATTTTGTAGAAGAAACCTACCCACTATTATTCAATACTACCATGGTAAGGAGCCCACCTCATTCCATATCCAAGCTTGAGAGAAGGTCTAGATGGAGGACACAAAAGCATTACCACCTTCATTATGGGTGCATAAGTTATATTCCACCTTACATGGTTGTGCAAGTGCATGGTATATCCACTCAGAGACACACCATCAAATGGGGAATTGGTAGGAGTTAACAACTAATCCCATTCAAGCTTTTGAGTATCAATCTACCAAGCCATCATTGGATAAGGCGTTGTAAGTTTTCAAGCGCCTTACAATGGGAGATAGTGCTATGGTAGAAGATAGACTACTAGAGTTTCTAGGTGAACCTTTTTTGGAGATGCACCTTAATGAACATGAGTAAGAAGAAATACAGCTTAAGTGCATGTGTATTGAAAAGGAAAAAGGAAAAATGGTCTATGTACTAGAAGGTGAAGGGATGGAAAGTTTGGATGTTAACCATTCTGAAGGTACACATGAAGTCATAGATAATTTTGATGAGCAAGCACATGCCTACTATGAGCCCTTGAAAACAAATAAGTTTAACATTGGGACAAAGACAGAACTTAAGGAAGCTATCATTGGGGACTATTGGTTAGAAAAAGAAGTTTCAAAGGTCATTGATCTGTTGCATGAATTCCAGGATTTTTTCCCTCACGGGTACCAGGAACTCAAAGGAATCCACTCTTCCTTAGGGTAGATGAGGATCAAGTTGAGGGAAGGTGTGCACCTAATTTTTAAGAGGCCTTATTAAATGAATCCAAACTTTTGCATACAGGTCAAGGAGGAAATAGATAATATGACCACTTCAAGCATCATTGAGGTTGTAGAGGAATCAAAATGGATAAGCCCAATGGTCATCAATATCAAGAAGGATGGTTGAATAAGGATCTATGTGGACTATAGATACCTGAATGCATTATGTGTCATCAATCCTTTCCCAACCCCCTTTACTAAATTCTAGATGGAGTAGCCGGGCACAAGGTCTACTCTTTCATGGATGGGTTTTCAGGGTATCACCAAGTTAGGATTACAAAGGAAGACCAGAGAAAGACAAATTTCACCACCAAGTGGGGAAGCTTTTCCTATACGGCCGTGCCTTTTGGATTAAAGAATGCATCTGTTGTGTTCTTACGCATCATGGTACAAGCATTTCAGGACTCCATCCATAAGTTTATTCAAGTCTACCTAGATGAATGGATAGTGTATGGGCTAGTAAAAGACCATTGTGATAATTTGAGGCTGATGTTTGAGAGATGTTGATAGTTGAGGATATCCCTCAACATTAAAAAATGTGTCTCTACTACTCCATTTTGAACCCTGTTGGGACATATTATATGTAAGGAATGCCTACTAGTGGATCTCGCCAAAGTTCCAGTTATTGTGGGATTGAGGGAGCCTACTAGTTAAATTGTAGTGCATATATTCCTTGGACATACGGGGTACTACAGGAAATTCATCAAGGGGTATGCCAATATATCCATGCCCTTAGAGGAATTACTAAATTACAAGAGTGTCTTTCATTAGGGAGAGGCACAATAGAAGGCGTTTGACACTTTGAAGGATAGAATTGTCCTACGCCCATACTATGTTTTCCTTATTAGGATAAGCCTTTCCATGTGTATGTTTATGCCTCGGGAACAACCATGGGGGTAGTACTAGAACATCCTGGTGAGGGGATTGTTGATCACCCCTTGTGTTTTACAAGTAGGAAGTTGACACCAGCAAAACAAAATTATACCAGTACTGAGTGTGAGGCACTTTCAATGATGTACGCGCTACATAATTTCAGACAGTATCTGTTGGCAATACCCTTTATATTCTATAAATACCACATGGCATTGAAATAATTAGTGAACAAGCCAATTTTGCAAGGGCGCATATGCCATTGGGTCCTATTATTTCAAGAGTTTGAGTTCACGGTGGTTGTAAAACCAAGGAAGAGCAATTTACAGCCTAACCACTTATCAAGGATTGACTCAAGGAGGACACGTAAAGAATTGAAGATACCATGTCATATGCGTAACTATTTAGGTTGTAGTGTGTGCACTCAAACTTGGAAGATATCGCTGTAATCTTGAAAACTGGTGTGGTGTCAGACAAGATTAAGGTTTTGGAGAGAAAATAGTTAGCAATACGTGTTGCACCCTACATGTTGATTAGTGGAGATTTGTATAAGTTAGGACATGATGAGGTTCTATGCCTATGCATATTGGAACATGAGCACATGGAAATTATGGAGGAAGTGTTAGGTGGGATTGTAGGAGGACACTATGCAGGAAATGCTACAGCGAAAAATATTCTAATGGCAAGGCTTTGGTGGGAAACAATCTACCAGGATTGTATTGAGTTTTGCAAGGCCTATGACCATTGCCAGTGCCTTGAAAAACCTGGGAAACAATCTCTCCTTTGGCACTGCAGACATGTGTGTAAGAGTCTTCAGTTGGATTGGATTTTTACATGCCAGAAGGTTTTTCACGCAGGATTAGGTGTGTGGGTAAGGGTGCTTAAGATCAATTTTAGTGGAAAAAGTTGCATTTAATGCTAAGTATGTTGGTAGGTGGTATAACATTTATTGCTGGAAAGGAGGAAAAATCTATAAGTATGAGCTTGAGTGAAATATTATTTACCTTGCGATTACGAAGTGAAAGAGATCTTGCAAACTAGGGCATCAAAATAATTTTGTGCGAAGGAAGAACAATCATAAATATCTAAGTGTGTGACTAGGATTGATTTAAAAATCAAAGTGGAACGAGTACATGGACGTGGGGAGATTTCTTTTCAAAATAGGCTATCTTATGGAAGAAGTTGTTCCTAGTTAGGGTTTGGTAGCTAGGGTACAGAAGGAGGATTCTTCACTGAGTGGAACTTTAGAGTTAAGTAGAGTAGTAGATCCAAGCAAGAAGGAGAGATTTAGGTTATAGCCCGACAAGAAAACATGACACTAAAGAAGGTGACCATTTCACCAAAGAAACAAAAGGGAAAGGGAAAAGGAAAGCAAACCGCTACCATCATTAGCTATAATGAAGAATGGTATGCAGAAATGTAGTACCTAGATGGAGTATTGTTGGGGAAAGAGTGGATGTATACTTAAGACAAATGGCCATGAGAAATTACAACCATTGCATGAGCACTACTGAGAAATAAATGGCGTTGGAACTGGTTTATCCAACTAACAAGAGGACACCAAATGGAATGCCAATATATAGCGACGAAGTAAAGTTAAAGTTGGAGAAGGCAGGGTTGTTGCAACTATATGAGTTACCTTATTTTGGCAAGCCTGAGCAGCTATATTAGTGGTTGATGTCACACGTACATGAAGACCACTTTTATTTTATATGCCGTAAGATGTGGATAACTCCTCATCTTATATCAAAGTTCACTAGCCTGAATTATGAAGGAGACTCCATAGATGACGACTTAGATGATAAGGAGGCCATCAAGGAAACTATGGAGGTTTATGACTGCAAAAAGGGGTCACGGTACTTTAACATCGCATAAATCCCTAACCCTGTTATGAGTATGGCCATTCACTGATTCACCAAGCTTAATGATCAAGAAATATGGACCCAAGTAAACAAGGCATGGTTAAATGTCTGTTGGAATATCTCAAAAGGGACCATCTATAACTTGTCTACCTTTATTGTGGATGAGATCATAAACAACATGTATGAAGGAGAAAAGATACTATTAGGAGACATTCTCCTCACCATCATCTTCTCAAATATTGGAGTGCCCAATGGGCCAAAGAATTTTGTATGGGAATATCAAAAAGACAATCCCTTACCTACAAAAATATTCAAGAAGTATGTTTGTGAGACCATGACGATTGCTCACAAGGTATGCCTAGAAAAGTGGTACTAGCGAATGCACGATACATTCAGGGTAGAATAGAGGATCCCTGAGTAGTTTCTCAACCTCATGGATGGAGAGGAAAATTTTTTAGTATATCAACATTTATATATTGGCAGGTTTACATTGACAGATGGGACTAAGAGTCCATGGTGCAAGCTACCTTTCTACTTCACCGTGCAATACTTCCAAGCAAGATTCAACTAGTTCAAGGAGGTAAAAAGGCTAAGGTTTGACATTCGTGAGGTATACCAAGACCACCGAGAGATTTTTTGAATGCTTGTATGCCCTAATAATCACTCATACGTGGAGAAGTATGTCTCCCACGAAGTATAGATGATGAAGTCGATAACGCTACAAATCATCAGAAGGGCTGCATCAAGGGTATATCAACACATAAGGCCTAAATTTGAGATAGGTTCCTATCTAGAGAGTGATGTCTCCATTCCAAAAGACCCCATAGGGAAGAAAAATGCCACCCCAAAGAAGAGGGAAAGAGAAGGGGTGCAGGATAAGAAGGCACCAAGTGTGCAAACAACACAATCTCTGGGCGCGCCAGAATCAAGTGCTAAGCCTAACACTTACGCACACAGGAAGAAGTCCCTAGTCAAAAAAAAGACCCCAGAAGAAGAGGCACCAGAGCATGCAGGACCCCTCACACATGAAGAATCACTAAGGAAGACGTCACCTATTAAGGAGAAAGATAAGGAAGAATCTCC
Organism: Taxus chinensis; assembly: GCA_019776745.2. Classification (NCBI taxonomy): domain Eukaryota; kingdom Viridiplantae; phylum Streptophyta; class Pinopsida; order Cupressales; family Taxaceae; genus Taxus; species Taxus chinensis. The sequence goes on along the minus strand of CM034150.1, from coordinate 881,914,235 downwards.
TATATGGAAATCACCAGTTAGGAAGAAGCAGAAGGTGGCAAAAAAGGTAGACTCAAAGGAAAGAGAGGGCCTAGAGGCCGACATTGGTGACATGGATGATGACAATCCTAAGGGAGCTCAAGACCATCCAGTATATGATATACATGACTCTGAGGAGGAGGAATATGAAGAGAAGAATGATGAGGAGGAAGATGAAGAGAATAATGACGAGGAGGAAGCAGAAGATCAAGGCAAGGGGGCGAACAAAGAGGTAAGCACCAAAAATCAGAGAACCCCAAGCCTCACCAAGGAACACGTTGAAGAATCCATGGAAAGAGAAGTAATGGGAATCATTAAGGACTTGGTGGAGTAGGAGTTATAGTGGAGCGCGGATGAAATTTTGAAGGAAATGGAAGAAGAGAGCATTGGGAAAGAATATGGTAGCATGGGTGGGAATCCCAATTTGGCGGTAAGTTTCCCAAGGGCCAAAAATAGATGGGAAGGGTATAATAGCAGCATAAGGGAAGGGAATGGGATACGTTAATGATCCAAGAAAGGTAGTATGCACACACCTCCAGAGCACTGTATCGATAGAATTACTCCTGGCTATGACATCATTTGACGAAGAAGGTGCATATCCACAAACTAGAAAGATGCTATCTTGGGCATTCGAGTCCCACATGGATGAACATGAGTTCAAAGTAATTCAAGGAGCACTAATGAAGGTGCTAGAGATAAAAGGAGTAAATCCCTTGGTGAATGCTCAACAATTATCAGATGAGCAAGTCTGTAATGCACTCAACAAATTCTCAGTTGAGATTGAGGCCAAACTGTTTGGAAGAAATGATAGAGTGAGATTCCTGGAGGAATAATTGGAGAAGAAAAAGGAGGAGCTCATTGATAAGAATAACTACTAGAAGCAAAAATAATTGATCAATGCACAGTTAAGGCATGAACTGAAGGAAGAAAAGGCAAGGGTGTGCGGACTACACAAGAAAATTGAACTAAATAAAAATGTTATTGTTTTAAAGCTTCCTGACCTAGTGTCACCCGAGCAAAAATATGAATCAACCTTGTAGTGCCTAGAGGACTTAACTTACATCTTCACAATGGAAAGATGACCACTCACTTTAGAATCTGGAGAAGAGGCTCTGACGCACCAAGAAAAGGAAGAGAAGTTGAAGGTTGTCGAGATCATTTATCGATATACTAAACTCCTTACAGAGGTAAACGCCATTGCACAAGTTGCTAAAGTTGCATATGACAATTGTGTTGCTAGAGATAGAGTGAAAAACATCCTGGCTGCTACACATGAAATAAAACTCAAGGAGTTTCAAGAAACGAGTAAGGGGGATAGAGCAAAAAGGGATAAAATCCTAGCCAGGGTAGAAAAGAAGTCAGAAGCTATCAAGACCTTGCGAGGCTTGATCAAAAGCTGGCTAAAGGAATTATACCCCCATATCACATGTAGGATGGACACTCTTGATGACTTGGGAAAACAATTGGAGAGTATTGTTGAGAAAATGATTTTAGAAGAAGAGGAACTAAGTTTTTAGGAGGTGAGCACCCTAGTTGGAGACCTCTGTTGGCAAGCGCGGAGCGAGGTTGATGCCTAGGAAAAACTAAAGGTGGAAATAGGAAAGGACTTCCCCCTCCTCCTTCAAAAATAAACATTGTTCCCTTTCATTTCCCCATTCTTTCATTCTTTCTCCCAATTCTTCATTCCTTCGTTCTTTTTCCCACTATTAAGAACCCACCATTCTTTATTCATTGAAAAGAAGTGTTTCTGAGGATGGAGAATGGGTGTAGTGTGGGGTGATGTTGGTTCTTATAATATTGGCTAAGTACAAGAAGGCACATGGGCACGTGGGACCTATAAGAAGAAGCGTGCGCAAGGTGAAAGCATGTAGGATAGGGTTTTAGCGGGGTTTAATAGAACACACAGCGCGCACAAGGAAAAATAGGGGTTTTGGGACTTAGCCATATTTGACATTCTAGGTAGCACATGAGAAAAGTGTGACCCATCTAGCATGCAGAGTGGGTAAGGTGCCAACTTGGAAGCAATATGGTCAAGAAAGGAGTATTCCATGCATGTGATGGAAGGATACAGAAATACATCATTGCAAAGAGTGGAGAGCTCAGATCAAAGGAAGCATACTCTATTAGAGGACCACATGGACACTTTGAAACTGATATGTTATCTCAGGAAGGCATGGCAGTGGAGACTAAAGCTATATATAGATATTCTTGGGTAGAAGAAAGGGGACACCAAAAGCGGCATCATATAGCATTAGATAGGCGAAGCTCTACATGAATAATGAAGGATCCTTTGGGTGGGGATTAGGAGAATCATATGAGTGATGGAATATTTAGAGGGATTGGTATGTAACTTGTTTTATAATGTGCATAGTTTAGGCTCCTAATGCATGACTCTCATATGCATGATTATATTGGCCTATTATGGCCTTAATAAATGAAATGTGGTTATTGAACTTGTTAACATGAATATAAGTTTTTGTTCTAAATTATATATGTTGTTCATGGGCACAAACCCTAGTGCATTTCCTTTCTATCATGAATCAGTTATGTATTCTATTTAATACTTTTCTTTTGTTATCTGAATGGATGATTTGGTATAATAACTTATCCTAAGTTCTCAAAATGAATGCATGTTTATTTTTCTTTCTACATCTAAATCTGTCATAAATGATGTATTCTCATACAAATTGCATAAAGGAGGGGCTCAATTCCCACATGTGCCTCAGGTGAGAGCCCAACACCTGCTAGGTGATAGGCTAATGCATATGAGATTAGACTGCTTTTCTAAGGGTATAAAAATGACTACAAGATTTGGTGACATCATCTCCTACCACATTCTTATTTTTGTTAAAGAACTTAGGCTTTTCTATAGGTTTTGACTCTTATCTTTCCTTCGAAAAGGGTTATTATTGTTCCCTTTGCTATTAAATCCTTCTCAATTTGGCTTCCTTTCTTGATAACTTCCTTGAAGTTAGTGACACCGTGCATCTATAAGTGAAACACAATGTCTATATTTAAATTATTCACGAAGATACTAACCAATTTTTTCTCAGGAACTACATAAGGGAAATGGCTAGCTATCCCTTGCCATTATTGTAAGAAACTGGAGAAATTTTCATTTGGTCTTTGCTCATTGTTGCATAAATCTAACATGGTTGCATCATTATCCATATTGAACAAGAAGTGAAGAAAAAAATTCTTTGCTAGCATGGGCCATGTGATTATTGAACCCTTTGGTAAATGAAGGAACCATTCCAATGCTTGTCCTCCTAAACTACAAGGGAACAAAGGTATGAGGTAATTGTCACTATAGGTTTCTTCTTAGCAAGCCATGTAAAATTCTTTGATGTGATCACGAGGATCGTCTTTGCCTTTATATTTATCAAATTTTGGACAATAATTTTTTTTTTTGAAATGGTGTTCACAACATGTCCCTTTCAAAAGGATAAGGACATAGCTCCTCATATTGATATGTTTTTCTATGGCCTATGTTACTTTCTTGAAGGGTCATAAGAATGTTCTTCATTGATTGTAACTCTTGTGTAAAGAGTTTCTCTTTTATAGGAGAAGATGGTCTGAGCACTTGGTTTTCTTAAAGGCTTCATCTTCTTGAGGTTTAGTATAAAGTTCACAAACCTTAATCCTAGGCTTCTCTTGACGTGTACCCTTGATTGGGTTCTTACTTATAAAATAAGCTAAGCTTGCTAGTTGTTGAATAAGGGTTTGTATTATATTTTATATAATGACTTCCTTATTTTGAGGGTTCTCTTCATCATCATGTTGGGGAGGAGGTAACTCCTCATGCTCACATTCTACCCTAACCATGTGATGGATTTCAAGGGGTGGCGATCAAGAACCACCTTTTTGTCTTGATGTTTCACCTTCAATTTTGGTACCAGGGGTAGAAACGTGTCTTCCCTCAATGCTATCATCCATGTTAGTGAGGGGAGTTCCTTTTGTTTCTTCTTATTTCCTATTAGTAACTTGGCTAGGGGATTCTCATTCTTACGACACTGTGGAACCTAGATCTAAAACTCATGTAAGAACTCGATATCTATTTCAGAATAGGAAATCATCAAAGTGAGTGACATCAAGGTTATCGATATCTTGAAATGAATCACTCTCATCTCCGCTATGATTAACCAACCCATATGATTCCTTTACTTCAGAGAAGAGGGGAACTAAACTATGACCTAGAAAAGTATTTAACTCTTGTTTCTTGGATTTCATTGTCATGATATGGGTCATTGTGAGTTTTGTTTACACAAGGTTTTGTCTGGTGTAAATTAAAGGTATAACAAACCTAAGTGTAATGTGTAACTATTTGTTTTACAGTCTCAAAGTACGATGATAAATGGACCAAATAATAATGAATCAATCAAGTTATGAGTTTGATAACATGTAAGGAACAATCATGCACGTTTCCAGTAAACCAATCAATTAACAAGAAACTACACCCTATGCTAATGTTTTCAAAAATAGTTTGACGCTATATGACCAACACAATTTAAATACTTTAGTCAAGTTTGAAATGAACAAGGTGTAAGTATTAGCAAGGAGTTGATGTGATCTCCAATCAAATAATACTTATGATGAGTTTAGAGACAAGAAAGACCCCAACCCTAAAACAAATGGAGGTTACACATGTGAGCCATGTAAAAATACTACTAGGATACGTTACCCAAGCTTTGCGAGAAAGTAAGATATTAGTATCAAAATAATACTGATATGGCATGAAAAAAGTAACCAAAATTCTTTCAATATTGGGGTAATGTTTAAAATAAAACAATGTCAAAGTATGCTAAGGATTTTCTAAGATGTGGGTAGTGTAATGTCGCAATATAGACAATTAAACCATATTTACTAGAAATGAGATGTAAGTATCATAATTTTGATGAGGCGATGCAAACAACGTAACACTTATAAGGAATATCGACGTCTGAGTTGAACTTAAGGGGGGAATTCTCAAATGAGCCTTGTGTTCATATGTAAATTAGAAAAGCTATAAGACTTGAAACTAAACACCTAAGAGTTTCAAAGCTTTAAACTAATCTAACAAGAACCATCAAGATAAGAGCTTAGGGAGGCTAATTTCTTTAACATGCATATAAATTTGAAAAAAATCAAACTAACATGCCTAAATCAATCTCTACTCTTTGAATGCTAACTTTGAAATGAACCTAAGAAGACCCTTAACAATTAGATTTGATTGTTAGCATGATCCCAAGGTTTGAGAATGGAGTCTCACCAATAATGGCCTCAAGACCATATGAATCTCTCCATATTACTCAAGCTTGAGTTAAGGGATGCAGTATGAAGATATTAGCTCAATATAAATGGAGAAATTCTCAAGATCATAAATTCATATAGTTTATGCTAGAGGAGGAAAAGTGTTCTTAGAAATGATGAGGAGGAGGATTCTATTTATAGGTTTCCGATTCCAAGAATGGTATGATTTTGGTGCATGTGGGACAAAAGGTAAGTCCAAAAAGCACTTTTAGCAAGTCAAAGAACTTTTTGAATAGGATTAGAAGCTAATTAATCTCTTAAGATTGATTAAGAATCCCAAGTTGGCTTAGGAAGATTTCTGGTAGCATTTAGAGGAGGTTTTGATATATTTTTAATGTTTTAGAAGAGAGAGTTAGCCAATAAGAAGGTTTATTTTTCAAATAGTAGATATGAGACTTAATCGATGTATAATAGTTAATTAAGAGGATTTGAGGGGAAAATGAGCCTAATTGACGAAGTGTCATCAATTTGTGGGGAATAGAATAGTTAGTGCAATGTTAGTAATAAAATTTCTTTGATCAAATTATAGGTGTCTATAGGCCTCAAAGAAATATTCAGCTGAGCTAGCAATAGATAGATGGAGAACAGAGGCATCAGAGGCTAGAGGAAAACTAACGACCTCTCGCCATTCACCAATGACAGGGCCACATTTTGGTATGGTGACATTTACGTTTCAGTTGTGTGATGTGTGTAGAATAAAATGGTGTGTGGTTTCATTCTCATGTTATGATTGAAACATGAAGAATGTGCATTGTGGATGCTGAGAATAGTTATATAGGAGGGAAACTGAAATGGAGTGATCCTCTGACTACTGATATTCTTTGACTATCATTCTTCTAACATCGATCGAATGGTGAAAGATCATTCACTAGAAGTGAAAGTGGGAATTTTTGAGTTCATGTATGTAGGTGAATTAATGGAAGTGTGATCATATGGTAAGGGATTCACTATGGTGAAGCGGATTGGTCATGTGCAATAAGATCTAGATAGCAAGATCCAAGCCAGAAGTATGTAAACATAAAAGTATGTGGGGGCATATGATTATGTTTCCACTTTTTTAGATGTGTTTCTTCCCATGTAAACACTAAGGGGGGCATGTTAGGAAAACTTATGTCAGTGTTATACATGGATTCATATATTTACTTTTGGTAAATGTTAATAGGATAGTAATCAATAATTTTTTATAATGTTATAAAAACATTATACCCATAATGTTATTAACGAGATTTTTGTTTGTAATACATCCTATTTTATAGGACGTTAGTTTTTTATTTTCTTGGCTATATAATAGCCATTTGTTATGTATTGGTCGAATATAATATAAAGTGATTATTATTTGTGTTAGTATTATTACTTTGTATTTTCCTTCGGCTTTCCAAATCTCCAGAGTAGTGAGGTGTGCAATACCATAGAGAGTAAGTAAGAAAGAAAAGAGGCCAAAGATAGATGTCAATTACTATTTTTCTCACTTAGAAATCATATCAATAGTGGTATGTGATTAGGACCTAGAAATGTACCCAAGTGTGTGTGTGTGATTTAGTGTCTACATTTTCCCCCACTTTATGTTGTTGAGTGAATACTTGATAATATACAGTAGATAAGAGATGCGTACTTGATAACCATATAGATTAAAGGTGAAAGCATGCCAAGGAGACAAGAAAAATTGTGGAGTGATAAAAAAAATGAAGCATGAAAGCTAAAGAAGAGGGAGTGAGCCTAGGGGTAAAAGCGCATGTGTTATGTCACGTTTTACCTATTTTCATTTTCACTTGATGCGTTTGATGATGTGACTAATGCTTCTCATAAGGATGAACCTATAAAAAGAAGAATAAAAAAGTAGTCAAATATGTGAAAAATTGATCCAAGTATGTAAAATTGTGAAAAATAAGTAAAAGGAACATGTGCTCCTAATCTGTGATGAGTAAAAAGGATAGAAAGGATCCTGAAAAATGTTATAGATGAATGAGTTTTTTTGGAAATATCAATCCAAGAACAATTTTTTTGGGTGATCTCACGCCAAGTGCAAGTTTTTTGGGTGATCTCACGCCACAACAGAAGAAGTGTTTTGTAGAAAGGTATAGTGTTATTCTTCATCCATGACTGCTTCCCAAAATTTATGCACCAATGCAGATGGTTTGATTTTTCTTTGTTCCAGTTTGATCAAGTTCAATCCATTTTGATCTAAGCAAAAAAATTAAGGTAGAATGCATTCTGATTGCTAGAGGATTGTGCATGTAATGAGAAAAATGCTATGTATACTACTATGAACCATGCTAATTTGAGAAAAATTATGTAACTTCCCCCTAGTCATAAGCACCTAGGAAGGGTCAGGGGCACCCAAACACTCATCTCTGTATTTGGGCATTAGTGTCTATGTTGTGTTGAGGACCCAAGTCAGAATCTAGGTCGTTTCTGTGACTGAAGACTATGTTGTTCCTATACTTTATAGGTATGAACTGTGACTATGTCCTGCTAAATGGGGTGACTGATTCACCCAATGTATGCCCCCTTGTTTGGGATGCATGTAATTTCATTATGAGGATGTGGCCTAAAGGAGGACCAAATGTTGATATGAAACTAATAACCTGTAGGGGAGGGAATGTGCTTAGTATAAATCAAGGCACACACAAAAAAAGTGGCTGGAAACATGTGTTAGTGCAATTAAGGAAACCATAAAGCTAACGTCTTCTAACTTGTTGCTTGGGGTAAAATGAGAAGCAGAAGTTGCTATAGAGTCAACAAAGAGCTTTTTCTCTCTGGGTATAGCTTTTATTAAAATGAAATATAAACATTTACTTAACTTGAGGACATCAGTCTTGGAGAGCCACAGATGTTCAACCCTAGTCTTGTATACTTCAGACACTTGATTTGTAACTGGTTCCAAATCACCTAGCACCCTAATATTAAGATCACCCATCCTTTTGGCTACAATGAGACCAAAAAGGAGAGTCTCATATTCTGCTCTATTGTTAGTGCATTCAAAATTCAATTTAAAGGGGAAGGGCATGACCCTTCCCTGAGGGTTGGTAAGTATCATGCCTTCCCCAACACCAAAGTGACACTTTGCTCCATTATAATTCAAGATCCAAAAGTCATCTAGGAAGATTGAAGTTGGATTTATTTGTATTATCTTCCCTTGCTTCCAAGACCTCTACCATTCATACTTCATCAACCAAACGAGATCTGAGTCCCAAGGCATGTCCTATACCCATGGAATCCAATGAAAGAAGAAGGAGTAGGTCCTTTTCTAACTTGACTATATTTGTTGTCGTTCCCATTAACATTGTCTCAACAATTAAAGTTTCATCCTTTGTGGTAGGAACTCCTTCAATAAAACCCGTAGTTTCTAGTTCCGTTGTAGGAACCATCTTTTCTTCGGGCGTTAAGATTGTAGGTTTGTTTAACTAGTTTTCAGGAAGTTCAAACTCAGAATGAACCCCTGACCTCTTATTTAGATTAGCTGAATGTATGTTGAAGGGGGTTTTGGGTCACCATGCACCATGAAGACCTTCCCTAAATGTAGAAATATTACTTCCTGAAACAAAGTGGAGGGAATTTCCTTCATGTGATGAATCCTAGGATGACCAAGGATCATATTATAGTTGGTTTCCCGATCTATAGTATAAAACTCAATTATAATTGTCTTAGGTCCAAGGGTGACTGGAAACACTATAGTTCCAATTGACATCGCTTTGAGGCTGTCATAGCATCTCAACATGTTTTGTGTTGAGGAGAAGTTGGTCTCTTTGTACCTTAACTTTTGAAGGAAAGAGAAGGGGACCATGTTTAATGTTGTCCCATCATCAATCATTACATGTTTTACATAGTTATTGTAAATCAAAACTTGTAAAAAGAATCCTAGATCACCTCTACGAGCTATTTCAACGTCAGTGGCCATCTTGCTAATTTCAAATATGAATCCAACATCTCTTTCAGGATGCCTTGGAGGATAAACATCAAAATCTATATGGTTTATTTGCTCTTCTAGAGGATGGGTGACATTAATCAAATGCCCAAGACCAAGCGCTTCTATTAAAGTGACTATTTGAGTAGGGGAATTCTTTAACATATCCAATAAGGAAATGTGAGATAAGGTTTTAGTTGTTACAGAAATATAGTTCATAGTGTGAACACTTAGGAGTGGTTTGGGTTATTTGGCAATAATAGTTTTTAATATTTATAAAATAATATATGAGTGTGCAAAACAGTTGTAATGCACAACTCATAGTTGAGAGATATTTGGGATATTGAGAGGACTTAGAGATTAACCTTGACTCCTTACTTATATGATTTCATTGAGCTATTTATATGAAATCTCTCCATTGGGAATTTGTCCCGAATGAATTACAATATCTCTAGTTTTATTATTTTATTGTGCAATGTTTTGTTTTTTATTTGATTAAATCATGGATATTTACAAGATTTGGTATCAGATTGGGTTAGACCATAATGATAATGTGTAGGAGTTTGTGAGACGTTTAGATCTAGAATGAATTTGTTTCATTGGAATCAAATATGTGATCTGCATTTCATTGGAATAAAATATGTGGCTTGCGTGTTTATCTACCAACAACAATGATGCTTCACTCAGGAAAATCCATACTTTGCTACGACGTGACTTCTTGCAATATCTAGATCCGTAATGACAGAGGTATTGTGTTTCTTTCCTTTTTTGGACGCAGAAGTATAGAAAAAAAATTACAAAATTTGGAAAACGTCCAAGAAGATGTTGGAGTTATAACTTAAAATTGCCATAACTTTCAGTTGGTAACTCAGATTAATGTGCCATTTTTTTAATAAATGTGTATTTTTTCGATCTCTACACATTGATCCTGTGTTTTCTATTACTACACACAAAAATATTTTTTACATTTTTGGCAAATATGTCAGAAAATTTTACTTTTAGTGTTCAAAGTTTATTGTAAGGGTGCATTTTCGACTGAGTTCAACACCTATTATGGAAATTCCATTAGATAAATTCAATGGATTAAATTTTCACACATGGAAGGTGAAAATACAAATGTAATTAATGAACCTAAACAGAAGAAGGATGAAGATAACTACCTATACTAAGTAGTGCCTAATGGAGGATGGAGGCATAAGAGGATGGAGGCAAATTGGCATCTCGTGTTAGTCACCAACAAAGAGATTACTTCATTGTATTGGTGACCTTTTATTTTTGTTGTGTGGTGTGTTTACTTTATGTTGTAATAATGAACAGAAGTAACATTCCTGTTTAAAGCTCCTACATGAGCATAATTTCTATTTTGTAATCCCTCTAAGTTAGAAATAATGATGTGAGAAAAATAATGTACGCTGCTATGTAGTGGTTGGTTCCACTCGAAAACCATTTTTTGAGTTAGAGGTTCTCTTTGAAAACCTCATATTTTTTGAGTTGTTGGTACTCATTGAAAACCTTCATTTCTTTGTAGATCATGAGCAAGTACATGTGATAGCTTTCCCCATGTTCGCACTAAGGGGGTGATTGTTACAAAAATATTGCTCATAGTTTGAACACTTAGGAGTGGTTTGGGTTATTTGGCAATAATAGTTTTTAATATTTATAAAATAATATATGAGTGTGCAAAACAGTTGTAATGCACAACTCATAGTTGAGAGATATTTGGGATATTGAGAGGACTTAGAGATTAACCTTGACTCCTTACTTATATGATTTCATTGAGCTATTTATATGAAATCTCTCCATTGGGAATTTGTCCCGAATGAATTACAATATCTCTAGTTTTATTATTTTATTGTGCAATGTTTTGTTTTTTATTTGATTAAATCATGGATATTTACAAGATTTGGTATCAGATTGGGTTAGACCATAATGATAATGTGTAGGAGTTTGTGAGACGTTTAGATCTAGAATGAATTTGTTTCATTGGAATCAAATATGTGATCTGCATTTCATTGGAATAAAATATGTGGCTTGCGTGTTTATCTACCAACAACAATGATGCTTCACTCAGGAAAATCCATACTTTGCTACGACGTGACTTCTTGCAATATCTAGATCCGTAATGACAGAGGTATTGTGTTTCTTTCCTTTTTTGGACGCAGAAGTATAGAAAAAAAATTACAAAATTTGGAAAACGTCCAAGAAGATGTTGGAGTTATAACTTAAAATTGCCATAACTTTCAGTTGGTAACTCAGATTAATGTGCCATTTTTTTAATAAATGTGTATTTTTTCGATCTCTACACATTGATCCTGTGTTTTCTATTACTACACACAAAAATATTTTTTACATTTTTGGCAAATATGTCAGAAAATTTTACTTTTAGTGTTCAAAGTTTATTTGTAAGGGTGCATTTTCGACTGAGTTCAACACCTATTATGGAAATTCCATTAGATAAATTCAAGTGGATTAAATTTTCACACATGGAAGGTGAAAATACAAATGTAATTAATGAACCTAAACAGAAGAAGGATGAAGATGACTACCTATACTAAGTAGTGCCTAATGGAGGATGGAGGCATAAGAGGATGGAGGCAAATTGGCATCTCGTGTTAGTCACCAACAAAGAGATTACTTCATTGTATTGGTGACCTTTTATTTTTGTTGTGTGGTGTGTTTACTTTATGTTGTAATAATGAACAGAAGTAACATTCCTGTTTAAAGCTCCTACATGAGCATAATTTCTATTTTGTAATCCCTCTAAGTTAGAAATAATGATGTGAGAAAAATAATGTACGCTGCTATGTAGTGGTTGGTTACCACTCGAAAACCATTTTTTGAGTTAGAGGTTCTCTTTGAAAACCTCATATTTTTTTGAGTTGTTGGTACTCATTGAAAACCTTCATTTCTTTGTAGATCATGAGCAAGTACATGTGATAGCTTTCCCCATGTTCGCACTAAGGGGGTGATTGTTACAAAAATATTGCTCATAGTTTGAACACTTAGGAGTGGTTTGGGTTATTTGGTAGTAATAGTTTTTAATATTTATAAAATAATATATGAGTGTGTAAAATAGTTGTAATGCATGACTCATAGTTGAGAGATATTTGGGATATTGAGAGGAATTAGATATTAGCCTTGACTCCTTTCTTATAGGAGTTCATTGAGCTATTTATATGTAATCTCTCCATTGGGAATTTGTCCTGAATGAATTACAATATCTTTGGTTTTGTTATTTTATTGTGTAATGTTCTTTTTTTTTATTTGATTAAATCATGGATATTTACAAGATTGGTTAGGTCCATTGATCAAGTCATAAGACTCCTACTAGATTGCCTAATGTTTTCACGAATGTCATCTGATATAGCTGGGGTAGATCGGGATAGGTTGCGAAGAATAATCTTTGGGTTGTAAGTGGCGAAGCGTTAATCTGAGGTTCGGTGTCCCAACTCTACCAATCCCATAATTTTTATTTGTTGGTGACCATCCAAAGGAGGTGTTACCTATGAGTTTGATGAAGTATGAGGCTTCATGATCATTGGTTCCTATTGCAATGCCTTTATTTGAACCATTGGGATCTACTTTACCATATTTTGGGTGCATGGGGAGAGGATCACTAAAGATCACTAAGTGGTGTGATCTATGGGCATACCAGTCCCGTGTAAGTGTTCTAAGTTGGTGCTATTAGGTTTTCCAAAAAGCACGTCAACAAATTATTATCTTTGATCCTCTAGTAAACATTGTAGAAATTTTTTGCAATCGCAACATGTTCTTACATCATGCTCGCGGACCCTGTGAAAACCGTAATAAAAATCAAGATCATAATCTCGAGGCCTCCGGTTTGCACTTTTTTGTGGGTCTCAAATTATGATTATTGTTCAATTTCTTATTGTTATAATTAAAATTCAGGAACCCCTGCCCTTGGTTTTGGAATTGGTTCAGATACCCACCTAGGTATTGACTAGGGCCTTGGGTCTACACTTATCTTGGTTGTTGAGGGTGTTGTTGTTGTTGAGGATGATTAAAATCAACAACATTAATTTAAGGTAGAGAAATTATTATTCCTTTGATTATTTCCATTGTTGTTGTTTATTGGTAGTGTTGGTATTGGGAGAGCTAACAACCATTGGGTTTTTGGGCTGATTCGTAACACCGTCAGTTATAACCCCATGATTCTTATTAAGTACCTTTGGTCCCTGATTACTGTTCGTGTTACTTGGAGTAACTGAAGTTACCTTGGCTAGGGGTGACTAACCTCCCATTTGCTCCATAAGTCTTACGACCACTATTTATGGTTGCTTGTTTCTTACAGAGAGTGACCTCTAGCACCTCCTCGTAGCTCCTTAGTGGGAACTTTTAGACTTCTTCCTTTTTCTCTCTATTGAGGGAGTGGAGGAAAAAATCACAAAGCTCCATCTAATCCATGTTTAGAGTGCTTGTAGAGGAATAGAGAACCTTCTGCCACCTTTGAATGAAGTGGGTAGTGGACTTATTGTGCTCTTGTTTGATATGAAGGAATTCTCTGATTCATGTCCTTGAAAATTTTGTTCATATCAAAAACCTTAATAAAATCTAACATGAGTTGTTTGAAGGAGTGTATCGAAGCCTCTGGTATCCTATAATACCAATCGAGAGTGATACCTTCCTAGCGTTTTAGGGAAAATATTCGTAAAAACTCATATACCACAGGAATAGATCTCGAATGGATGTTGCATAAGCTTTGATGTTTGCATTAGGATCCCCCTCCCCCCTTGAACTTTGGAAGACCAGGTAAGGTTCTTGGGAGCATGAAAATCCATATGCAGAGGTCTAGAGGTTCCTTAAGATATTCAGAATAGTTCCCCATTGCGTATGTTTCAACCATTGAAGATCCTTGTTGGGGAGGTGGAGGTTGCATCGGTTACTAAAATGGTACTATTAGTGCAAATTCACAACACCCCTTGATGTTTTCTCATATTTCTAGTTTGATAATGGGAATCCAGTGCTGATTGCACAACATGGAATCTTTTCCCTAAGTGTGGGACTTGTAAAAAATGGGAAGAGAAAACTCTCTAGATTAAAGGTTGGTTCCTCTACTCCTGCTGATCAAATGTATACATGAAATTTATAGAGAGGTTTAACTCAAAATCCTACTCTAATGCTGCCAACGAGACAAGGATAAGAAGAGAGAAAAGAAGATAAAACTAACTAACAAGGTGATACACCAAAGGAGTGGTGAACATCTATCTCTACAGGTTTACACAGATTGTAAAAATGCAACAAGATTCATGCACAAATTGCTAAAATTTTAATAAAGGATCAAGATAGAGCAAACAACACAAGAAAGGATTGAAAATCCATTCACAAAGCTTGCATTGTCATTTCCAAAGCTAAATATAATGCATTACAACAGCCAGGAGGTAGAAAAAAATGTTGTAGTCCAAAAAAAGGTCTGATATTCCCGAAATCCACTTGCTAGGAGTGAAGGAGGGAGCCTACAAAACATAAAAAATGTCTAACCCTTTACAAATGAAACAAATTTGGCTTTTAAACAATGAAAACCTGAGTTCAGGAAGGAGAAACACAGAAAAATTGAAATGAATGTTTCAACCACCAACCAAATCCATCAAAATAGTATGGGTACCCCTTAGAAGTTCATTCCCTAAGATTTTTGACCAATGCTGGAGAAGAATGGAAGCCATACTGCATTAAAAATGGTGGTTAAATGTCAGTTCTACTCTTTTCCCCATGCCAAAAGCATTTTCTCATTTTTTCTCTCACTAAACTCCACCAAAAATGAAAAGAAAGATATGCCCCTCTAAAGATTTAGGGAAAAAATGGGGCAAAAATCAGGTCGGCGGGCTGAAACCTAAAAAATTTCCGCCTATTTTGAATTTGGGAAAAATTCCCCAAAAATCTCCACACCCCACCACTCCGCTGCCACATGGCACTTCCCCATTCATCCACAGGCTTAAATGGCCTTTTTACGCTTTTTTGAACTTTGGAAAAAATTCCAAAATTGCTCCGCACCCCACCGCTCTGCTGCCACATGGCACACTCTGATTTGGCATGGGGCCTAAATCAATTTTCCTTCTTATTACGGGCCCTGCAGGAACAAATTTTCCTTTGCGCCATTTGCAACACTTTGGCAAAATTGTCAAATTCCCCCCGGTGCCCCCCGACCTCTGCTGAGAATAGGACACGTGGCACATTCCTATTAGTTCGCGGGGTTTAAATCAAAATTTTCATTTCCTCCTTAGTGGGCCTGCAGGCCAATTTTTTTCCTTGTGCCTACTACTATTTTGGCAAAAATCCAACATTCACTCTGCCGATCCAACTCCCGCTGGCCTTATGGACACGTGGCAGCCCCCCATTGGTTCACGGGGCCTTTGGGCAGAAAAAATTTCTTTGCACCCCTGCTGAGCCCTTTGGAAATATTTCTAACTTACCTCCGTTGACCTGCCATTCCACCACCACATGGCACATTCTGATTGGTTGCGGAAAATTCCCTAGGAAAATTTCCCTCAAAAACTTTGCCGAGCCATAACTTGCAAAAATACAAGGAGTTAGCAAGGAAAATTTTACCTTTCTGGAAAGGTGAGAAAATTTTCTATCTGATGAAGCCATTTCAAAAAAAAAATTGAGTGCCTGAAAAGTGAAAAAAATTGAGATGATGAGACACAAGAAAGGAAGGAATGAAAGAAAGTTAGTCAAAATAAGCAAGGGGCTTATTTTGGATAACAATCTTTCTAGCAACTCAGAGGGGTTCATATACTCTGCTAGATGAAGTGACCAGCTGCCTGAAGCAATCCATTTGGCAATGGAGTCATCACTTTAACTGCTTGGTACTCTCAACTCATTAGAAAATTTCTAGGAAGAAGATTGTGAGAGGTAGAACATCACTTGATCTGGAACATGGCCTGTAAAGATGCATCACTTGGGACAGAAAAAGCTTGTGCCAAAGCACTTAGGGAAATGTAAAACTAAGCTATAACAAAACCAATGTGCATAAGCAGCTTGGAGGAATGAAAAATATAATCTAGTATTTACAAGGTGAGGAGGCTTCCCTTCTAGTAGCAATTGATTTAGATCGATTCCATTAATTGGAATCTACAGTTCTTCACCATCCAATGTAGATAATTGGGAGGCATTGTTGTTCTTACATTTTTTGACCATGTAGGGGCCACTCCAAATGGCATCAAACTTCTGAATGTCTTCCTGGATTTTCTTGGTCTGCATCCCATTTCAACACTAAATCTCCAACTTGGAAGGTTCTAGCCTTAGCTTTCCTATCAAAGGTTCTCTTGATCAAGGCTTGGTCCTTTCTCCATTGTTTGGGCTACATTTTCTCTTATTTCTTGGAGTTCCTATCAATTCTACATATCTAAACCTCCATGGGTTCAAACTCCAAAAATTTCAATTGCTTCATGAGTTCCCAAAGTTGGCAACTCAAGTGACATAGGCAAGATTTCCTCTCTTCTATAAACAAGTTTGAATGGAGAGTTACCAATGGATCTCTTTGGAGTTATCCAATCAGCCCATAAGGCTGATTTAAGTCTAGTGTGCCAAGTCCTCTAATTTTCATCAAGAGTCCTCTTGATGATCTTTAAATAGGTTCTTGTTGGTGGACTCAGCTTTCCCATTACCTTAAGGGTAATAATTTGATGAAGTGCTCAGATAAATCCCATTTTTAACATCCCATTCAGTTACCTTTGATCCACTAAATGCCAAAGCATTATCTGATATTATAGTGGCAGGTATACCAAATCTAGTTACTATCCCCTCATAGAAGTCTAGAATGCTAGATTCATTTGCCTCTTTGAGTAGCCACCGCCTCAGTTCATTTCGGTGAAGTAGGCTGTTGCTGTTAGAATCCACTTATGTCCTTGGCTTGAGTTTGGGTTAATGACTCCAATGAAGTCCAAACCCCATTACATGAATGGCTGGGTCAACTGAAATTGGGTGCAATGGAAGGGGTTGATAATCTCTCCTTCCCTGTGAAGAGGTGCACAATTTTTGCCACCTCTTGATCCATACATATACAATCACTAAACACCTTGAAGCCTAATAATAGACAACCTTCATAATCTTGAGGGCCATCACTCTTAGAGCAAAATGACCCCCATCTGATCCACCATGGAACTCTTCTAACATTCTCTTAATTTTATTTGTCCCAATGCATCTCACTAGTACTCCTTTGATATCCTTTTTGAACAAGAGCACCATTAACAAGTGCATATGGAATAGCCTACAATCTGAAGTGTCTCCCTCTTAGTTTTTTTCATCTCTGGAGGGCATAGGCCTATTTGGAAGAAGTGTACTATGTCTTGAGTCTAGAAAGGAAGTGAGCACACCATCTCTTCTCTTCTTGAACACCTTTTTGTTCTTGGTTTGTCTTGCAATGCCAAAACAACATCCTTCCATTACTTGCTTCCATTGATTTTCTCAAGACTAGCTGCTCACACAATCCTTTTCCTCAGACCAGCTTGTTGACTTTGATCTCAATGTCATACTCCATGACACGAGTAAATCCACCCTGCACATTTTTCATTTAGGTCTTTGTTGAGGAGGAATTCCTTAACTCCCACATAGAGAAACCAGCAGTTGAACCTTGTTTGTTTGAAACTAGATGCTTAAAATTTCTTCAAGCTCCTAATCACTATTAGAACATGTTTCTAAATGAAGGAATACCTCACTTCATAGTCCTCCAAGTTTTGGCTAAAGAAGGCAATTGGCTGCTCTACATTTTCTTTGTTCTGTTGTACTAAAATTGCAGAAAATTGTATCATCACCTCCAAATGCATAAAGGATAAAATTCTTAGAGAAATCTTGGTTAATGAGAGTTGGAGCTTATGAGATAACCTCTTTTGATTGTCTCAAAACTTGCCTTACCTTCTAGCTATCCATTTGAAAAGTCCATACTTTTCTTTTAACATCATAGTTATTGGCTTGACAAGGGCTAAAAAGTCTGGAAGAAAAAACCTTCAAACAAAATTGATTTCTTCCCAAGAAACTTTGAAGGGCCCTTCTTGTGACTTAGAAATGGCAAGGCATTTATTGCTTCAACCCTCTCTAGATCGATTACTAATCCCTCTTTAAAAAGCAATGTGTGGCCTAAGAGCTTTCCTTCATGAGCTAGGAAAATACATTTTTTGGGATTCAAGGATACCCCAAATCTTCTACATCTTTAGAACACTTGTCTCAAATGAAAGAGATGATCTGCTGCACTTTTAGAAAATACAGTAATATAATCTAGGTATATCAGCACTATTTTTTTGATCAATCCCTTGAATGCCATATCCATTTACCTTTGGAAGGTAGCTCCGACATTAGACAGCCCAAATGGCATTTTCCTATAAGCATAGGTTCCCCATTTGGTGGTGAAGACTATTTTGAACTGATCATACCTCCTTTACCATGATTTGATTATACCCTGAATAACCATCTAGCAATGAAAACCTCTTAGAGCCAACAACAACTTGCAAAATCTGCTCCATAGAAGGAAGTGGGTGAATGATCCTTGAGGGATGCTCTATTCAAATCTCTAAAGTCTACACACAATCTGATTTCTCCACTCTTCTTTCTAACTGGAACAAAGTTTGCAACCCTAGCTTGAATGCTTGATAGGAAAATATGATACTTGCCTCTATTAACTTATTCAATTTCTCTCTTCATGAGAGGCTCCATGTGTGGAGTTGACCGGGTCTTTGTTTTTTCCTTATGATGGTTTAGCACTTGGATCTAATTCAATTGTGTGTTGAGCTAGCTTGGGATTCTGAAACCCCTCAAATCTTCATAGCTCACAAGTAAAATATATCTAGGAACTCCTGGAAATGTTGCATGAACTCATACCTTTCTTTGCTTGGTTGCCACTTTACCAATTTGAAGTGATTTTCCTTCTCCCACCGAGATGGGCACTGAATCTTCTCCGTTGACATGGATGTTTGCCTTCTCCTTCCTAAATAGAATCATTAGGATTAAATATGGACTCTAAAGTGACAATTCCTTTTGGTATTTTGTTGGTTTTCAGCTGTACCACTTGATCACCATATTGTTGTTATAACTTTTCTTGATTTTTGGCTGAGAACTCAGCGTCTTCTTCTAAGAAATTGATGATTTTTTGGTCACTTTCAAACACTTGCCAACTTACATTATTGTCTAGCACTGATGGCCTTACAATCACATGAATGTTTGGTTGTACTTTATCCTCCTTGATACTCTCCACAACATCAAAGGCTGCTCCAACTGTTGCAAGCCTATCAACAGCTTGGTTTTCTTTCCTAGGGATGGAGTTGATGCCAAATCCCTTCAAAATCCTCAATGAGGTCCCACACCCTATTCTTATAACACTTGAGGAGATCATTCTTGGCAGCATGTTGCCCTTTAACTTGATTAACAATCAACTCACTGTCACCAAAGACTTGTAAGTTTTTGATACCACTCTTTCTTGACCAATGCAATCCTTGTATCAAAGCTTCATATTCAGTAGTGTTGTTAGAACATGCAAACTGAAATCTAAAAGTTGAATAATACTTAATGCCTTTAGGTGAAACAAGCATAGTTCCCCCCTACACCTTGTCTACTTCTTGATCCATCAAAGAATAGCTGTCATACCTCATTGTCATCTTTATGGTCTGGCTTGGTGATGCTAGGAATAGGCTAATTTTCTTCATACATGCAATAAACTCCTAGTTCAGATTCCTCTCTATTTCCTTGTAGGGATCAAAAGCATGTACCTTGCTTGCCCATTCATCAAGAGTCAAATCTGGGATGCTTCCAACTTTGGTATCAGCTTCATCTGTGCCTGGATATTCCTCTTGATCAAATGTTGCATAGTTGGCATTGATTAGGCTTGGGTGTATGACGCTCAATGTGAAAGTTTTGCAACAGGTTTAGACCTGATTGTGGCCTTAGTTCCATATCTAGTCTAGAAAAACATGTGTGTGACCAATCAACAGATAAATAGCCTCTAATTCTAGCTGTGAAATCCCTTGACAAACATAGGGCAAAAAGTGGTGGTGAATCTATCACTGACACATCTTGCAAAATAGTGACAATGGGGCATGCATGCAAAGTGAGGATCAAATATTTAACTGCCCCCATTGTTGTTACTATTGTCCCATCCATTTGCACCACCCCCTTTGGATATGACTTCATATTGGAGGCCCAGCTAATCAGCTATTTGTTTGGGCATCACAGAACTACTTGCCCCAGAATCAATCATACAATTATGTACTAATTTATCCCCAATTATCAATGAAACATAGAATGGAAGGGGCTTCAAAACTTATACCTCGTTTTCCTCCAAGCTTCCCCTCAAGCTGAGTAGCATTTTTTAGTACCTTCTCTTGCATATGAGCTTGTTGATTTGAAGTTGACCGGATTCTTCATGGTAGCTTATAGTAGACTCCCTTTGGCCTAGGATGGATAGTGATTCCCACATAGATATATTCACATTTTTCTTCCTCATTTGTTCAATGATGTTAAATGGAGATGAAACATCCCTTTGCTGCCCCTTAGCCTGCACATTCTTTTCTTATTACAATGGGCTACAATAGCTGGCATTTGAGCTGGTCTAGAAGGTGGCTTGGGTTGTCCTTGCACATTTGGAACTGCATTTTGCTTTCCAACACATTGTGGAGTGATGGGAAGGTTATAGATCACCTAGAGCTAATGATTTCCCTTCACCACTATTCCTCTTCTTTGACCATATGTTAGCTGCTACATTCTGAGAAATTGTTTGATTCATTCCACAAAAATCCTCAGCCTGCTAGTTCACAAGTGTAGTCTCATTTGGAGTTGTATTTTGTTGAGATGTTCCTTGTTGTTGGTTTGTTTCTTGACTCACCTCACTCTCTACGCCAATTCTTCTCACCATCAAAGATTTGTTCAAAGAACCATTGAAGCACATAGACTGGTTTTGAGGTTCATTGCAAGGGAAACACCAATCATACTCTTGAGCTATATTATTTTGAACTGGCACTAAGGCTTTAGAGGTAGATGCAGCATTGGGGTTATAGGGCTGAAATGGTCTATTGGTAGGAGGCCTTACTTGATTTTGATTTATAGCTAGATTGGGTGGCCCTATTAGGCTGATATGGTTGCCTATTAGGCTGAGTTTGAGACTGATAAGAAGGCATAAAACTTTGGGATTGCTACCTCTTGAGTGTTACTAGCTCATTGCCCAAATTTTGCAATTATTTCATGACTTCTTGAAGTTCATTTGGAACAACTAGAGGATGAAGTAGAAGTTTCATTTGAACTCTGATTTCTAGGAGTGGGAATAGGAGCCAAAGTAGGTGCTTGACTAGTGCTTGGGATTTTCAAGTTTGGGTATAAGGGCCATGGGAGGCCTAGGAGCCAGTTTACCAGCTTGGATCAAACAATTCTCAGCCCTAATGGAAATGCTATAAGCTATAGGTATAATTACACTCCTCCCATGGATTAGATTAACATAGAAATATCAGGATTTTAAAGCTCTGAGATAGTATAAGAAAACACCTTCAGTCTGTTGGCCTTACTGTCACTGGAATTCTATCCCAAGTCCTTTTGAAATCTAAAATTGAAGTCTGTTAGTTGCTCATTGGGATCTCTCTTGATAGTTGTCAGTTGTTGCAATAAAGACAAATTATCTCCCTTTTCTCCAAACTGCTCATGCAAAGCTATGCAATACCGGTTCCAATTTTGGATAGAGCCTTCCCCAAGGCTCCTGAACCATTACAAGGTTTTTCCTTTGAATGAAGATGCCAGCAATTTGACTATAATTTATATCTCAACAATCTCATGGATTACACAAACATTAGTAATGTCTTTGACATGATCACCAAGAGTGGTCTGATTTTCCCCAATAAAGTATGGGATGTTCTTCAATGCTGCAACTGGAACTAGGTTTTGTGCATTAAGAGTAAGTGGGCTGCTGCCAGTGAAGTTGACATAAGGGTTGTGTTGTGCCATTGTGATTAGCCTGAGAACCCTTTGTTTCACCTTTTTCTTAGATTATTTCTTTGAATTGTTAACAAAATAGATAGGGTAACGGGAACGGGGGGTAGGAGGAATACCTGTTCAAATGTCAGTTGATGGGTTGTTGTACACGTATGAATTTGAATCCATAGCTGACCGTGAGACCTTCCTTTTGGCTAGGAGGAACTACATGTAATGAAAGCAAGACCACCATAAAGAATTAAACAATATGGGTAATGAACTACCTAGCATAAGCTAGATCCAAGAAGTATGATAATTCCTAGATGGTTGTCATTCCACTATTTTAAAAAAATTAATGCTATAAACAAATTAAATCTTATTGTTATTTTAAAATGATTTAGGTATCTCACTTAAAACACAATAAGAAAATAGATCTAATCTAACAGGCTAAGCTAGAATAGAATCCATAGGTCAAATGGTTGGTTCTGGGTTTTGCAGGTCTGATAAAGGTCTTGAGTAGGTCATAGGTGAGTGAGGGTGAGGTAAAATTAGGTGGGTAGGTCTTTGTTTAAGGTTGTTTTGGTAAACACAGAGATTGGCGTCAGTCAGGGGTGACCGACAGTGGTTAGGTATAACCGGCACAGGTTACTGTGAGATCTGAAAATGTCACATAACAGGGGTTTTGGTCTCCTTTGTGATTGCAAAAAGGATCTTGGTTGGTCGAGATGAAGTATTGGGTGACTGGAATAGGCTTTTGTGAGGTTTTAATGAGTCTATGAAGGTCAAAATGTTGGAGAAGGTCAATAGGGAGCAAGATAAACAATGGGTGATGAAATAGTGATGAAATGAAATAAACCAATGAAGTATGATGTTATACTTACTTGGATTTCATTCCTGGTGGTCTGTGTGAAGGATGGAGGTGTTGATGATGGGTTTGAAGGTTGTAAATGATCACCAACTAAAGAAAGGCTTCTACATGGGCTGCATGCACACTCCTCTTTGCTTAGATAGATCAGAATGTGGCTGGGATGGTTGTGTAGGAGAAGATGCTCAATCTCCTTTCTTGGATGGGAGTTCTTGCTGGAATTGGCTCTCTAAAGATGTGTTATCTCTCTGAGATTTGTTCTTTTTCATCAACTTTCTTGCTTCCAACTTCCAAGGTCCAAGTTCCAAGCTTGAGAATAATGTTGTTTTGGGTTAAAAGGGGTAACCGACAGCAGTCCAACTTAACCGGCGACGATTAGGGGTAACCGACGTCAGTCAAGGTGGGATTTCCTAGGTTTACTAAACTAGGGAGATCCTCCTAATTTCCTCATATCTCGTGTCATTATCCCACGGATTAGACTCGGAGCCTCTTATGAGCATGCAAGAATGTGGTTAGAGGGAATGTAGGCATTGATTTTTAGTGTTTGGGTAAGTCTTAGTTAGTTATGGTAACTTGCTAAGAATAGGTCTTAGGTTGAGTTAGCTTGGTGAGGTGTCTAAGTGAACTATATGTGTAGATATTATTTAAATAATAAATATAATGAGGATAAAGCATTAATTTAATTTAATTAATATTAGTGGGGTGAAGGGGGTCATGGCTAGGTAAATGTAATAAGGGGGGCTTATATGTTGAGGGACAAAGGGGGAGTGTGACCTAATTGTAGTGTCTACATTTTACCCCTTTTTGTTGCGTAGCTTGTATTGGTAAGTGATGCTAACAAAAATAAGATGTGGTTGCCCTATGTGAGGGTGAAGGTGATCCCCCTCAAACTAGGAACTGACAAGGTAGCAGGTTGAAGCAGTGAGTGGTTTGATAAAAGGTAAATGTGAGGAAAATGTGAGTGGGTGCAAGGGAAAAGGGTGAAAGGTCTACTCGAGCAATCTAGGCAATGGGTCAAGGTCACATGTAACAATAGTCAAACGCGCACACACATATAAACTACAACACACTACCATGTTGAAGAGCAGGCAAACTCTACATCATCTAAGGTCAATAGGTTTATCCAAACAAGGGTGAAGTGAATCTAGTATCCAAGGTATAGGATAAGGTCAAGAAACACAATGTAGGTTAGGTGCAGGAATGTTTAGGTATTTTCCAGTACACCAAAGGTAGGGTCAGGATAGACAGCACGACAATAGGAAAGGTAAGGGCACGAGGTCAAAAAACACGAGTAACAGTGTCGCAAGTTATAGTGAGCACATTGGTTCAAAGGTAGATAGGTCACATCACGGGTAAGGCCAAGGTAGGGGTAAAATAATGAGGCTTCAACAATGGACGAGGTGAGGTTGAAGAAGGTGGAGGGCTAGAGGGGAAGGTAAAGTGGTCCAGGTAGGTGTAGGGGAGCAAAAGAAAGAGGAGGTAAGTAAAATGAGGTCAATGTGAGGGTAATGAGTGTGCAGGGTAACCGACATCAGTTAGTATGAACCGATGACGGTGGAGAAGAACCGACGGTGATTGGCTAGGGCATCAGACTGGCATCGGTCAAGTGTGAACTGACGTCGGTTGAGTTGGGTAGGTGATAAAATGTGAAAAACCCGCGTGTTTGAAAATTCATTTGGTATTTGTGAAAAGGAAAAAAGGACAAGAAGAGTAAAAAGAGGAAAAGGACAAATAAGGACATTCGAGAGTTTGGTTGGCAAGCCACGTAGGTGGGGTTGGTTGAGTGAAAGGTAGGGTCACAGGGTCGAATCGAGTGAGGTGATTGGTGTGGAGATTTGGTGGTCATTCTTAGATGGCAGAGGCCAGAGAGGGATCAGGAGGAGTGACACAGGTACAGAAGCAAAGGTTGCCACATTACAGACCCAAATAGTGACACTGCAAGCTCAGGAAAGGTAGGGACAGGTACCTGCATAGGTAGAGGTAGGGGGAAAGATGGAGATGGAGAGGAGGTAGGAAGAGGGGGAGAGTACATAATTTCCCTATAGGTACAAGTACATGACTTACAAGGCTAGTTGGCCACAGCGCAAGGAGAGGTTACAGGTATACAGAGTGATTTGTTAGTAGCGTGGGTGCAGATTACTATGTTGTAGGACCAGATTTAGGTGCAGGCATAGCTCCCAAGGCCGAGTTAGGCCATGGTGCCGATACAGGGCACAGGGTAGATTCTGGGACAGGGTCCCATGGTACAATCATCCACACAGGAAAGGAGACCCATGGCAACCCCACAAATAGTGACCATGGTTAGATTCAGGGATGCCCTAGAAGAGGCACGATATTATCAGGATCATTTGTTCGCTTTTGGGCTAGATGTGCCCTCCTATGCCAAGTACAGAGCACAGCAGGCCTCCAATGAGAGGACTAGATCCCGCACTCATAGAGTGGAGAGTACAGGGGGCTGGAAAGCCTAGAGACAGGGTCGTGGTGAGGTCACTAGTATGTAGAGGCTAGCCCTAGGTGAGGGGCCATCAGCAGGAGGTGAGGCAGGTGTCGGGCACCAGACAGGTGCGGCAGATGGGTCGGGAGAGACAGAGTCATAGGGAGCATTCCCCGACATCAGATGGGGAGATGATTGACTTGCTATGGTCTGGCCTGCATACCGAGTCATTTTTATATGGATTATATATAAGACCGGCCTACGTTCCAAAGAGATTTTGTATTTATTATGATTTTTTTTTGTACATGATACCGACCTGCAAGCTGAAGATATTTTGTATTGGATTATATATGAGACCGTCCTGCATGCCGAAGAGATTTTGTATTTATTGTGATTTTTTTTGTACATGATACTGGCCTGTGAGCTGAAGATATTTGTGTATTGGATAGCGGCCTACGAGCTGGCGATGTATGAGAGACAGATGTTTTTTTAGATGAGTGTACATTATTTTTATACACAGGTATTTATATGATGAGATGTATGAGGTTTAGATGATTATGTGTTGTGATGTGTATTTTATTTTACTTTCATTATGATATGAATGGATTAGGTGAGTTAGGCATGACGGAGTCAGGTCAGTTTAGGCATGGATCGAGTTAGGTCAGTTTAGGCATGGATTGAGTCTAGTAAGTTTAGGCATGGATCAAGTCAAGTTAATTTTAGGCATGAATTGAGTCAAGTCAGTTTTAGGCATGGATCAAGTCAGGTTGGTTTAGGCATGGATCGAGCTAGGTTGGTTTAAGCATGGATGTGTATTTCGGTATTTTGGTAATACATGTTAATGCAAATGAATGTAATGGTTTTCAATGTTTAAATATGGGTTATATATGAATATGGGAAATAATGGTGGTGGTAAAAGAGTATGTGAAACATGAGGACTGTATGTAGGTCAAATGATGTGGTTATGGGATAGATTTCTAGGTTTTTGATATGAACAGGAAATCAAGTAAAGGTGGGGGAAATGGTTAGGGTAAAGAGTGGCTGAGCTAACCTTGTAGAGCCCTATGCCCTGGAATTGCTACCTACATAGTTCCTGTGAAAAGGGACTTCAGACCGATGTAGTTCTCTCATGAGTGAGGGAAGAAGATGAAAATGAGTTGGTAGGTTTGTGGGCATGTAGTGGGTTTAGGTTTAATAGGTGTGGGCAGATGATAGTTAAAATGTTACAGGTGAGGGTGATTATGGTGAAAGGGGAGGATGACCCCCAATGGTAAGTGTCGAGGACCAATTCTTGTATAAGGTAATCAAAATGTAAACAAAGATGGTTAAAAGATAAGAGGGGGGCAATAAAGCCACCTGATTGTGTAGAATCATACCGAGTATATCATTCCTTAAAAAGGGGTGATGAATACAAGATCCAAAAGGCATTGCACATTTAACTGTTCTACGGTGAAAGTAGTCACAAGATCACCAAATGTCTAAATTCCAAGATGTCCCTTAAGGAAATTTAGGAAATGAGAGTGGAAATGGTAAGGTGGGTGAAAGGTAGTTAATTGTATATGTTTTGAGTGACAGGTCTTTTGGGAAAGAGGTCCGATGTCACAATGGGCAAGTCCTTGACTAAAAAATGTTTTTGTTTTGATAGAATTATCAATGCAAGAAGTCTATATGGGATAAATAATATGGTACTCATTGAGGTCTTCATGAAGTTGATCAATGTGGGAAGCTTTGGTTTTTTTTTTTAAGCTTCACATAGCTATCCTTTGAGGGAGCAGTCTATTTATAGGAGCAATTTGGTTGAGAGGAAGATGTCCTTTCGAGGGAGTCATCTTTTTTATTATAATTTTAACTCAAGGAGTTGATAAGAAATAAGAGATAAAATATGTAGAATAATCCCTTACAGAATCGCAACAGTAGAAACTAATATGCAGAAAATATTACAGATCTCAAATAATAGTGTAGAATAAATAACACAACATAGAAAGATAGTATTTAACATGGTTCACCCAATTTGGGACTACGTCCACTAAGATAATCACTTGCTTAGATTTTATTACAAGCCTCCACTCTCTCAATACAATACCCAGATCCATTTGGAGCTATGCTCAACAAACTCTATAGAATTCACACCCGAATTCAAAGCACATCTGTAATGCATTTGCTTGTATATGTATCATATGCATAAGGCCATATAAATAGACAATTGCTTAAGCATTTTGATACAAAACCGTGGGTATCAAAACCATGGGAAAAAATCGTGGGTATCAAAACCACGGGCAAAAAACCATGGGTATCAAAACAATGGGTACTGAAAAACCATAGGCCCAAAAATAGCCCATAACGGTTACCCATTACCCATGGATTAATAAACCACCCATGAAAATTTGCTTCAGGGGCTTCGCCCCCAAACCCCTCTTGACCCACTCACCAGACGAGCGGGACCATGCCATAAAAATACCCTGAGTGTAACACATAGAATGTGTACCAAACTCTAACATGAAAATAGGCTCCACAAACATAACAATCTCCCACTTGGAGACTGATTTCCACTGAGAAAGATTCTCAAACCCTTCACTATCATCCGTGAAGGCCAAACAAAGCTGAACATATCTTTATTTTATCCCTTGTGACCACCTTGGTCATCATGTCTGCAAGGATTCTGACTGGTATGAATCTTCTCCAACTTCAACTTATCTTCCTCCAAAGTTATCCTGATTAAGTGATATCTCAACTATATATGCTTCATCCTGGAGTGGAAAGTAGAGTTCTTAGCTAGGTGTATAGCACTCTAACTATCACTATGTAGCTTGCATTCCTCTTGATTATGCCCCAACTCCTCAGGAAATTGTTGTAACCAAATCATCTCTTTGCTTGCCTATATGGCAGCAACATACTCAGCCTCCGTGGTTGACAAAGCCACCAGCTTCTATAGTTGTGAAATCCAGCTTACTGATTGTCCCACCTACAGTGTAAATATATCCTGTCATGCTCCTCTTGCTGTCTACATCTCCAGCCATGTATGAATCTACATAACCATGTAAAGTGGCGTCTGATCCACTATAGCATAAAATTGTCCCCATGGTCCCTCTCAAATACCAAAGGATCCACTTTACTACTTGCCAATGCTCTTTACCCAGATCACTCATAAATCTACTCATAGCTCCTACTGCATGGGTAATATCAGGCCTAGTGCATACCATAGCATACATAAAACTGCCAACCGTTGATGAGTAAGGTACCTTGGACATATGGTTTCTTTCCTGCTCTGTCTTGGGACACTGCTCGTTTGATAACTTAAAATTGCCTACCAAAGGAGTCCCAAGCATGGTTTAGCATCTTGCATGTTAAACCTATCCAATACCTTCTTAATGTACTCTTTTTGAGATAAAGTCAGCTTCCGTTCCTTCCTATCCGGAGTTATCCTCATACCAAGGATTTTTCTAAC
Source organism: Taxus chinensis (assembly GCA_019776745.2). Classification (NCBI taxonomy): domain Eukaryota; kingdom Viridiplantae; phylum Streptophyta; class Pinopsida; order Cupressales; family Taxaceae; genus Taxus; species Taxus chinensis. Next base: position 881,885,380 of record CM034150.1, on the reverse strand, counting down.
AGCCCCCAAATGCTTCATATCAAAGGATTCACTTAGCTATTTCTTATGTACTTTTATTTCCTGCATGTTTTTACCTACAACCAGCATGTCATCAACATACAAACACAGGATAATATAACTTCCATCCTCAAATTTCTTTGTATACACGCAATGGTCATAATTACATCTGATATAACCTTGCTCCATCATGAAGCTATCAAACTTCTTATACCATTGATGTGGAGCTTGTTTCAAGCCATACAAGATCTTCTTCAGTTTGCACACCATCTCCTATTTACCTTTGACTTCATATCCTTCTTGTTGCTGCATATATAGCTCCTCCACCAAATCACCATGGAGAAATTTAGTCTTTACATCTAACTGTTCTAAGTGCAAGTCTTCTACTGCCACTATTCCAAGAACAGTTCTAATAGAAGTCATTTTTACTACAGGATAAAAGATCTCATAAAAATCTATACCTTGTTTCTGTGCAAACCCCTTGACCACCAACCGGGCCTTATATCTTTTCTTTCCTCCTTCTTCATCTTTAACTTTGTACACCCACTTGTTATGTAATGCTCTTTTGCCTTTAGGTAGCTTCACCAAATCCCAAGTCTAGTTCTCCATGAGAGACTTATGCTCCTCATCCATGGCTTGCTCCCACTTCTTACTGGAATCTACCTGCATTGCTTCATCAAATCTCTCTGGCTCTCCACTATCAGTGAGTAATAAATAATAAAGAGAAGGAGAAAAATGTTCAGGTTCTTTTCTTACCCTAGAAGACCTCCTCACTGTAGGAGTTTGGGGTTCCTGTTCAGTAGGTTCCTTAACTGATTCATGGGTCACTGTCCCATCTGAAAGATCCTCTAACACCGCATATTCTTTCTTTAGATTCTTCCCTGTTTTCCTGTAGCTGTTGCTTATACATGACTTTCCCATTAAAGACCACATCCCTAGACCGAATGATTTTCTTGTCCTTAATACTTCAACATTTAAATCCAAATTCATCACCACCATAACCAATAAAAGTGCATTTTTCTGATTTAGCCTCTAGCTTGGTCCTATCATCCTTGTCAATATGAACAAACACCTCACATCCAAAGACTCTAAGAAATGAGTAATTGACTTACTTACTGTACCAAGCCTCCTCAGGTATGCCTCCATCCAAGGCACTTGAGGGTCCTCTGTTTATCAAGTACATAGATGTGCTCAATGCTTCTGCCCAAAAATAAAATATGGTCCTGCATATAACCTCATGCTCCTAGCACACTCCATTATTGTTCTGTTCATCCTTTCTGACACCCCATTCTGTTGCGAGGATCCTAGAACCATATTTTGCCTGTAGATTCCATTTTTAGAACAATAATCATCAAATTCATTGCTACAATACTCCCCTCCATTATCTGACCTAAGACATTTTAACTTAAGACATGTTTCATTCTCTACCAAGGCTTTCCATTTAACAAAAGTATCAAATACATCATATTTGTTTCTAATACAATAAACCAAAACTTTCCTTGTTGCATCATCAATAAAAGTAACATAATAACTTGAACCCCCAAGAGATGATACCTAAGCTGGCCCCCACACATCAGAATGTACCAGCCCTAACTTACTCTCTTTCTTCATAGGTCCAACCTTGAGAAACCTTACTCGCTTCTATTTCCCATATATGTAATTCTCACAGAAATCCAAACATGTTTATGTATATCTAGGTAAATTATTCTTTATGATGTCCATGAGCTTATGGCTCATATGATCGAGCCTATAGTGCCATAATGTTGTATCTGCATCTGAAGCTACAATATTACAATCATTAGTACTATCAGTGGATAAATACAAGGTTCCAAATTTCTTACCTCTTGCCACCACAAGAGCACCCTTGGTAACCTTCCAAGAGTCAACTATAAATATCACATTACAACCATCACTTCCTAATTACCCCACCGATATCAAATTTCTCTTTAATGTAGGCACATGTCTGACATCCTTCAATAACCATGTATTCTCATTTTGCATCTTAACCTGAACAGAACCTTTTCCAACTATACTGCAAGGCTCATCATCACTAAGAAAAACATGCCCAAAATCCCCTTGAACATAATCAACAAAATAATGCCTATGTGGAGTAGCATGAAAAGAAGCCCCTGAATCTAAAAAATCAAGATTCAGTAATATTATGCAAAGAAATAATCAAAGCATCCTGACATACATTACCCAATGCCACATTTGCCTCCTTGTTTTCTTCTTGTCTCAAAGCTCCCAATAGTCCTTCTTTGCATGCCCAGACTTTCCACAGTTCCAACATATAATATTGCTCTTGGATTTTGACCTTGCCCAATCTTTCAATTTTCCACAGTTTCCTCTATTCTTCTGTCTCCCTCTAGTTTCCACTATCAAAGCGTTCCCTAAAGTAGAAGATTCCCCAGATATTTTTCTTCACATTTCCTCACTTAGAATCACCCCTACAACATCCTCAAACTTCAACTTCAAGTTAGCTAGAACTGAGTTGCATACCACCATTACCAGGCTATTCCAACTTTCAGGTAAAGAGCACAGAATTAATAAAGCCCTAACTTCTTCATCAAATTCTATTGTAACTGAAGCTAGCATATTCACAACCATATTGAAATCATTTAAATTATCTTCTACTGAACTATTCTCAGACATCTTCATATTAAAAAACTTTTTCATTAAAAATATCTTGTTAGACGCAGAGGGTTTTTCATACAAATTCCCTAATGCATCCATTAGATCTTTTGTAGTCTTTTCCTTTGAAACATTAAATAATACCGAAGATGCAAGATACAGTCGGATCAATCCAAGTGCCTTCCAATCCAACAAATCCCATTCCACATCTGTCATACTCAAGGATTTGTTCACCTTCTCAAACAACGGAGTATAAAGATCCTTCTGATAAAGGTAATCTTCCATCTGCATCTTCCAAAGACTGAAATTCTTCCCGTTGAATTTATCAACCCTAGATCTTCCATCATCTGCCATAGCTCCCACTCAAGATAAAACTTTCCCTGTGATTCAACACTTCAGCAAACCAAAACCAGGCTCTGATACCAATTGATAGGAAATAAGAGATAAAATATGTGGTATAATCCCTTACAGAATCACAACAGTAGAAACTAATATGTAGAAAATATTACAGATCTCAAATAAAAGTGTAGAATAAATAACACAACACAGAAAGATAGTATTTAACGTGGTTCACCCCAATTTGGGCTACGTCCACCAAGAATCACTTGCTCATATTTTATTACAAGCCTCCACTCTCTCAATACAATACCCAAATCTGTTTGGAGCTATGCTCAATAAACTCTATAGAATTCACACCTGAATTTAAAACACATATACAATGCATTTTCTTGTATGTGTATTGTAGGCATAAGACCATATAAATAGACAATTTCTTAAGAAATTTGTGATCCGGAGGATTTTTCACTATGAAAATTTTCCCTAAATCTTCCCTAAAATTGGACCATGCTAAAGGGATTATTGAGACCTTTCCGATGGTATGCTGAACTCCAGAAACAGAGTCCGTATGCAAATTCTATCGCCGGTCGAAGATGGGCCTCCAAACGGGTCAACTCTGGTCAATAGGTCAACCAGTGGACCAATGACAGGGTGACACGTGGAAGTTGGTGATAAGGAAAAATTGATGGTACTGTAATGTTTCAAAATCAGTTCCATGGTATAGAGCTCATCGCAAGCTTTCCGACGCATTTTGAATGGATCAAATCTGAGTTCGTATGCGAAAGATATGCATAGTCAAAGTTGCGATCAAATGATGATGTGGCACACTCTAACGTGGACAAATGGCATATTATTGGCGTGACACTTGGCAGGTTTGTAGTGGATTTAGATTTTAAAATAATAATTTTAAAAATATATTTAATCCATTCCATGTGAATAAATTCAAATCCCAAGGTATAAGGAGGATTTTGTGGCCAAAAAAACTATTTTAAGGCTTATCTTATCTCTTTCCCACCAAACGTGGGGTCAATGGCTAAATTGGGCTCCTAAACCTATGGAAGGGGGATTTGAACCTTTTCCAAAATAGTAATCAGCCTTCCCAAGCTGCCACTTTGTAGCAAGTGATAGAGAAGGAGATCACATCTATTTAAAGGGAAGCTTTTGGTAGGTTGAAGAGGGGGACAGCCAAGGACCAGTTTGCAGAGATCACAATTTTCGAGGCACTTATGGTCTGAATTAGGACTTGGTGTAAAAATAAAAGTTGTTAAAAATTCAGAGAGATTTTCAGAAAGGTAACTTTTGTTACATGAAGTGCTATATAGTTTTCTTTGTAGGCGTTTTTCCATCACAGTTTCACAAAACAGGCACGAGGGGCAAGCAGAGATCTGTATTTTGCATCCACTTCTGATCCGAATCAGACCATGAAGTAAATGGGGAAGTTTTTAATAATTTCCTAAAGTTTCCAGAAATTTAAACCTTATTTGTATAGGTCTTGTATATTTCAATTTTTATATGTTTTTTGAACGTATTTGCACAGGGAACAAACAGAAGAAATACTGTAGGAGCCACGGATGAACTTGGGAATGATTGTGGTAAATTGCAGAATTCCTTGAGGTTTCAATCAGCTCATTTGCAAGTATAAAGGTCTGTTAAGTCAAGATTGAAGGGATATTGTACTTCATTGGACGTTTAATGGATCGATTCACTTTTTGTGAATCCGGAGATGTAGCCTTCGGGTGAACTCCGTTATCAATTTCTTGTTTTGTGGATTTGTGCATTTTCATTTTTTAAAGCTTTTTATCAGTTGAAATTCATCATTGGATTAATTTTATTAATTGATAAAATAAGTATAAAACTGGAGTAAATGGATTGAAGGAACTTTCAGTATCCATAACCCACAACAAGATTTAAATACACTTATCATCTTAGATTCAAATGTCAGTTTGAGTGTATGATTAAAAATCAACTGTGAAGTAAAATGGATTTGTATTAGATTCAAGCGATTCAATTAAAGTTGAAAAATCAGATTAATTGGTCTTTTTGGAAGAGTTGAGGATTTGGGTTTCAAGACACCTAAAAATTGGATCAAATTAACTCAAGATCAATGTTGAGTCTGTAAATTTCAAAATCTAGAAATTTTCTAAGTACTTCAAAAATAAATAAATAAATAAGTACCATTTTCAGATCAATTTGATACAAAATCATGGGTATCAATACCATGGGCAAAAAACCGTGGGTACCAAAAAACCATGGGCCCAAAAACAGCCCATAACGGTTACCCATTACCCATGGGTTAATAAACCACCCATGAAAATTTTCTCTAGGGGCTTCACCCCCAAACCCCCCTTGACTCGCTCACCGGTGAGCAGGACCGCCGTAAAAATACCCAAGTGTAACACATAGAAGGTGTACCACACTCTAACATGAAAATAGGCTCCATGAACATAATAGGAGTATGGTCCCATTGGAGGTCTTTGAAATCATGGACAAGACCAAGGTGAAGGATAGGACTCTTATTCAAAAGGTGAGGTGGAATGAACATGGGATCTCATCTAAAGGTAGACAAAAAGTATCCATGAGAATCATGCTATGTGTAGTGTCGTGCTACACATATTCAAGAGAAGATAACAAGTTACGAGTACTCACATGATTCTTGTTTAATCGTTAGGGAGGTGGATGGAGTGGATAACGCTCAAGGGAGGAGCATGGAGAGAGATGAAGGGTGAGGTAGGACAACGAGTCAACAATAGAATGGTCGATGATGTAATGCATTAAGGGGCTCAGGTTCGGGTTTACCCTCAAGCGAGGACAAACGATAGGCACTTGATCCATAGGTATGAGTTACGATGTGTGATTCAAGCCAATTAGGAGCAAATTTTCCCTGTTTACTTTTTTCTGCTTTGGTTACGTGTTGATTTTCTTTCAAAACAAGGTCACCAACTTGGAAGGTTCATTCATGAACATGTTTCTCATAACCACGTCTGATAGGTTGTTGGTAAACTTGAAGGTGATCTAGAGCGTTAAAACGACATTTGTCTGATAACTCTAGTTGTGCTAAGCAGTCCTGACAAAATTCATCATCAGTAAGCATGTCATGGAGAGAAATGTGGAGTGAGGGGATCTAGACTTCAAGAGGCAGAACAGCCTCTGCACCGTAGACCAGCGAAAAGGGTGTGGCCACAGTGGAAGTGTGAATACTTGTGTAGTATGCCCATAGAGCAAAAGGAATGTGCGTATGCCAATCCTTCCCAGTATCGTCAACCACTTTCATGAGAATTTTATTGAGACTTTTTTTTTATAGCTTTGGCATCAGGAATGGTTACGATATTGTGGACCAATATGGTGGGGTCAATACTGGGCATGTCTGCTTAAGACTAAGTGAAAGCGTGGTTATGATCTCAGAGAAAAGAAGTGATGGCTTCCTGTTTAGTAGGATCTAAAGATTATCTGATCTTTAGGATGTACGGGTCATCCTGAGTATGAATGTTGATCTCGATAGTCGATTCATTCAACATGGTTTGTGTCTCAGAGGGTAACAACCGATTAATATATGAGTCTTCTGCACCAAGGTAGGTGAGTATGGATTCATCATTCTGACATTGAACGACATTAATGGTAGGTGTGTCGTCGTCGATCATCTTAGGATACAAGAATGGGAGAGTGGAAGGGGCCTCACCTTCGCGTTGATAAGTCAAAGGCCCCAAGGAAATGGTGTTTATGAAAAAAAAAAAAGTTAGGAGGGATAGATTCAAGATCCATCGACTCCATCGGTGAGAGTGGTGATGAAGGTGGAGAAGGTCTAGGGTCTGCAATGAGTTCAATGCTGGCCTATTTGGTAGGAGGTTCGGGGAAGCCGATACCACTATGCTCATTATGTTTGTGGGTGGCACATGGAATAATGGTATGGAGGCCTTGCTTGTAAAATCCAAAACCAAAACCCTTCCATGCACAGTGGTGCAGGAAGGTATGGGCAAAATGGTGATTGGTAAGTGATTAGAAGTTAGCAGAAAATGGGTGGGGTTGTGATGGTGGTTCAGGTGTGTAGATGGTAGTATCAAGTCCCCCATAGGTGAGACTATTACAAAGATGATGAGGACCATAAAGGAGGCACTCTCCTATACATTGATCATAGGGAGGGTATTGGTGAAGGCTTCCATACTCGTGCGGAGTAAAGAATGTGTTGACACTATATAAGCAATACTCCCCCAGAGTGAGGCATTGAAAAACACCTTCAAAGGGATCAGTGGTTGGTATGTGGGTAGCTGGTATAGATGATGTGTTGAAGGTCGATGTAGAGGTGGAGTTAACGGATTAGGTAGCTAATGGGTCAATCATGGAGGTTATAGCAACGGTAGGAATAGAGGAGGTATGTGCAGTGAAAGAAGCAGTTGTACTGGTAGGTGGGGGTGTAGGTGAAGTAGTAATTGGTTGAGGAAGTAGACAGCTTGACAGGTATGAGCACATCGTTGGGTTGGTAGAGCATGTTACATTTTTTTAAAGGTGATGGGTCAACTAGAATGGTATAAGTGTGTCCTTCATGTTCAAAACTTTACACAACAATGCAAAGTGGAAGGAACACAACCCATGACATGAATCTAGGGTTTACCAAGTAACAAGTTATATTGGAATTCCCCCTCCAAAACATAAAACAATTCTAGAACAGTGCGGCGGACCACACGAACGTGAAGGATGATAGATCCTAGTGTGGAGGTGATAGCATCATTGAATGAACGCAACATGACCAGATGTTTATGCATGCAATTGTTAGGTATGCACATTTGAGAAAATGTATGGGATAAAATGATGTTAATGCTAGCACCTCTATCAATCATCACATAGTGTACCTGTATGTGATCAATGTGGATAGAGATGAAGAGTGCTGGGTTCGAGTCATCATTTTGGTATGGTGCGATCTCTGCCTCTGAGAAGCTAAGGGAGGCCACTTGGTGAACAAGGTGAGGTGAGGATGAAGGTGGTAATTTGGTGAGAGAGGCTACATTATGGGGTTTGATAATGGAGGCTACGGGTGTAGGGTCATTGGGTAAAACCTCAATAGATTGAAGAACCTCCATGAGGGCTTGACGATGGGATTCTAAGGTTTGGATTAGGTCATATAAGGAAATTTTGAGGGGAGATTGGTGTAGTTGTTTGAGCATGGTGTGATGTGTGATACCATTAGAAATGGGGTATGTGGGGCCATGGATAGTGATTTTAGGTATGGGTGTAGATGGTATGTTGGATATAGGATTGGTTGGTGGGTTAGCTACCTTTTCTTTACCCTTCTGTGCATGTGTAGTGACGTGTACCATGTTGATTTGAGGGAAGTTGTCAAATGGAGAAGGTGTAGGGTAATTGGTATAATGACATGAAGGGAAAAAACCTACTGGAGGAGAAAATACCTGTGAGGTAAATTGGGCACAACGACATATGGGTGGTGGCGTGGCAAGTTCTCCAATGTGAACCATGTTAATTTCAAATTTTGTGTGTGGTTCTAGGAGCTGTGAGGGTGGAGGTTGTGGTTGTTGAGTGGGTAGTGTGGGAATGGGTGTAGGTGAAGTAGGATCCTCGTCAAGAAGGTCGTCATCATCAAAGTTGGTTTCCGGTTGACACAATTACATAAGGATGGTTTTCAAGGCCTTGCAGTTCTCCACATCATGCCCTAGCACACGATGGTATGCGTAAATTTTGGTATCATCAAACCCCTTTAGCTTGGGTTTGAGGGGTTCGTAAGGTCAGAGTGGTAATGTGATAACAGAAGTCTCGAGGAGGTTGGTTAAAACTTTAGCATAGGACCCTACTAGTGGATCACAATGGGAAGTGAATGTGGGTTTGGGTGTAGGTGTGGTTGGTTATCAGGAAATTATTTTTGGAAGTGTAGGAATGGGTTAAGCTATGTGTTTAGGTGCTGGTGTGGTTTGAGGTATCAGTCGGGTTCATTTGGGTAGGGGTATAGTACATGGACGGGTAGGACGCTGTGGGGTTGTTTTGACTACCTTGTTGTGGGGTAGTGGGGTTTTCTTTTTGGGTTAAACCTTCTTGGGTAAAGGTGATGTGGGTGTACAAGGTCTAGAAGGAAAAGTAGATGGAGGAAGAGGGTGAGTTACCCATGGGAATAATGGGGGTGTAGACACCAAATTTGTGTCTTACGACCCCCTGTGCCCCGCATCTCATTTCGCAACCTAACCTCATCACCTAAACCTTACACAATTATTTATTAATTACCCTATTATTAATAAATCCACATCGCCATACCTGCCACCTCATTTCGCCACCTCATCATGACCGAGTCTTAACCCTAAGCTAACCTAATTAAGACCTATAACTTGGTCCACATCCACACCTATGATTAATTACTCCTCACCCGCACCCAAAACTGACCTCATAATGACTTGACCAAGCCCACAACTAATCCCTCGGGAGAAAAGGAGGGAAATTTGGCTATTTTACCAAAAATAGCCCACTTTGACCTAACCGATACCGGTTGCTACTCGACCGCCGTCAGTTTCGTAACCACCATCGGTTCCCTATAAATAACCACTTCCAACCAAAAACAAGGGATCAGATTTTCATTTGATCAAAAGGAGGAGAAATCATTGGAAGGATCGGGATTTGCTTGGCCGAGCAGAGACAAGTGAAGAAATGAGAAGAGTTTGCAGACAAGGACATCAAGCCCAGGACTGCAATGAAATAACCAGGCCCCCAGTGACACTCATCCGAGCATCAGAAGAGGAGATTACTTAGCTTGGATTGTCAGATCATCCTATTTGAGCCCTGTCTTTGTCGTCACAGTCCTGGAACCTGCATCTTCATCAGGAACGAGTAAGTAGTGTCTTGTATGATTCTAAGCACCATTTCTTGAGCCTGTGGATTGATTGTAATTATAAGCTCATTCCTAGATCTACCACCTACTAGCACCCTGCACTTAACCTTCATCCATACATCTTTGTATTGTCCAGAAGACCATTTTATCACACTCTAAGCCTTCCCTGTCCTACCATTATTCCCCTCAACCATCCACCAATCTTAACAACCCCACGATCACCTTGCAACCAACCTCTATCCAGAAGCATTTAGATTGTTGACCCCACCGGTGTCGTTTATCCCCCACCGGCGACGGTTATCTAACCGCGATCGGTTATCAATGACCGGCGTCGGTCACTGTGACTTATACCCCAAAACCCTTTTCTCACCTATTTGTCACCTAACAACCCCAGATCCAGTCTGGTTTATCCCTATAACTCAACCTGAATGTATCAATGACCAGTAACCGAACAAAGAACGTGACGCTTTATTATTGATAGTTTAGTTTCTATTGCTTTGTAACGAGATACCTAAATCGTGATTTTGCAATAGCTTTCCTTGTTATCATTTGTGTTAATTCATATTAAAAGGGGAACTGACCACCTTCGAAAGAAAGTTTTATATTTCCTGGGCCTAAGGCAGCTCCCTCATTTATTGTCTAATTAAAATCTGGTGGTCTTGTATTCTTACTTGCAGGTAGTCCTTCCCAGAAAAAAAGGAGTTCTTCGCAGTTGATCTGATCTTTCTCTACAGTACGTGCACACCATCTCAACATTCAACAGGTATTCCTCCTAGCCTTAACCCTTATCTTTTTCTCAAAGGAATGAAATGATAGAAGCAAGTCTATTCCTCACCGCTGAGACATTCTAAGCGAAACATTTTGGCACGCCCGATGGGACCCATTTCGGGTTTCTGTTTCTCTTGTTTGCTTTCATTTAGGGAGCACACTTGTTGTTGTTGTTTTTGTTATATTTAGTAAAAGAATTTGTCTTTCTTTCCTAGTTTTGCATTAGTGAAAGTCATCTTATTTGCTTCATCGAATATCATTTTCGATTTGGGTTTAAAACACTTGCATTACATTCTTGCTTGTTGTTTTCAATTCTAGTGAACGTAGACTAAGTAACAGGTCGTACACGTGGGGGTGATTTCCATGGTATTGATAGGAAATTAATCTTACTTTCACTGCACAACACATACCGAATCATTTCATAATTAACACAGCAGCTCAAAACATCCCCCCTTTTCCGCGGTATTCCTCCGCCCGATTGAGGTAACCTTATAAGCCAAAAAAAACTTGACATTTCCCCTAAGTCTTTTGTTTAGGATTGACATCATTCTGCATCTAAAGGCATAAGCCCAAATTGATTAAAATTAACCCTACGGTTAGTCTGTTAATTTGTTTGTGCGTTCTTGCTTGTTTTTAGTTCTGTTCTCTCTCATACACTATTTTCTGTGATCACTACAGAACAGTTTGGTAGGCATACTAATCACTGTTAACACCAAATCAACAACTTCTTAGTGCTTCTTACACCAGTTCTATTATACCGACATCGGTTAGCTTACCGACGGCAGCTAAAGTCTGACCAACATCGGTTATCCTACCGGATATCGGTTACTGTCTTTTACAGTTCCTGACAAATCAGCAACCTACCAATTTCAAACATCTTGTTGCATGTTTCTGTTCCTGATAGATTGAAACCCTACTGTGTACTCTTGTCCATGGTTGTTATCACTCGAAAGCAAGCCGCCGCCATGGTTTCACATGCTTTCTCTGTGCCTTTTCCTGAATCACCCCCTTCACATTCTGTGGGGAATCCTACGGACACCGGCGAGGTTCCTAAAATTCCTTTAGGAGATAAATAATTTACCAAATTTCTGGATGCTAATCCTAGCGCTGTACAATACTATTTGTCTCATGCCCCTGACCATACACCCGACGGTCAACTCCTTGTTGGCATGCCTATCAGTATAGCTGCTCATTTAGCTCCTTCTCTGCCTAATAACTCCGCTTTGCCTTCCACATCCTTAGTCTCGTCTCCTACCTCAGCAGCTTCAGGGGTTCATACGGCACAGATTGGCTTTCCTTTGGTTAATCTTGGGCCCAACATGTCATTACCGTCGACTACTCCTACCTCGTCTCTCTTGCAGACTGTTCCATTCATAACTTGCTCTCTGCCACCTATCCACACGAGCTTTCCTTCTCAAGCTCCGCCCACCTTTTCATTTCCACACACATATCTGGTAACCTCAACAGCTTATATAGGACATCCTTATTCGGTTGCCTCAACACATTCGTCCTCCATACCTTATCAACATTTAACCCCACCATTGTCTAGCGGTGGCCCTTGGCCCAATTTACCTCCGTTTACCACAACCACACCATCATCTCATCCAACTACTGATTTAATTAAACAAATGATGGACAAAATGCAAAATCTGGAGGCTTTTGTTTCAGGAAGTCGTAGCGCCTTGACATACGAGCAAGTTTGTCGGGATCCTATCCACCCTTTAGTCCCCCTTCATTCATATCCTCCTCAATGGGAATTACCAAAATTTACCCGTTTTAATAGTAAGGAGGACCCTCAACAACACTTACGATCATTTAGACATGCCTGCTATCTGATTGCTCACGATGATGCTTTACTACTCCGCACCTTTCCCATGTCCTTATCAAGACCCGCCTTGGAGTGGTACAGTGTTTTAACCCAGCACTCAATCTTCTCTTTTAACCAGCTAGCCCAATCTTTCTTGGATCATTTTTCCATTAACATTGCCAAGAAAGTATCTATCACCGACCTCTATGCCATCCGACAATTTGAAGATGAATCTATCGCAGATTTCGTCGAACGATGGCGGGGCCTTATCAACCAACTCACATATGCCTTACCTCAAACTGAACTTATCGAACTTTTTACGTGGGCCTGCGCTAAGCACATCTCTCCTAACCTTCAAATTCAAACTTTCCGCACATTTGACGAGGCCTTTACCATGGCTCGGAAACTAGAAATTTGAGCCTTAGAAGAAGAGAAATTGCGGTTGCGTAACAAAAACCCCAATTTCCGAACTCCAGATTCCACCAATAAACCAAACACCACCACTCCTCACACATCCGCTTCTTCGAAATCAAAAGGAGTTGTCCACGCGGTGATGGTCAAATCTCAAGCACCGTCTAATACCCCACCAAAAACCACCTATAAATATAAAGCCGAGCCCATCAATTACACTCCCTTGGGGGAAACTTATGGTGTCATCTTGAAAAAATTTCTCAAAGCTGGAGCTATCACCTTGCCTCCCGTTAAACCTCACTCCGGGTTTGACTCCACCCGTGCTGTACCTTCCTGTTACAAAGAAAATGACTTCTGTAACTTTCACCGCGTAAAACGACATAGTCATGAAAACTACAAGATGTTGAAAAACATAGTGCAGGAAATGGTTGATGCGGGGGATATAGCCCTCGATAATCCTAACGCCCCTACTAACCGAAATTTGAAAATATTCAACAAACCATTCCCGAATCATTCTTCTAACAGTAATCTAAACCAAGATATCTTAGCCGAGGAGAGTGTTCATGAGATCCATGCAGTCTTCGATTCCCAGCCAAAAACCTCTATCGAACAAATTCTGAATCAAGCCTCTTCCCTAACACAGGAAACCGAACCCCCTTCCTCGCCATCAAGACAAGCTGAAATCCTTGTTGTTCCTTTACCCATCAAGGAATTAACTTCCCAGAGTTTCCTTCTCACAAATGAGCCTTCTTATACCACATCCTTGCAAGACTATGAGCGAATGTTATCTAATTTATCTATTTCCCAAACGTCTCCTTTTACCATTCTTGCTGTACAAGAGGAAGGATCGCCACTTCTTTTGTCATCCTTAGACGAGAAACCTCTTGAACCGACATCACCACATTCTTTAAACATGACGGATCCTCTCAAACACGCCCTCCTACCTATTAGTCCTTCATCATCTAAATCTTTTCAGCGACCAGTTGACCTCTTAACACCTATTGATACAGTGCCTTATCTGCCCCCTGTATCACACCCACAGTGGACCGGAATCACAACCCACCTTTCTTCCATACAAGAGTTCCAATTCACACCTGAAGACTGTCATTCTCCAGAAGATAGACGAGTCCTATGGGAACATTTGAGTGCCCCCTATTCTACTCAAATGTAGATGACCGATCTAGATGCTTCTACCATATACCCAAAGTGTTTACAGAAGCTTAAAATGCCTATGTCCTCATCTTCACCCCCCTCATCTCTACCAAATACCTCATCCACTTCTATTAAACTAACCAAATCTTCCCCTACTCTTGGGACCTCACCAATACCTAGTTTAACACACCCACCTAAGCGGCTTGATTTATCTAAAAATAAAGCCGTCCATCCCATTAGGAGACAGACCCAATCTCCTCAATCTATGTCGCTATCACAACTCAAACCCTCGTCGTCACACCTACCTTCCATATTGGGACCCCATCCCTCTACCTTACATCAATATATCATACCTCCTGCATTTTCTTTAAAGTGACCTACGCCTTCTGCATCCATACAGAGATCTAAGGGTATATCAACACTGTCACCCCACGTATCCTGTCCACCCATCAACCCTAAACAAATCTCATCATCAAAGGACTTGTTTGCCGTCACTCCTCTTTTGCCGCCATTGTTTCCAGATACCACTTTATCTGGAGCCTCATCATCTAACCAGCTAAACGTAGCTCCTGCACCAAAGAAACCATGTTTAGTTAAAACCATGTATCAATACCCCTTGGCTAAACCACCACCCGTACGAACCAACCATACCCAAACATTACCAAAACCCACCCAACCAATACCTTCATCTTCCTCCGATTTTGACCCACTCAAAGGATCTTACGCCAAAATCCTTACTATGTTAGTGGAGAATGCGACCATTTCTCTACCCCCACTTAGACCTTATGACCCGTCTCAACCTCAACCTATAGGTTATGATGAGTCTAAAATCTGCGCTTACCACCGCACACCAGGACATGATGTAGAGGGATGCAAAGCTTTAAAAGTCATCCTTCGTCAGACACCTCTCTTAGATAGAAAAGTTAAGAAAGACAATTTACGAAGAGAGAGACCTTTAGCTTCAATTCCCTCTCCTATACCACCTGTCCCCCGCCTCACCAAGATCTATCATTATTACAGCCCCACCTCTCGAAGACCATGACCTATCCCTACCGTCTTCCTCCTCTCGTATTTACGAGATCAATATGATTAGTGTTGCTACTCGAGGTCAGAAAAACAATGGGAAAGCAAAAGAAAACACACCTGCGGCATCTCTTTCTCCGTCCACCATCCCGATTGCACCACCACCTAAAGTGGTTATTCGTGGACCTGCCTACCCCGTCTCTAATGGAATTGCCCACCGAACCATGATCAAACAGCTTCACCAATCGCCTGTAAAAATGACACTGTATGATCTCATTCAGACTTCTTAATCTCATCGACAAGCTCTCGTTGAAATCCTTCAAGGGATAGAGGTCTTACCTAATGAAACCTTGT
Source organism: Taxus chinensis (assembly GCA_019776745.2). Classification (NCBI taxonomy): domain Eukaryota; kingdom Viridiplantae; phylum Streptophyta; class Pinopsida; order Cupressales; family Taxaceae; genus Taxus; species Taxus chinensis. Next base: position 881,870,081 of record CM034150.1, on the reverse strand, counting down.
CTGTTACCTCTATTCTAACACCCAATCACGTTGCTTCACTCACCAAACAATCTATCTCCCCAACCACTTTTGTCTCTGTATAGCAAGCCGCTACTATCAGTTTCTCCGAAGATGAAATTATCGACTTTGGTGCTGAAGATCCTGACCCTGCTCTTTTCATCTCAGCTTACGTTCAGGACATTCGGGTACGTCATGTTATGATTGATGGGGGCGCTAGCCTAAACATCATCTCTTCAAAAGCCTTCCAACAAATGAACATCCCTTCTAGTTGCATGTGCGCAAACCCCATCATGTTACGGTCATTCAATGATGCTATTACTTCTACCTTAGGCACCGTGATCCTTAACATTCATGTAGGACCACGTACTTTACCTGAACTCTTCTATGTCCTTGAGGGAGAGTTCCAATACAATATGTTGTTAGGCCGCCCTTGGATCCGGGCTATGGGATGCGTTCCCTCCACCTTACATAGATGCATAAAATTTGAGTACAAGGGGAAGTCCTACACCGTAAAAGCTGATCCTCCCCCCTTCAAAACTTGCAATATGTTGTATCGCCCTAATGATGTGCTTGTACCAGTCAAGACACCCATTCATCCAACCCATCCATCCACTCCCAACACACCTACACCTTCAACCAATGAAACCGCCATTACAAATATCACTTCCTTTCCCGCAGATAACATCCCAACCTCTGACCCCTTAGTAGATGTTTTTCAACACCTTACGCTGGGGGAATACCGCCTATATAACGTTAGCTCTTTCCATACCCCGCAAGAGTACGGACAGTTACATGCACATCCCACCTACGACCGTCGCGTGGGGGAGGTAATCTCTTACGGACCACCCCATTGCCACACCAACCTAACGTATGGGGGTGTTGACGCATCCTCCGTTACCTCTGAACCTCCTCTTGGTGTGGTTCCCTTCCAATCCGATTTTCAATACTTGACAAATCGTCGTTTCGCCCTCACCTTCTTGACTCGCTGTGCTTAGAAAGGCTTTGGTTTTGGTCTTTACATACACTCATTCCTGTGACTACACGCAAACACAATGATCATAGTGGTCTCGGTTTTCCTAAAACACTTACACCGGAGAAACCTCGTGTCAATTGTATCCTGGAGGATGACGACGTCACCCCTACCAAACCATCATCACCCATTTTGCCATCATCACCCACAGAGTCGATAGACCCTGAATCTATCCCTCCTAAAAAAAAATTCATAAATGCTATCCTCATAGGTCCTCTCACTTATCAACGCGATAATGAGGACCCATCTTCTCTTCCCCTTTTGTATCCAGACATGATCGAAGAGGATTTTCCTTCGATTAATGTTGTTGAGTGCCAGGATGATGACTCCATCCTCACTTACCTTAGGGCGGACGACTCCTATATTCAACGCACCTTACCGTCTGAAACTCAAACCATGTTGAATGAGTCGACTATAGAAGTCAACATCCACACAGAGGAGGATCCTCGCGTTGTGAAGATCAGACAATCCCTTAGCACATCAGAACAAGCCGCCTTTACTACCTTTCTCCGTACCCACAACCAAGCTTTTGCCTGGTCTTACGCTAACATGCCAGGAATTGATCCTACCATTGCTGTCCATAACATCACCCTAAACCCTAATTCCAAACCAGTCAAACAAAAACTGAGAAAAATGCATCCACGCATTGCCCTCTTGGTCAAAGAAGAGCTTCAATGACTTCTTTCTATTTCCTTCATCTTGCCTATTGACTATCCTCAATGGATTTCTAACATCGTACATGTCACTAAAGTGATGAGGGGACTTCGGATATGCACGGATTTCTGAGACCTTAACCTCGCTTGCCCCAAGGATGACTTCCCCCTCCCAAGTATTAATCAACTTGTTGATCTCACTGTGGGCCATGAAATGCTTTCTCTCATGGATGGCTTTTCGGGATACAATCAAATTTTGGTAGCCCTGGCCGATCAACATAAAACTGCCTTCATAACTCCTTGGGGAACCTTTGTTATCGTGTCATGCCATTTGGCCTTAAGAATGCTGGTGCCACCTATCAACGGGCTATGACTTACATTTTTCATGACATTATGCACACTATCCTTGAGGATTATGTCGATGATCTTCTTGGCAAATCTAAACATCGCAGTGAACATCTCGATGTTTTAACAATTATTTTCGATCGCCTGTTGCAATATTCAGTCCGGTTTCAACCAAAGAAATGTGTCTTTGGTGTTCTTTCAGGAAAACTTCTTGGCTTTATCGTCTCTTTGCATGGCATTGAGGTCGATCCATCTAAAGTCAAAGATATCCTAGAAATGCCCCCACCCAAAAACCTCAAACAATTACGTAGTTTGCAGGGTAAACTTCAATCCATCCGGCATTTCATCTCCCAACTCTTAGATTGATGTCAACCTTTCCATCACCTTCTTAAAAAGGACATTGCCTTTCAATGGATTGAAGAGTGTCACCAAGCCTTTGAAGCTCTTAAATCCTATCTCTTGTAGCCACCCGTGCTTATTCCACCTCAGGATGATCGCCCTTTCTATCTTTACCTTTCTACCACTGACCATGCTATAGGAGCCATGCTCGCACATCGGGACTCGGCACGTCAAGAACAATCCATTTATTAAATAAGTCATACTCTCATGGATTACGAGACTAGGTATACACATGTAGAAAAATTGTGCCTAGCCCTATCATTCGTAGCCACCAAACTCCGACATTACCTCCTGAATCACAAAACTTTTGTCATCACCAACACGGACCCCATTCATTATATGTATGCCAAACCACATCTAAACCAACGCATTGCCCGATGGCTTATGCTCCTCGCTGACCTCAACCTTGAGTTTATACAACAGAAGTCAATCAAAGGACAAACTATTGCTGACCAACTTGGGGAGGCCCCTTTACCTGGGGAACAATTTACCAATTTTTATTTCCCCGACGAACTCATCGCCACTCTTTCAATCAAGGAAGAGTCGTATCCAATGACCCTCTTCTTCGATGGATCCAAATGCCAGCGCGGCGGAGGGTCCGGCGTTGTTCTCATTCCTCTTGACGCTGAGCCTATGCCTCTTTCATTCCGGCTCAATTTCCCCTGCACTAATAATACAGCAGAATACGAGGCCCTTGTTTTGGGTCTCCAGGTTGCGTTACACTTAAGTGTCAAATCTATTAATATTTTCGGTGACTCTCAATTGGTAGTCAATCAAGTTATGGGCATCTACCAATGTAAGAATGAGGAACTTCAAAAGTACAAACATTACGTGGATTCACTTTTGACCTCATTTACTCGTTATTCTATCCAGACCATTCCCCACTCCACTAACAAATTTGCGGATACTATGGCTTGCTTAGCCTCGCAAATTCCTGCCTCACCAACTGACTCTGACATATTCGTCTTGGTCCAACAACTCTTTGCCCCATCTTACTCAGCACCGATTGTTTGTATGATAAATAATGTGTCTGCTAATTCGCATGATACTTGGTACCACCAATTTCACGACTACCTTACAACCTCTGTTCTCCCACCTGACCTAACTAGTACCGGCAAACGTGCTTTTCTTAAACATGTTTCTCGTTATGTCATCATGGGGGGACTCCTTTATAAACATGGCTTTGATGGCATCCTCCTTCGATGTCTAATTGGTGCGGAGGTCACCTATACCATCCAGCAAATCCATGACGGTATTTGTGGCGGACATTTTAATGCCCTTGCCGTGGCTAAACGAATCCTTCACCTAGGTTACTATTGGCCTACTCTTAATAACGACTGCTACGAATATGTTAAGCGTTGTGTTATGTGTCAACAACATGCCAACCTTCAACATACTCCTAGCCATCCGCTACAGGTCTCACGAGATCTTTGGCCTTTCTCACAATGGGGTTTAGACCTTATTGGTGAGATCCACCCACCCTCTTCGCAATGTCACCATTGGATAATCACAGCAACCGAATATTACACAAAATGGGTGGAGGCCATTCCACTCATTTTAAACAAAAAAGAAAAAAATGTCAAATTTGTTAACCATCATATTATCTGTCGTTTTGGTATTCCTCATTGCCTAATAACAGATAATGGTAAATCTTTTAAAAATAAGTTGTTACAAGACCTTTGTGACAACTTTGGTATCAAACTTAGTTTCTCATCACCTTACTATCCACAGGCCAATGGTCAAGTTGAATCTTCTAATAAAACCCTAACCAAAATCCTCATGAAAGTTGTCAATGAGTCCGGAAGAAAATTGGCATGATCACATTCCCTTTGCCCTTTGGGCTTATCGTACTATCATTTGTACCTCCACTAATGCCACACCATTTTCTTTGGTATATGGTACCGAGGCAGTCTTGCCTCTTGAAATATAAATACCCTCCCTCAGAATATCTCTTCAGGATATTCTCACCAATGATGATTTCCGCCAAGAGCGGTTAGCCCAATTAGAGCTTCTTGATGAGCGTCGTCTTACAGCTCTTGATCACCTTCAAATCTACCAAAAATGTATCAAGCGTGCTTATGATAAACAACTTCATGAGCGTACCTTTAAGGTTGATGATCTTGTCCTCAAAGAGAATCAACATGTAACCAAACTAGAAAAGAGAAAACGTGAAAAATTTTCTCCTAATTGGATTGGGCCTTACATTATCACGCACACTTATGGATCAGGCACTTATCGTTTAGCTTCACTTAATGGTAAACCTGAGCCTGAGCCCCTTAATGCCTTGCATCTTCGACCATTCTACTGTTGAAATTAGTGTTATATCACTTCTCATCTACCTTACGCTCGTCCCTTGAGCTCATTTACCACCACATACACTTTGTTTCTTACATCGCAAAATCAAATCAAGCTCACATGGTTTGATTATCACCTCCCCTTTTTAGTCTAGTCCATGACTTCAAAGTATCAAAATAACACATTCTTAATTAAAACACTTATGGGATTTTCTTGAGTCAAACTTCCTACAAAAAACTAGATGCTTTATGCCCAACGAACATCTAGACCTCTAAATTATACGATAGACTGCTCCCTTGAAGGACAGCTATATGCCAAACTATTGCTGCTATTATATATAGACTGCTCCCCTGAAGGATAGCTATACATAAATACTGCATCTGCTACTATAAATAGACTGCTCCCTTGAAGGATAGCTATACACAGTCAGCCTTTATCATAAGCTTCTCGCATTGATCAGCTTTGTGAAGACCTCAAGAATAACAAAATACATATCCCATGTAGACTTCCCGCATCGATCAGTCTATATCTGGAAAAATAAAATAAAAATAAAAGCAGTGTTTCATAACACTTTTGAGTCATGGACTTGTCTATTTAGGTCTGGTTCTCTTTTGTCAGAATAATCATCTTATAATAAGGTCTCTGCATCCTCTCCCACATCAACCACCTCACCGCACCATTTGTCAAAGCAACAAAACTCAAGGGATGTGACGTATATCCGATATATTGTGATTATACCACTCTTTTCACCTATCGACTTCTCGTCTATACAAGGTACCTAGGGGTTCAACTTCATTCTACGTTATTATGTGGTTTGTTTGGCTCTTCTCAACTACGGGACACTTTTACCTCTTTTGCTCGACTCTGGGATTATGTTTTGACCTTAATCAGGATAGGGTTCCCTACCACTTGGGTAGGCTAACTTTCGCTTCACCTATACCTATTCCAACATCGCCAATTCCTTACCAACACCAACAACATTACCCTACCAATATCAATATTTTTACCAACCAACAAATTACCTAACCATACCTAAATTTCCTGAATTCACCTCTCCCTGGTTCTAAGGGAGAACTACATCGGTCTGAGGCCCCTCCTTGCTTTGTGCAATGGGCTATGTAGGCAGCACTTCGGAGACATGGGGTCTCCCAAGGTTAGCTCGACCATCCCCTACCATAACCTATCATGTGTTGTAAATATAAATTTATTTTTTTATTTTATTTTTATTTTTTTTGTATTCCTCTTTATCCTTTTTTCAAAACACAAAAGTCAAAACACAAACATTCTTTTTATTATCATAACTCAAATCAACATACATATTCAGTTTTATTTAGATGTTAAACAAATACATCTTCTCTATCATCAACACGTAGGTCGGCATCCTTATTTATTCTTATACCTCGATAACATTTACTTAGACCCTCACGCCTCATCCCGAACCAGGTGATGATCATGATCATCGATGCCTCTCACCGGGCCTCTCTGTCCTCAAAGGTACCACGGCTATTGGTACCTCCCACTGATCTGCCAATCTCTCCTGTAACATGTGAATACACTCCCTTGCATGGAGTTATCTCACTTCTAGTCCCTCCGCTCGTGACTCCGCAACCGCTAACAATCCTCTTGTCTCATTCACCTGCGTTTGGAGCTGATGAACTAATCTCTACAGATGATCTCTCTCCGCTGTAATCATAGCTATGTCAGGACGATCACGTACCCCTCGCAGCTCTGTTACCCACCATAATCTATTGGCCTCTGTCGTTCCTGCATCCATTACCCTGCGATTGGCTGCTATCTCCTCTGGCCCTTCTGGAGGTGTTGGCCAGGGAGGTGAGAATGTTGTCTCGGCGTCAATCCTCATATATGGTCTATAAGCCAGGGGTATATCCTGCACAAATCCAAATTGTCACTGCACGCGATCTAGAGGAATCCTCTCATATTCACCTGGCCTATGCCCCGTGATCCACCTCAATCGCTCTACACCCCTCAACTCCTTAGCTATATTCTCTGTTACCATATAGTTCCCGTAAAGCCTCCAACAGATGTCCGCCATCGTCACCATCTCCCATACCTGCCTATAATACTCAGTGTCACCCATCACAACCTGGGCTCTTGCCTCTTGTTCTGTCTGGACCCATCGTTTGAATCCCAACCTCTGCACTCCGTTCTCTCCGGACTGGATGGGTCGGCCTATTGGTCGCACACAAACAATGTGCTCATAGGCCCAACAATGTAATAAAAATGAACAATCCAGTGTTGTCCTGTGATTTCATCTACAAGCCCATAAACCCCTGTATAGTTCCGCCAAATATGCAGGTGCCCATGTAAAAGTCACGTTCCTTTCTATCATCTCCCAAATAACACACATCAATACTTTTGGAAATATTCCCCCATCCGCCCTCGGTAACGCATAATACCGTACCGCTATCATTAATATCACTGCTAACCTTGTCTCCTCAGGGTGTGCTGCATACATTATACCATATGTGAATGTCAAACCTCGCTATGTCAAATCTCGTGCGTATGGACCAAATACTGCTGTTATCGCTCCCTGTGCTGCGCTAGGCAATGCCTGATATACTGGTCTTCCTGTAATTGGGAGTCTCAAAATACGGAACACATCTTCCAATGTCACTGTCATCTCCCCTGTTGGCAGATAAAAGGTATTCCTTTCTGGATTCCATCTCTTAATCAACGCCTGTAGCATAGCATGGTTACATGCGATTCGTGCATAATAGCGGCTTCCACTTAAACCCAAATGATTTATCAATGTCCATTCAGCTGGTGTTACATCCGCTCGGATTCGTGATAACAGCGCTGGCCAGTATCGTTCATCCTGAACCCTACCTCCACCTGCACACATCAAAACGACACACAGCCATTCAATAAATCAAATTCCCAAGGGTTCTTTCTCACATTCTGGAAATTGCTACAGTAACCGGCATCGGTTTTAGATAACCAGTATCGGTTCCATAACCGATACCAGTTATCTTAAGCCGATATCGGTCAATATCAACTTTACACACCCTGCCTAAAAAAAACCACCTATGACAATAATTTGATCGTTTATCCCTCTTTATACATACAAACATACCCGACACTCCTAACTACCTTCCCCATCACATTCACCCTGTCCCGAATCATTTCCTATCACATTTTCTTTCTCATCTCTATCTACTTAATCTCCATCATACTATTCACACAACATGCAAGAATCAAATTACAACCAAGACGTTTACCTCTTGGGCTACAACAGCTTGAGATGGCACTTGTCTTCCTTCTCGTCCCTGCCTGCTAGATGCTTCTCCTTGTTCTGCCATGTTCACCACCCTCTTCAAATCTAACTTGTCGTTTTGCCTTCTGAATCTCAGCCCACATTGATTTTCCCTGTCTCTTTTCTCCTTATCACTCAATTCTCTCATGCAATTACCTGTCTCAGTAGTCAAAAAGTGTCGCAATCGTGTATTTAACTTCTTGCATGGCTCTCAAAATAAGAACTTAAGTTGCCACCCAAGCTTTTCTATTTTTAGAAAAGCCCATATTCGAATAACCGCTACCGGTTATCTAACCGATATCGGTCTATTGTCTACCGACATCGGTTACCTAACCGATATTGGTCATATACCTACCTTTTTAAACATAGTTCTTTTCTTTATTTTCTACCTAATTTTTGTGGCGCCATCCCTTTTTCCTGCATAACAACACCATTATCTATAATTTTTCATCAAATCCACATCTCATTACAATTTCATCAACATCATCTATCTATATTACCAAAATAAACAAGCCATCAACAAATGATATCCAAAACCATCAATCTATACACCATTTGGATCCAACTCAACAAGCTACATACATTCTATATCACAAACTATCGACAAAACACTTAACACATTTTAAACACAGCATGTGGGTCAAAATCATCATATCTATACATCAACAGTTTCAAATATACAATGTGCCCTGCATAGGGGCCTCTATGATCTCATACTACAACAAAGTCGACACGTAGGCCGCAATAACTGTCATAATCTTGACTTGGCTCGCAGGCCGGTCTCTCATATCAATTAATAAATACTTGGCTCGCAAGTTGGGGTACCAACTGTACAACCTGTACTCGGCTCGCAGGCTAGTATATACAATAAATGAATCAATAAATGAACGAATAAATCATATGTGGGCACACAAGCCTCTATAAACATAACCGGTTCGCAGACCGGTGCCCATATCCAATGTACAAACACAAAAATATGCAGGGATCCCTCAGCTCTCCCCACCGCCCTCAGCACCTCTCCCTATTGGTCCCTGTGCCGCCTCTTGCCTCCTGCCTGTAACAGACCCACCGGCTGTGGCTGCACCTCCCTGAGATCTCTAACTCTGAGAGTTCTCTACTCTATGTGCCGCATATGGCTGATAGTCAGCCCCGGTACCATCAAGAACATCCTGATAGTACTAGGCCTCCACTCTCACCTCCATATAGCGGGCCCATGCCACCATCGCTACTGGGGCTGGTCCCCCGACTCCTAATAATAGTGCCCCCTGTGTTGGTGCCGCTGGTGGTGCCTGTGGCTACGCCGGTGGTGGTGTTGGTACCTGTGCCTGTGCTAGTGCCGCTGGTGGTGCCTGTGGTGGTACCTGTACCTGTGGTGGTACCTGTGGTGCTACCTATACCTGAGCCTGGGCTAGCTGCCCTTGTAAGACACCTATCTGTGCCTGTGCAATAGCAAGTTGCCCCTGTAATAACTGTACCTGGCCCCTAAGCTGATCCCTCTCTGCTATCACCGCCACCAAGTCTGGCTGTGCGGGCTATGCTCTCCTCGCGGCTTTCAAACCACCATACCAAAAATGCTCCCGTACAGTCGGCATCATCCACGGTATCATCTATAAGCCTCTCGGCTACCCAATCTGGGTCTATGGGCTGTGGTGCAGGCAGTGGGGCCTCTACATCATCCCTCCAGTACTGAGGGAAGGGAGGTGGCTCATCCTGTCGTAACCCCAGCTGTCATCGTACCCTCTCCAGGGGTATCCGCTCGTACTCTCCCGGCCTCCGTCCCACTATCCAGAATGTATATTGGATCCACTGCAACTATGCTCGGGCTCCTCCGCGGGGGTGATGACCTCTATAAGGTCTCCATACAATATCTAACACTTTCAAGCCCTCTAATACATGCCGATAATATGCCACATCTTGTCCGCCGAGAATGGCTCGTGGCTGGCCCACGACCCCTAACCACCTCTGAAATTCATATCTGTAGATCACCTGTGGCCCTGGCTACTGGGGCAGCCCTACTGGTCTAATGCATATGATATGCTCATATGCCCAACAGTGTAGCAAAAACGTAGAGCAAATCCTGAATCGCCTCATCCGGCGATAGCCCCACAGCTCTCGGTATAACTGCACCAGGTATACTAGTGCCCAAGCATAACATGTATGCTCCTCGACCATCTCATGTAAGACCCCCATCAACGCCCGTGGAAAGCGGCCTCCCTCTGAGTCCGGGAGGGTGAAGCAAGTGATCCCGATCATCATTAGCATGGAAAGCCGTGTCTCATGTCGATGGGCACAGTACATATCCCCATACGCGATGCTCATGTTGTGATACGTCAATAGCACGGCTGCATCCCCGAATACATATAAGATGCTATCCATGGTTGTCTCTGCGTCCACCTGGAAAACTGCCTCTCCATCAATCAGTAATCTAAGGATGTGATACACATCCTCCAATGTAATGGTCATCTCTCCAGTCGGGAGATGGAACACATTGGTCGCCGGATCCCATCTCTCGATGAGGGTGACCATCAAACTGTGATCCCGATCGATCACCCTGTACCGCTGGACTCCGCCGAGTCCCACCTCGCGCATAATGCCCCACTGCACTGCCGACACATGTGGCCGCATCCGTCCCAACAGCGGGGGCATTCTGTCCCTCATAGTCAGCTGCTGACGTGCCTGCACAAATCACCCACTTTATTAGACCTACCCTTTCAAACAACAACTACTTTAACCTTCTATACCCCCTTTTTACCCACTCGACCACAACCCGACTCTATAACACACACCTACACTCACCTATTTTACCCTAAAAACTTTCCGATATCCCCTTTCCTTATCTCGCACCCTACCAATCACTCAACTCTATTCTCACCATTTACCTATGCCCCTACCAATTTAACACCTCCCCATTCATGCCCAACACCTAATCTATCCGAACCGCACCAACCACACAATAACTCCATTTTTCCCCCCCACTCACCAATCACCCTTCCTATTAACCTCTACCCCTTCCCTCTTCACCCCCACAAACACAACACCCAACCCACTAATACCTAAACACCCAAACCATAGCCCCAACAACCACCAAACATCCCAAACCATAGCAAAACCAACCAACAAAATAAATATTCCTAAGTAGGGACCGGTACCGGTCACCCATGACCGCAACCAGTCCCCTCTCCACCGACGCCGGCAACGTACGACCGACACCGGTTACGTACAAACCCACCTGCCCAGAAAATTTCTTGACCGATGCCGGTCGCTTAGTGACCAGCATCAGTCACTGAAAAATACCCGAGCCGAACCCGACGCGGCTACCCCATTCAATTTTTTTCCTATTTCTCCCTCTATACCCACCCAAACACCCTAAAAACCTACCCACCCTGCCGCCTTGGCCTATTTCACCTATCTACCCTCTCCTTTTTTCAAATAATTTCCATTTATTAATTATTTTCTAAAAACCTTACATTCCTACCCAAAACCCAAATCCAGCTTAACACAATCAAATTCACACAATGAAGGGTTTCGAACCTACCGGTACGACGACACGTCGTCGTGGTGGGATGGGTGGTGGTGGTCCAGCTAGTCCAACACCTCCTACTCCTCCTGGCTGTGCCATAGCTCCACCTCTCCTCTACTGGGTCCTCCACCAATCAACTGCTGCCTCCTACTCACTCGGGCCCACTAACCACTTCTCCACTCCAATAGCGCCACCTCAACCAACAAATGCTCCAATCTCAACAATACACCTCAGACAACTCAAATTGGGTTTCAAATTGACAATATGATAATGACCGGCCGTATTTTTTCTTTTTATAGGTTTTCGACTATAACCGATACCGGTTATATTGTGCCCTAAGGAACCGGTATCGGTCACCTAACCGATATCAATCATGGACAATCGATATCAGTTTTATCCCACCTCTTCCCTAATTTCTGCCCTTATTTACTAATCACCTATATCCACCTTGGCTGAAAACCCTTTGTTAACTTCCTTGGCCCGACCCAAGGCCGTAACCAACCAATTGGCCCGACCCAAGGCCGTAACCAACCAATTTGGCCCGACCCAAGGCCGCAACCACCCAATATGGCCCGACCTAAGGCCGTAACCAACCAATTTGGCCCGACCCAAGGCCGTCACCAACCAATTTGGCCCGACCCAAGGCCGTAACCAACCAATTTGGCCCGACCCAAGGCCGTAACCAACCAATTGGCCCGACCCAAGGCCGTAACCAACCAATTTGGCCCGACCCAAGGCCATAACCTACCATTTGGCCCGACCCAAGGCTGTAACCTACCATTTGGCCTGACCCAAGGCCATAACCAACCATTTGGCCCAACCCAAGGCCATACCCACCATTTGGCCCAACCCAAGACCACACCCAACCATTTGGCCCGACTTAAGGCCGCACCAATTAAATGCCTCACCCAACATCAACACAATACACTTTTATCCACCCATCATGTCACTCTTGGTTCAATCGAGCTCACCTGTTCATGTTTTAGCATGATTAGGGTCCTTGACTTGATCAGTCGACCAACTTTTCCTAGACCAAGACCATGACATTTATCTCAACCAAACCAACCATTTGGTACTACCGAACATGCCTAAACATTCCTGTACCTTACCCATTATATCCCCTGGAGCTACTTCCTATGCCTTGGATACCAGGATTATATCACCCTTGTTTGGATAAACTATCGACCTTTGCCTATGAATTGCTTGTTTGCTCTTCAAATAATGTACCCTAGTCGCACTACTGCATTTCAACGTGCGTCTGCTTCCTTGGACCTACCCCACCATCTTACCATCATATAAACACCATTTACCCTTTATCAACCCTATCCCTGATTTCATGCTGCCTCAATCTGTGATAGATTTGAGGGGGATTACCTATACCCTTAACAGGGGTAACCACTTCTTATTATTCTCCATGCAGCTTTAACAAAGACAAGCTACACGACAACAAGGGGCTAATGTAGACACCAAATTTGTGTCTTACGACCCCCTGTGCCCGCATCTCATTTCGCAACCTAACCTCATCACCTAAACCTTACACAATTATTTATTAATTACCCTATTATTAATAAATCCACATCGCCATACCTACCACCTCATTTCGTCACCTCATCATGACCGAGTCTTAACCCTAAGCTAACCTAATTAAGACCTATAACTTGGTCCACATCCACACCTATGATTAATTACTCCTCACCCACACCCAAAACTGACCTCATAATGACTTGACCAAGCCCACAACTAATCCCTCGGGAGAAAAGGAGGGAAAGTTGGCTATTTTACCAAAAATAACCCACTTTGACCTAACCGATACTGGTTCCTACTCGACCGTCGTCGGTTTTGTAACCGCCATCGGTTCCCTGTAAATGACCACTTCCAACCAAAAACAAGGGATCGGATTTTCATTTGATCAAAAGGAGGAGAAATCATTGGAAGGATCGGGATTTGCTTGGCCGAGCAGAGACAAGTGAAGAAACGAGAAGAGTTTGCAGATAAGGACATCAAGCCTAGGACTACAACAGAATAACCAGGCCCCTAGTGACACTCATCCAAGCATCAGAAGAGGAGATTGCTTAGCTTGGAATGTCAGATCATCCTATTTGAGCCCTGTCTTCGTCGTCACAATCCTGGAACCTGCATCTTCATCAGGAATAAGTAAGTAGTGTCTTGTATGATTCTAAGCACCATTTCTTGAGCCTGTGGATTGATTGTAATTATAAAGCTCATTCCTAGATCTACCACCTACCAGCACCCTGCACTTAACCTTCATCCATACATCTTTGTATTGTCCAGAAGACCATTTTATCACACTCTAAGCCTTCCCTGTCCTCCCATTATTCCCCTCAACCATCCACCAATCTTAACAACCCCACGATCACCTTGCAACCAACCTCTATCCAGAAGAATTTAGATTGCTGACCCCACCGGTGTCGTTTATCCCCCACCGGCGGCGGTTCTCTAACCGCGATCGGTTATCAGTGACCGGCGTCGGTCACTGTGACTTATACCCCAAAACCCTTTTCTCACCTATTTGTCACCTAACAACCCCAGATCCAGTCTGGTTTATCCCTATAACTCAACCTGAATGTATCAATGACCAGTAACCGAACAAACAACGTGACGCTTTATTATTGATAGTTTAGTTTCTATTGCTTTGTAACGAGATACCTAAATCGTGATTTTGCAATAGCTTTCCTTGTTATCATTTGTGTTAATTCGTATTAAAAGGGGAACTGACCACCTTCGAAAGGAAGTTTTATATTTCCTGGGCCTAAGGCAGCTCCCTCATTTATTGTCTAATTAAAATCTGGTGGTCTTGTATTCTTACTTGCAGGTAGTCCTTCCCAGACAAAAAGGATTTCTTCGCAGTCGATCTGATCTTTCTCTACGGTACGCACACACCATCTCAACATTCAATAGGTATTCCTCCTAGCCCTAACTCTTATCTGTTTCTCAAAGGAATGAAAGGATAGAAGCAAGTCTATTCCTCACCGCCGAGACATTCCGCGTGAAACAGGGGGTGCTATGAAGGTAGTGTTATCACCGAATCACAGCACCCCTGGATCTTGATCAGATTTCTAGTTTGATCACTCTAAGCATCCAATGTGATTGGATAACATGGGTACTATCTCCAAGTTGTGGGACTTGCTACTTGAGATAGACCTCCAGAGAAAGTTGGTTCTTGCTCCTAAACTACCTGCCACAATCTACTCTAATGCAGGAGAAAATAGCTATTCTAACCTAAAATTCCAAGGGACCAGAGAGAGAGAATGCATAAAATGAAAGCCTACACTAAAGCGGTGATACACCAGAAAAAGAGGGTGTGAGAGTAATCTCCAAATGTGTGAAATACAGAGGCGAAGTGCACACTAGAAGAGGTGATGACGGTTCACCATAATCCAGCAGAATGCATTCACAGCAATATTCCAAGCACACACAATAATTATGAATTCCTGCAAGAACATAATAAATAGACACAATATACTTGTAGAAAGATTAAAGGGGCAAGAAGAATGCAAGGAAACACAGCAGGGGAAGATATATCCATAAACTGATATTTTATTGCTTCATGATATGCACAGTTCAATCTATTACAAGATAAGGGCCTGGATCACCATGCAAGGAGTCCACTACAAGGGCCTGCAACACACTGGCTTCACAAAGCAATTTTGACAGAGCTTTGCTACCCAAAAACTCTCTCCCTTTACAATAAGCCCAACACTCCAATTTATAGAAAAATGAGAAGGAAAAGAGAAGGGAAAATGGAAATCCCGAAATCTATCCTTCAACCACTTATAAGAGGCATTAAATTGAGTGGAATGGGTATACATTACTTGCAAAAGGCTCCCCATACTGTCCCATGTGCTGCAGCAGAGAAGGAGTGATGACCATGCCTCTTAATTGCACTCCCAGCTACCAAATAAAACACTGTTCTGAACCCGGCCACGTTTTCTTAAAAATATCAATCAATTTATGATCAAATCTAGAATTAATTGATTGGTGTGCGTCAGGCTCGGAACCACGATTCCAACGGTACTAATTTTGTGTGATTTCGTTGAGAAATGCAAAAGTTATGGCCTTCTGAGTGCGGGCAGCTGTTTTGGGCCTGGCAGGCGTTTTCTGTCATTTGACGGGAATGAGCATTGACTGACTGGAGCCGAATATGTTTCTTTTGTTTAAACATATCTACCCTCATTAAAAAAATTTTGGCGTAGAGGACGTCGTGCTCGTTCCAGAAAGTCCAATTTTATCAAAATCGGAGCTCGGAGTCAAAAGTTATGGCCGTTTGAAGTTCCACGGGTCAAATGTTGACTTTTCTCCTCTGCCTTCGGCCATTTCGGCTTTTCGCGTCCTGCGCGTCCCTTTGTCCCATTTGGTTTTGGTGCTGAAATTTCCCATTTCGGCCGATCCAGCCAGTTCGCGTACTTTTGGCCCGCACGTCCCATTTGCTTTTGGACTGTCCGGGACAAATTCGCCCGGTTCGGCCGGTTCGCGCCTTTTTGTCCCAACTGTCCCGGGACAAAAGTTGTCATTTCGGCCGGTTCGCCCGGTTCGCGTACTTTTGACCCGCGCATCCCAGACTTTTTCGGGCTGCCTTGACTCATTTCGCCCGGTTCGGCCGGTTCGCGTCTTCTTGTCCCGCTTGTCCCAAAGGCGACCCTCTCAGCAGTTAGTCGATTTTTTCTCTGTCGAACCGGAATTTCGCGCCCGCCGCGTACTTTTGTCCCATTTGTCCCTGCTGCGTTTCGGACTGTTTGTGCTGATTTCGCCCGGTTCGGCCGGTTCGCGCTTTTCTACCCCAAACGTCCCAGAGGCGACCTTGAGCGGGACTTAGCCAATTTTCACGATTTTTCCTGGATCAACCTATTTGCCTTCTGCAACCCTTTTTTCGCATTTTCTCAGAACTTACTCTCTTCCTCTTGGACAGGGGAGTTAGACAAATATGAGGGGACCCTAGAAACATGACTTTTCGCCCTGAATCAATATAATTGCTTGCATGTTATCAAAGTTACCTTGGGGGTGAATTTTGGATAACAGGTAGATGATGCGGGTCATGTTTGGGGTGTGAGGGACAATGACTGAAATGTAGGGGGTAGTGAAGTAATGGCTAAAGGTATCGGAGGTATTGTTGGTAAAGAGACTGCAGGTGCGAGTATGAGTCGTGTTGTGTGCCTGGGTAGCTTAGAGATTTTTGAGGAAGGAATGGGTGGTTGTGTTATTAGTTTATGGATGGGTGAAGGGTGCTTGACCATGTTGGGCAGCTGAGGTCTTAAGGCAGACGAGACAAGTGCGGGTGTGATTGGTGTAGTAAGGGTATTAGGCTGATGAGTTTGATTCTTTCGTTTGGGTGTTGGGGTAGGTGTGTGTTGTCCACTCAAAATTCCCCTGCTCTTAAGAAAGTGAAAATTTCAAAATTTTGAGTTTTAAGTGTCTTCTCTGTTGTACTCAATGTTAAAAGTCGAGAAATTGAGAAAATCTACGTTTTTGGGTCATTTTGTGTGTTTTTCGGGCCTGTCAGACATTTTTCTCCCGCGTGTCCCAAGTTCAAACGGGCGCTCTATTCCCCGATCGGCCGGTTTCCCCGAAGTTGTTCCATTTTCGGGCCCGTCGGAATTTCTTGTCCCAAATGTCCCAAGTCCATTCTGACAAGTTGTTCCATTTTCGGCTGAATCGGCTGAACCACGTACTTCGTGCTTACACATCCCAAATGTCCCAAGTTCGCTCGGACCTGTTGTCACATTTTCACCCGATCCGGCCGAGTCACGTGTTTCACGCACTTTTGTCCCGCATGTCCCAAAAGGCATTTGTGCGTCGTTTCCCCACTTCGCTCGAATCGGCAGAGCCCCGTGTTTCACACATTCACGTCTCACATGTCCCAAATGAACCAAGTGCCATTTGTGCTTATTTTTCCCGCTCTACCCGAATATCTTGCTTATTCAAATTGGTAGGTATGTATTAAATGCGCATTCATTGTCTTTCTCTCTCCTAATCGGCTATATAATGAGTGAACCCCCTTTGCATTTTTCACACTGCTTCCATGCTATCCTTTGCTTGAACCCTTGCAATCTAATTCCCTACGCGTGTATCCCTTCCCTCTGTAATTCCTTCCCGAGTCTAGTTTGCGGCTCTGCCCTCTGAATTACTATCAATATGAAGATCAAGTTTCAGAGACATGAACAAATCTCGTCACTAGAGTCTGCCATTCCCAATATTGGGGACAGTGAAGCTCGTCATCTTGATTTTGGCAATTTTTGGGCAAGGATGGAAAATACAAACCCTAAACCAATGGCGCAGATGATTCACGATAGCGGTTTGGCTTTCGCTCGAGGTTTCCCAATCTCAGTCCAATGTGCTGATACAGTGCTTTCATGCGGAGCTCACTTCGACCCTGATTCGAGCGAATTGAACAACATACACGGGGAACTCATCGCCAAACTGGACGCTGCCGCCATTAACACTACGCTGAGAATTCCAGAAATGGATAATGCCATGGTTGTTTCCCAGAATCAAGCACAGGCCCTGTTCAATCAAGACAGCGACAAATACAAGGCGCGGGTGGTGAAGTCCTGGCTAAAGAACCCTAAGAAGGGAGCATCTCGTCTATCCAAGACTCTTTCCCGGGCTGATTTCAATGAAGAATTGTCAGATTTTATAATCCTACTGGCTCGGGTTATGGGCTTACCCTCTACTAACGAATTCCATTTCTAGATGTGCCAGCTCATCAACATGGTGTGCGAGGGAACTCAAAATATCAACTAGGTAGAGATCATCACCATGAACTTGACGGAGCAGCTGTCTAATGTACAGCAAACAAAGAAGTTCTACATGACTTCGTACCTGATGTATACTCTGGTGGCATCAAGGCAATGGTTTGGTTTTTCTTACATTGATGCCCACAAGGATGATCCTGTATATGCCTAGTGCCCGCAGTTCACCCTAGAGACAAGCAATCACAATTTCAGAAGGGTAAATGATGCTTTCACCATGTACGTGGTCAGGCTGCTTGAAGGTGACACTGCTAGAAGGTTTTCTGATGAAGCCATGAACCTGATATTGAACTACGGTGCCTATTTTATCCAATTCAGAAAATTCTTTTATATCAGGCTTGCTGGCTATGAGAGCACCCCTCTGAGGCTTCCCATATTCTACAGTGATAAGATGGCTTTGATAGAAGTATGCAGGTAGTTAGACAAATTGCACAGAACCTGCAGAGACAAGAAGATTTCTGGTTTTCACTTTCCCATCTCTTTGGGAAATTACACTTGTAAAACAGCCCTGGACGCACAGAACATAAAAAGAGCCCTGGTTCCTATCACTGTTCATTTCTTCAAGCCAAGAACTTGCTTCGACTTGAAGAAGTTCATTGAACAGAACATCAAGATAATCTATCATCATAGGGCAGATACAGAAGACTACTGGGCTGACTGTGCAGATGATTCTGAGGCTAGAAGGAGGCACTATGGCAGGTTCTCTCTGATATTGATCCAAGAACTCAGCTTGTATCAAGTTCCTGAAGGACTCCAGGATGACAACTCTGATCTATACTCATATGAGTATGACAATGTGGTTAAGCACACTCCCTTGGAGAACTTGGATTGGAACAAGAAAGAGAAAGATGATCTGGCCGAGATCCTTGCTCCAGTCTTAGTCAGGACTAAGGTCTGGTTTGACAGGAGAGTTCGAGAGCTCAGAAGGCACTCAGGAGAATCCTCCTCTAAGGATTTTTCAACACCAAGGAGGGAAGCATCAACCCCCATATCAGACACACCTATGCAAACCCCTCCTACCTCATCAACGCAAGGACCTGCAACTTCCACCCCTTCTTCATCCACTCAAGTGTACCAGAAGAAATTCAAAGAGGTTAAGAAGGAGCCTGTTTAAAAAGATCCTCAAAGAAAGTAGGTAGAAGTGCCTTTGGGACCAGAGAACATCATTGTTCTCAGTGAAAGTGAAGAGAGTGAAATGCTAGCCCCTACAAATGCTCCTGAAGATCCAACAGATAGAGATAAGGAAGTCCAGAGCACTGAACTTCCAAGTGCTATTGATTCCTCTGCAGCAATTGTCTCCAGCGCCCCACTCACATCTCAACTTGAGACCACAGCTGTGTAAACCTTGAGCGTCATGAGCTCTATGTCTCTTGGTCCTCTTGCCCCTCCTGCTGATTCCTCTTCCTCTTTTGCATGGGTGCAACCTTTTGTTGACAGTACGAAGAGGAAATATTCCTCTCGGAGCTCAGGGCCAAATTTTGATGCTGTGGCAGCCATGTTAGGCACTACTCCTTCTCGCGCCAAGAAAGCCAGAACCACCTCCAGGATCATGTCTAATGCCCAGGGTCAGCAATTCCTGGAGATTGCTAAGCCTACAGTAGACAAATCAGAGCAGGAGTTACAAGCATCTGACTTGGAACTCTCAAGGATTCCAATGGGAGAGTCTACTCCTGAAGGTGAGATCCACAACCTTCAGGAAACGGTCACAAGAGTCATTGGGAGGGTAGAGAAAGGGCAGAAAACTATTGAACAGTTGGAGGAACAAGCCTAGATTCTCACTGGCTTTATCAAATCTCTTTTGTCTAAGGAAAAAGTTTTGGACCCTACCCCATTGACTACCTTTCCGCCACCTGTAATTTTGAGCCAAGATGAAGTACAGAGTATCAAAGACATGCACAAGTATTTCGTCTATGGCAGAGCTATGGAGGCCATGGTGGAAGATATGCTTGTTGCAGGATTGAACTTCATCGATGAAGCTTTCAAACTCCATGGAAAGGTGAAAAATTTGCGACAGAAGCTCTCCTCCACTATCGGGGTCATAGATAAAGAGCTCAAACTCTGGAGCAGTTGCATAGTAGACCTCCGTCTCATGGGACAGACAGATGAGAACATTTTATTGGCGAATAAGGTTTTTGATGATGCAAAGGATAATCTATCAAAGTCCTAGGTTTACAGCATGGAGTGGAAGATCAAAGTCTTGGAGGAGGCTTTGGGAGAGCTGAAGGATAGCTGGCAGAAGGGTGAGGCTTTCAAGACACTGGTTGTATCTGCTTTCAAAGACATACACTGTCATCTTCAGGATGAAACTTCTGGTGTGCCTCTTTCCCTGCAACAAATCAAAGCTCAATTCAGAGCTTTTGTCAAAGATCATCTATTCAAGGAAAGCTCCATTTCCAAAGAGAAGATGAAGGAGATTTTCTCTCTTCAATCTGTCATTGAAGAAGCAAATAAAGACTATCATACTCATGTCGAGTTTGATAAGGAAATGGAGAAGTGCCTTGGATTTTGGTCTCAGTCTACAGCCAACACATCAGTCCCTCGTGGCAGAGACATAGCCGAGGCATTGAAGAGATTCAGGAAGAGAATTTTGAAGTCAGTGGGTCCCTCCCATTCATAACCACCTGTCTTCTTCTCCTTATTCTTCTCTTCTTTTCTAATTCTTTTTCTCGGATTCATTGTAATTAGTTGAGGTATTACGATTGGCAATCCTTAACTAATCTTTAGTTAAAAGAAGTAGTTATAAAGAGTAACTGATTTGTAAGCTATATAATGGCCTCTCCACGCCATTTTGACAGGAGGAAGAACTTGGTTTATTTTCTGAAAGTGTAAATAGATCATAAAGAAATCAATACAGAAGGGCTTTCCATTCTTTGTCTATCTGATCTCTGTTATCCCCAAGCTTTCATTTAATTTTTGTGAAGATCATTTGTCTGTGTTATGTTAAGAAACTTTGTGTTCTTGCAAATGTTATTTACAGAACTTTGTGTCTCTGAATTCCATCTTATTTATATGATACAAATGATCTTGTTTCAATTCACTATAACTTCGCATACATAAAGAATTACTCTGTTATCTATAATTCTGAGTGTTGCCTTTCTGCTCATTCTCGTTATTCTCATTCCTCAGTCCTTTTGTAATTGATGATCTTTATAGAAAACACTTTCGTAATATCCAAGTTCAACCAGAAAATCATGTTTTGTATATTTGTAAATAGGTTCGTTTCTGAATAAGGGAACCCTCTCCCATTAAAGAGGATGGGCTTCTTGTCCCCCTAACTGTTGCTCCCCTCCTCGTAAAGTCCTATTTGACAACCAACAGTTTTTAGTGACTCCACTGGGGAAAATCATATTCCAGTTCTGTAATTTTTGATCATCCTTTGATCTGGCGACTCCACATTTTACTCGAGGGAGAAGGGCCCTTGGTATTGAAGATTCTCAGTTTCAGCTTTTGGAGCAGCAAGGTTTTCCTTTCCCTTCAACAAGAAATAGAAGGACTCGTTCGACAAGCACTTCCACCTGTTCAAGATAGAATTCCTACGGGTGGTATTCCTTTAGAGCTAGCTAGTCCTAATCTTCGAGCTTTGATTCTTGCTGGTGTTGCAGTTCCTCTCTATACCGTTTTTCCAAGAATGGCTAGTACCATTGCCCTGGGGTCATCATGTCGGGCCCCTTGCTCTTCCTCAGCCTTTGCATGAGTTACCCAGAGGTAACCAAAAGAACTTCCCTAAATTCAAAGGCGATGGCAAGGTGCATCCTGATGAACACATCGCAGCCTTCATAGTTGCATGTGGAGTTCTGGGAGTTGAATATGAAGACGTCTCCGTAAGACTGTTCATGGATACTTTACAAGATAATGTTGTTGATTGGTTCTATCAGCTTCCGGCTGGTAATATCACTAACTGGGACACCATGAGAACTAGGTTTGAAAACCGTTTCAAACCAGAAGAATATGTGCATGCCTTACTAGCCCAAATCTCTCAGATAAAGAAAGATTCACTAGAGCCCATGAGAGAATTTGTGGCCCGATTCAACAGGTTAATTAATAAAATTCCAGTAAATACTCGACCTGTTGATCAAATCCAAAAAAAATTCTTCCTTAATGCCCAATCGCCTGAAGTTAGTTATGCACTGAGAAGGGCTAATCTCGCAACATTGGTTGAGGATCAAACTCTTGCTGTTAGTGTTGAAGATGATTTAATCATGTCAGGGAAGTTGAGGAGAGACCCTTCTAAATCTAAGTCTGCTACTTCCTCTTCTTCCACTTCTGGACCTAATACTGATCCATTAGTTCAAAAACTTGCAAATGATCTCATTGCTATAAAGAACACAATTGGCTCAGCATGCTCCCTATGCAGATGTTCCAAGGAGGAATTTTTCAGCCCAGAAATCATTTTCCTGCTTCTCAAACAAGATTAGCGCTTGAAGGACCTTCTGTTAAAGTTCCTGTCAATGCAACCCTGTAAAGTTGAGGAACCAGATGATGATGAGGATAATGAAGCTTGCGAGGAGTTTATGGAAGAAGTTGATGATGAAGTAGGTGAACTTGAAGGATCTCGAGTTAATTTCTTCACCACTGAGGGCATCAATGATGGAGATGATTATGATGAAGTAGTAGCAGACATGAATAGCAAATCATTCGTTGTCATGACTCGAGAGCAGACAAATCTCAGAGGGAGAAAGTGACGCAGCCCCCCCCAATAAATCTAAGGAGTAGCCGGAAACTATCCCCCGTAATTGCAAAAAGAGGATCTCCTATCCCCACTTCATCTACACCAAAGGTGAGTCCTGTCAATCATGCTATTAAAGTTACTTCTTTTTCCCCTAAAGTTGATAAACCTAGGATCTCAAATGATGATGGCCCATCCACTTCTGGGTCTTTTGATATTATTGATCACCTGAAAAAGACTAAGGTTCAAATCTCAGAGGCTGAGTATTATCAAACCCATCCCAAAGCTTTTTCTAAAATGATTCACTTTGTCAATTCCCATTCTAAGACCAACTCTAAAGGCCTTTTACCCACTCCTTCTGCACCATAGCCTAGTCTGGTAGCTGTTGTCACCTCACCTAATGACAAAATCAAACCATTTTATGTAACACTTCTTATAGCTGGCCCATAGGCTCAGTAATTGTGTCATTAACTTAGGAACCTCAGACAATGTGATGCCTGCTAAAGTAGCTCATGCCTTAGGCTTGACCCTCACACGCACTTATGGATCTTGTTACTCTATGGAGAGTAAGGAAGTGCCACTGGTTGGAAGAATTAAAGATGCACAAGTGGCTTTTGTTGCTTTGCCTGAGAAGAGAGTTTTGGCTACCATCTTAGTAGCAGATATTCCCTCCTTCATATGGGATGTTGCTAAGTAGGAACTTCTGTAAGGATGTGGGTGGAGAAATTCAAATGGATTGGTCACATGCACTCGTACCTGTTAATGGACAAATGAAGAAGGTTGCTGCTCGAGAAGCAGTCTGAGTATATTGTACAGAAAACAGATGATCCTAAAGCACAAATACTCTATGAGGATATGGGTCATGGTAACTATATGATTATGTCCCCTGATGAAATTCAACTCCCCAAAATTGTCACCTAAAGATTCTAATGGTGTTTGGATTTTAGAGTTTGATGGAAGTTGTTCCTCAGCTGGTTCTAGAGCTGGTGTCCTACTAGTGTCACCTGAAGGAATCCTACGTCCTTTTTCATTCAAGTTGCAGTTTGAAAATACTAATAATACAGCAGAGTATGAGGCTCTCATTCTTGGACTGCAAGTGGCCAAAGAACAAGGTGTAAAGAATCTTCTGGCTCGTGGTGATGCAGAATTGATTGTAAAGCAAGTGAGAAGCCTTTTTCAGGTAAAAAATGGAAGGTTGAAACATTACCGGAATCAAGTTTGGGATTCCATTGAATTTCTTGATGCTTTCTCCATCGAAGTAATACCTAGGGAGAAGAACAGCGGGGCTGATTCGCTAGCAGTCTCAGGGTCACTACTGATTCCTCGTCCTGACTTCTCTCAAGACAAGTTCACCATTGAGATGGTCCATCGGCCTAGTGTACCTGATAATACTAATAACTAGCAAGTTTTCAATGATGATCAACACTTGCTTTCTTTCCTTGAACTCAAGGGTAATTTTTGAACAGCTGTATTTTGAAGGAAGTGACAGCCTGCCTCGTGAAAGTGTGCCCTTTGAAAAAGCAGTCACCCAAGGAGAAGAAACGGATCAGGATGGATGCATCAATCTCAAAGGAAACAAGATTCCTAAAGGATTGGTGAGTTTGGAGGAACTATTTGATAAACATGACAGGTATGTGAAGTCTAGAGCTTCTACTGGACCTCAACAATCAACTGAGTATGACAAGATTGATATTGGGAGTTCTACTGATCCTAAGCTCGTGAACATTGGAAAATGTTACACAGCAGATGAGAGGAAGAAAGCAATTGATCTTTTAAAGAGATATAAGGATATTCCTTGCTTACTCTTATGAAGATTTGAAAGCTTTCAAACCAAAAGATATGCAGCATTTTATTCCACTCAAGCCTGGAATTAATCCTTTTAAGAAGAAACAGAGGCAATACAACCCCAAAATAGCTGACATCATCTTTCAGGAAATTCAGAAGTTGTTGAAGGCCAAAATCATTTTTCCCATTCACCATGGATTGTTAATATTGTGCCTGTTAGGAAGAAAAATGGTGAGATCAGAATCTGTGTTGATTTCAGGAATCTGAATCAGGCTTCCTTGGAAGATAATTATCCTTTGCCCATGATGGATCAGGTCTTGTAAGCAGTAACAGGATCTGAAATGTTATCTATGCTTGATGGATTCTCAGGATATAATCAGGTAGAGGTTGATACTGCAGATCAACACAAAAAAAACTTTCACTACTCCTTGGGGTACCTTTGCTTACAAGAGAATGCCTTTTGGGGCTCATTAATGTTGGTGCCCACTTTTCAGAGAGCTATGGATCTGGCTTTTGGAAGTTTGAAAGGGAAGTGTATTGTCATATACCTTGACAACTTGACTGTGTTTTCTAAAAACAAGGGCGGATCATTTTGACCACCTGGAAACAGTTCTACTGAGATGCAGAGAACATGGGATTTCTTTGAATCCTAAAAAATCTATCTTTTGTGTCACAATAGGGGAAATTATTAGGGCACATCATTTCCAAAGATGGTATTAAGATTGACCCTGAGCGAGTTCAAGCTATCTAGCAAATTTCTCTCCCAACCAGCAAAAAGGGAATGCACTCTTTCTTTGGTAAGATCAATTTTTTAAGAAGGTTCATCCCTGATTTTACAAAGTTAACTTTGAATATTTCTCAGATGATGAAAGGGAAACAAACATTTGGTTGGTCTTCTGAAGGAAAGGAATCCTTTGAAGGTATCAAAGGAGCTATCGTTAAAACTCCTGTTTTAGCCTGTCCTGATTTCAGCAAAGATTTTATTATCTATTGTTATGCCACAGATAATACCTTGGCTGCTGTTTTGACTCAAGAAGACTCTAACGAGCATGAACTCCAAATTGCGTTCATGAGCTATATTCTGAAAGATCATGAGTTAAAATACACCATGATGGAAAAACATGCTTTTGCAGTGGTCAAAGTTGTTAAGCAGTTTCGTTTTTACATCCTCAATTCTCATTCCATGGTGTTGGTTCCAGATACAACTGTTAAGATCAATTCTCACACAACAAGAATTTGGATCCAAGAGAGGGAACTGGGTTGCTAAGGTCCAATAATATGACATTGACATCAAACCGACCAAGTTAGTTCGTGGAAAAGGTCTTTGTGATCTCATTGCTGAAGGAGCTAAGCATGAATTACTGGAGAACAAAGTTGGCCTTCCTACCGTTCTGTTTCTTAGCTCAGTTGATGAATGGTATGCTGATATTGCTCATTTTTCTCACCTATGGAGAATGCCCCTCTCATTTAACTACCAAAGAAAAGAGGACTGTTAAACTAAGGTTAGTGCAATATGTGTTGTGGGAAAAACACCTTGTTCAAATGTGGGTTAGATGGAAGATTTTTGAAATGTGTGGACAAGGAACAGTAGAAAAAGTTGCTCTCTCAGCTTTTCATGATCAGGCATGTGGAGGACACTATTCATCAATAGTCACTACTCATAAGATACTTCATGGAGGATATTACTGGCCCTCCTTGATCAGAGATGCATCCAAGTGGGTTGATAAATGTGAGGCTTGTCAGACTTTCGTGGGAAGACCCAAATTGGCCTCTTTGCCTCTTAAGCCAGTTGTAATTGAAGAACCTTTTCAACAGTGGGGTTTGGACTTCATTGGAACACTTAATCCTGCTTCTAGTGCCTGGGCCATACTCATGTATTAACTGCCACGGACTATTTCACCAAATGGGTAGAAGCTATTCCAGTTAAGAGTACTACTTCTGAAGTGGTATGCAGCTTCATTAAAGAAAACATCTTGGTAGGGTATGGTGTACCTAACAACATTGTAACAAATAATGCTTCGAATTTCTCTTCAACTGAGATAATGGATTTTTGCTATGGGTATGGAATTTCTTTGGCTCACTCCTCAGATTACTATCCTCAGGGAAATGGGCAAGCAGAATCCACTAATAAAAATTTGGTGACTATTATAAGGAAATTAGTCAATGAGTCTCAACAAAACTGGCACAAGAAGCTCTATGATGCTCTTTGGGGAAAATAGGATCACACCAAAGAGAGCTATTGGAATGTCTCCTTTTCAAGTGGTATATGGAGTAGAAGCTCAATTTCCAGTAACAGTGGAGCTGTCAGTCTTACATCTAATGAAGGCCATTGAAGATACTAGTTTCAGTGATGCTTTGGATAAGAGAATTATGTACCTTCACAAACTGAATGAGGACAGATTGGAGGTTGCTGATAGGATATCTGTTCACCAGCAGAAGGTAAAGGTCCTGTTTGATAAGAAAGTCAGGTTCAGAGATTTCCAAGTTGGAGACACTGTGTTGTTATGGGATAAAAGGCATGAACCTCGTGGCAAGCCATGGCAAGTTTGATTCCCTTTGGCTCGGACCTTTCAAGATCAGACACTTTGCTGGTAAGATTTCCTTTTATCTTGATTACATGGATGGTTCTCCTCTCCCACTTCCTTATAGTGGGCAGGTACCTTAAGTTGTTCAAGTCTTAGGTGATTAAGGAGTCCTTTGTATATTCTGTACAGCGTTTTGGTTTTCTTTCCTTTTTGTTTTGGTGTGTTGTCCTCTGTATTGGGTTTGCTTTTTGACTCCGTGGCCCAATGGATAAGGTACTGTGTCCTGGCTTCCTCGAGTTTTTTCTAAGTTCTTACCTTGTCCCATTCCTTGAATTTATGCCAAGTCATCCCCCAGAAGGAGCCATCTGTTGTCCACTTCAAAATTCCCCCTGCTCTTAAGAAAGTGAAAATTTCAAAATTTTGAGTTTTAAGTGGTCCTTCTCTGTTGTACTCAATGTTAAAAGTCGAGAAATTGAGAAAATCTACTGTTTTTGGGTCATTTTGTGTGTTTTTTTCGGGACTGTCGGACATTTTTGTCCCGCGTGTCCCAAGTTCAATACGGGCAATCTGTTCCCCCGATCGGGCCGGTTTCCCCAAAGTTGTTCCATTTTCGGGGCCCATCGGAATTTCTTGTCCCAAATGTCCCCAAGTCCATTCTGACAAGTTGTTCCATTTTCAGCCGAATCGGCCGAACCGCGTACTTCACACTTTCACGTCCCAAATGTCCCAAGTTCGCTCAGACCTGTTGTCACATTTTCACCTGATCCAGCCGAGTCGCGTGTTTCGCGCCACTTTTGTCCCGCATGTCCCCAAAAGGCATTTGTGCATCTTTTCCCCACTTCGCCCCGAATCGGTCGAGCCGCGTGTTTCGCGCATTCGCGTCTCACATGTCCCAAATGAACCAAGTGCCATTTGTGCTTATTTTTCCCGCTCTACCTGAATATCTTGCTTATTCAAATTGGTAGGTATGTATTAAATACGCATTCATTGTCTTTCTCTCTCCTAATTGGCTATATAACGAGCGAAACCCCCTATGCATTTTTCACACTGCTTCCATGTTATCCTTTGCTCAAACCCTTGCAATCTAATTTCCTGTGCGTGGTATCCCTTCCCTCTGTAATTCCTTCCCGAGGTCTAGTTTTTGGCTCTGCCCTCCGAATTACTATCAATATGAAGATCAAGTTTTAGGGACAGGAACAAATCTCACCACTAGAGTCTACCGTTCCAAATATTGGGGACAGTGAAGCTCGTCATCTTGATTTTGGTGATTTTTTGGGCAAGGATGGCAAATGCAAACCCTACACCAATGGCGCAGATGATTCATGACAGCGGTTTGGCTTTCGCTCGAGGTTTCCCAATCTCAGTGCAATGTACTGATACAGTGCTTTCATGCGGAGCTCACCTTCGACCCTGATTCGAGTGAATTGACCAACGTACACGGGGAACTCATCTCCAAACTAGACGCTGCCACGCCCATTAGCACTGCGCTGAGAATTCCAAAAATGGATAATACCATAGTTGTTTCCCAGAATCAAGCACAAGCCCTGTTCAATCAAGACAGTGACAAATACAAGGCGCGGGGTGGTGAAGTCCTGGCTAAAGAACCCTAAGAAGGGAGCATCTCGTCTATCCAAGACTCTTTTCCGGGCTGATTTCAATGAAGAATTTTCAGATTTTATAATCCTAATGGCTCGGGTTATGAGCTTACCCTCTACTAACGAATTCCATTTCTGGATTTACCCGCTCATCAGCATGGTGTGCGAGGGAACTCAAAATATCAACCTGGGGCAGAGATCATCACCATGAACTTGACGGAGCAGCTGTCCAATGTACAGCAAACGAAGAAGTTCTACATGACTTCGTACCTGATGTATACTCTGGCGGCATCAAGGTAATGGTTTGGTTTTTCTTACATTGATGCCCACAAGGATGATCCTATATATGCCTACTGCCCGCAATTCACCCTAGAGACCAGCAATCACAATTTCAGAAGGGTAAATGATGCTTTCCACCATGTACTGTCGACACTAAAATTTTCCTCTGTAATTTCTATTTCATTAATGTATGTATTAGGAATATGATGTTGTTAAGTATAATTAGTGGTAGCGTCTGATAGAAGATAACAGCACTGTCAGTACGGTGCCGCCAATAATGTGGAGTACGGTAATAGTCAAAGTACAATAGGAATGTTGTAAAAAGTAAATATTTGTCGTAAGTGGTCCGGTAATGTTAAAATGTCAAAGTTTGGGTAATTAGAGAAGTAGGGTCTACGTGATTAGGAATTAGAAATATTATATTGGTAATAAGGACAAGGAGTGAGGTCATAAATATTTTGTGTATTTTATTTGTAAAAAGTCTAAAAATGTGGAACCCATGTAAAATGATAAGGTTTATCTTATCTTAGAAGATAAGCTTACATGTACAGATAAGAGTTAAGGTATGGAGTATGATTCATCAGAGTGGATTTCTTATCCTATCTTAGAGATAAGATGGATAAGCCTGGAAATTCTATAAATAGAGAGGCCACCCCCCCTCATTTAGCATAGAAGGAAGTAGTGAGAAATATTGTAGGAAGTGTGCGAAGGAAGTCATCAGTTTAAAGGTGTGTTGAAGAAGCCATTAAGAGGTGTAATTGTAAAGTTTCTCCCATAGTCTTGGTGAAAGGAAAGTGAAGTCAATAACACTTGAAGTACCTCATGGGTGAGATTGTAACAATTTCATGTTAATATTATAATTTATTTTGATATTTCAGATTTGTCATCATTTTTGTCTTATCATAGTCGATGGTATTCTTGTGTTATGTTGTTGTTTTGTTTCCAGATTACATCCACCAAACTTAAAAGTTGTGCATTAGTAAATAATCATAGCACGAGGAGTTCCCGGTGAAGAATTATCATAGTGCCGGATTGGGTGTTGACATTTTGGTTCCGTTGCCGGGACCATCCCCTCGTTGGTGGATTTTCTGGAGAGATATTCCCACTTAGTCAAAAATCAATTAGAGGGTAACCTTGTTTTTACTGTGCATAGTAGTTACCATGGTAAAGTCATTTTTGCCATGAATAGTAGTTACCATGGTAAAGTCCTTTTTGCTGGAATAGTATTTACCGCAGTAAAGTCACTTTTTACTGTGAATAGTATTTACCGCAGTAAAGTCACTTTTTACCGTGAATAGTATTTTACCGCAGTAACTTCACTTTTTACCGTGAATAGTGTTTACCACAGTAAAGTCAGTTTTTACCACAGTAAGTCAAGTTTTACCATAGCTTTACCGTCGGTCATTTCTATTTTACTATATAAAGGTGTAAAGTCACTTTCTAGTATAGTGATTCCAATTATTTTTACACATAAGTCTTGTTGATTGTACTTGTGAGCTTGGTATTTCACAGGTGGTTACTTTTGAAAATGGGAAAGATTCCTGTTTTTTTCAGCTCAATCTAATGAAGATAGCTTCTTCTTTCATTCAAGAATTTTAAGCGATCTTGTATTTGTATATGGCCTTATAAGAAGGGAATAATGGACTGAATTTTTTCCCTACCTTTTTGGATGGTTCATCACTTAGGTGGTTTGAAACACTAGGTGATAATGTGAAAAAATCATGAGATTTATTAACTAAAAGTTTTCTTGAAGAATTTGGTGAACAACAAGAAATATGCAGATCTCATGATCGAGATCACAAAGCTATCCCAAGGAGAGAAGGAGAAGATAAGGGATTATCATGCTCATGTTCTAGAGGTAAGGAGGAAGCTCGATGCCCAGATCCGGAAGGGAAGGACTAGTGGATGGGTTGATGAATGGTGTGGATAATCTCCTCTGTAAGCACTTCATTCTTGGGATGAAGCCAGAGATCAGGCAATGAGTGAAGTATGACCACCCAGCTACCATTGAACAAGTAAAGGAGATTGCAAGAAGGCAAGAAGAAAGCATGGAAGAGGAGCCCAAAGAAATTGTTGCTAAAGTAGAGCCTACACAAGCACCTTTGGTCCAAAATCCACAACCACTCCTGGTGAGCACAAATATTTCTCCTAGTACATCTACTGAGTATGAAGATCTATTCAAAAAGATGGGTCAATTAACTATTAATCTTCTTCAAGGAAAGGAATTTAGTTGTCAGGGAGGAGATAGAGGTCCAAAAAGAAATATTTCTGAAGTTGTTTGTTATGGTTGTTATAAAAAGGGTCATTATAAGTATAATTGTCCAGATAGAGCTTCTACATCTGGTAAAGGAGATAATGATAAAGGAAAAGCACCTGTGAATTCTTTTGATGTAGTAGATAAGAGGAGAAATAATGAAGTATATGTGTTTGTAACAAAAAGAAAGAAAGAAAAAGATAATCAAGATGGAAATGATCCTAAGAAGATGAAAGAAGAAACTAGTAAGAAACATAGGAGAAGAAAGTTGGGTGTGCAGGATTTTCTAATTTCACAGGGGCAAGGACCATACTCCATCTTGGAAGATCTATCCAAAAGGCCTGCAAATATTACATATAGTCAACTCTTGGCTATGTCTTCTGAGAAGAGGCGGGAGTTGCGAGGTGGACTCAATGCTCGAAGAAGGAAGGAGGTTGAGGTCCCTGTTTTGGAGGAAGAGGCAGATCCCTATGCTCCACAAGCTGAGGTATTATGTAATGGTATTTCAATTCATGATGTCTTAGTTGATGGAGGTGCTGTAGTTAATGTAATGACCAAGTCTGTAATGAATATGTTGGGTTTAAAAATTGATCGGCCTTCAACACTTATGTTAAGGTCATTAAATACGGGAAAAACTAAACCAGAAGGTGTAGTTTCAAATGTGGCAATATCTGTTATGGGTGTTGTATGTGTGGTAGACTTTCAGGTGATGAAAAATGGTACTGTTGCGTACCCAATGCTGCTGGGAAGACCATGGCTAAGGAGATTTCATGCAAGAAACTACTGGAATGAAGGTTTCATGACACTTGGACATGGTAGAGAGAGGGTGAAGATAAATGTGATCTCTCGACATCATAAGGCAGAACCTGTGGATTCAAGTGATGAAACTGATGATTGGACATCCTCTGATTACTCTAGTACCAGTGAAGTGGACACTAAAGATGAAGAAAGCGAGGTGGATGTTTCAGTCATGGATATCCTTCCAGTCACACCAACTCATGACCCCATAAAATTATCTGAAGAAGAAGTTGATAATCGTCTCCAATAAATAAATATTGGTGATGTTGTGATGGAGAGTGAGAAGGAATCCTACCTCCAGCTCTTTCGAAGGTACATACACCTATTCACTTTTGATTACAAGGAACTCCGTCAAGTAAGTTGGGTAGAACATTGTATTGAGCTGGTAGATGGTGTTAAGCCCATAAAGCAAATGCCATATAGAATGAATCCTAATTTTTCCAAGACTGTAAAAGAAGAAATAGATAAGTTGCTTGATGCAGGATTCATATTTGCTGTGGAGAATTCAGAATGGGTTTCTCCCATTGTGATCTCAATAAAAAAGAATGGGAAGCTACACATTTGTGTTGATTACAGGAAGCTCAATAAGGCAACAAAGAAGGATCATTACCCTCTTCCATTTTCAGATCAGATCTTGGACAAAGTAGCTAGCCAGGAGTGCTATAGTTTTGCTGATGGATATAGCGGCTACAACCAAGTTCTTATAGCAGAGAAATATCGGCTGAAGACCATGTTCACCACTCCTTGGGGAACATTTGCTTATAGAGTTATGCCTTTTGGGTTGTGTAATGCTCCAGCAACATTCCAGCATTTGATGAATAGGGTGTTTGAACCCTACATTGGGACCTACATCAGAGTATTTCTGGATGATTTTTGCATCTATGGGAGCAAGTTGGACCACCTACACCAGATGGAGACAACATTTCAAAGGTTAGATGAAGCACAAGCCTCACTAAACCCTACAAAGTGTGTCTTTGGATGTTCTAAAGGCGTTTTGTTAGGGCATGTTGTATCCAGAGATGGTATTGGTACTAATCCTGATAAAGTTTCAAAAATCAAAGATTTACCATTTCCTCTTAATAGAAGTAAGTTGAGATCATTTTTAGGCCATGTGGGTTACTATAGATGGTTCATCAAGAATTTCTCAAAGATTGCACAGCCACTAACCCAGTTCTTGAAGAAGGATGTTACTTATGAACCAGGAAATAAGGCGCATAAAGCTTTTGGACAACTTAAGGAAGCCCTGGTGTCTTCACCTGTTTTGAAGAATCCAGATTAGAGCAAGCCATTCATTGTGTACACTGATGCCTCAGATGTAGCACTAGGAAGTACTTTGAGCCAAAAGGATGAAAATGGGAATGAACATCCAATTTAATTTGGGAGCAGACAAATGAGCAGTGCTGAGGTAAATTATACTGTAACTGAAAAAGAGGCTCTGGCTATCATTTTTGCTATAAAGAAGTTTAGAAATTACTTGCTAGGGCAAAAATTTCTAGTTGTAAAAGATCATCAAGCTCTAAAATATATTGTAAATAAGCCTAACCCATCAGGGAGGATAGCAAGATGGATAATTTTGCTACAAGAATTTGAATTTGATATTATAGATAGGCCAGGAAAGAAGCATGTCAATGCAGATGCACTCTCTCGAGCCTATGATGGTTTAGGATCATCTTATGATGATGATTTCCCCGATGCAGCATTGTTATCCCTTGACACAATCCCTAGTGAATACATAGATATTTGGAATTATCTGAATGAATTCAAGTTTCCTGATGGTGCCAATGCAAAGACTAAGAGAAAGATTACTCAAGCCAGTTGTCCATATTCTATTCTTCATGGAGTATTATTTCAAATAGGACCTGATGGACAGTACAAGAGGGCAGTTGGACGTGATCAAGAGAAGGAACTGCTAGAAGAATTCTACAATGGTACATGTGGAGGGCACTTCTCTGGACAACTTACAGCAAGAAGGATCTTGGATGCAGGTTATCACTGGCCCACTCTTTTTAAAGATTGTTATAATTATTGTAAGACATGTGATATTTGTCAAACACATGGTAACCGTAAGACTTCATCAGCTCCATTATGCCCTATTCTTCCACTTGGTCCCTTTGAAAAGTGGGGAATAGACATTTTAGGTCCACTTCCAACTACCTCACGCCAAAATAAGTATATTGTAGTTGCCACAGATTATTTAACCAAGTGGGTTGAAGCTAGGCCATTGAAAACAGCTTCCATGGATGAAGTGGCAAGGTTCATATATGAACGCATTGTCACCAGATTTGGTTGTCCATTAGAAATTGAAACAAATCAAGGAAGCCACTTCATTAATGAGGTGGTAGAAGCCCTAGTCAATAAGTTTTCTATTAAGCACAGGAAGGCAACAACATACAAGCCAAGCACAAATGGACAGGTGGAACGAACAAATTTTGTATTGTGCCAAATTCTAGCAAAAGATGCAGCCTCGCAGGTACATAAGTGGGATAAAAGGATTTATGCAGCATTGTGGGCATATAGGTCAACATCAAAGTCAGCAACAGGATACTCCCCATTTCAGTTGGCCTATGGCATTAATCTAGTTCTTCCTATTGAGTTTGATATTCCCACTGTGAGAGTTATGAAAAATGAAAGGATGGATGAAAGTGATTCAGTAAAAGAAAGGTTGGTACATCTTCATTTGCTAGAGGAAATGAGGGAAATAGCAAAGGATACAAGCCATAAGAAGAAAATGAAGTAGAAGGAATACTTTGATCAAAAGATCCGGTGGTCTCCATTTCATGTGAATGACTTGGTTCTAGTATATGATTCCAGATACAAAAAAAGAAGACAGAGAAAATTTCTTCCAAAATGGATGGGGCCCTACAAAATAGCAACTATGCATGAAAATGGTACGTACCGACTGGAGGAATTAGATGGCACTCCCATTACGAAATGGGTCAACCATGACAAGTTGAAGATTTTCCAAGCACCAGAATAGTCTACTCCGAGGACGGAGTAGAAGCTAGGAAGGGGGAAGATGTCGACACTAAAATTTTCCTCCGTAATTTCTGTTTCATTAATGTATGTATTAGGAATATGATGTTGTTAAGTATAATTAGTAGTAGCGTCTGATAGAAGATAACGGCACCATCAGTACGGTGCCGCCAATAATGTGGAGTACGGTAACAGTCAAAATACAATAGGAATGTTGTAAAAAGTAAATATTTGTCGTAAGTGGTCCCGGTAATGTTAAAATGTCAAAGTTTGGGTAATTAGAGAAGTAGGGTCTACGTGATTAGGAATTAGAAATATTATATTGGTAATAAGGACAAGGAGTGAGGTCATAAATATTTTGTGTATTTTATTTGTAAAAAGTATAAAAATGTGGAACCCATGTAAAATGATAAGGTTTATCTCATCTTAGAAGATAAGCTTACATGTACATATAAAGAGTTAAGGTATGGAGTATGATTCGTCAGAGTGGATTTCTTATCCTATCTTAGAGATAAGATGGATAAGCCTGGAAGTTCTATAAATAGAGAGGCCGCCACCCCTCATTTAGCATAGAAGGAAGTAGTGAGAAATATTGTAGGAAGTGTGCGAAGGAAGCCATCAGTTTAAAGGTGTGTTGAAGAAGCCATTAAGAGGTGTAATTGTAAAGTTTCTCCCATAGTCTTGGTGAAAGGCAAGTGAAGTCAATAACACTTGAAGTGCCTCATGGGTGAGATTGTAACAGTTTCATGTTAATATTATTAATTTATTTTGATATTTCAGATTTTTCATCATTCTGTCTTATCATAATCGATGGTATTCTTGTGTTATGTTGTTGTTTTTTTTCCAGATTACATCCACCAAACTAAAGGCTGTGCATTAGTAAATAATCATAGCATGAGGAGTTCCTGGTGAAGAATTATCATAGTGTCGGATTGGTGATGACAATACGTGGTTAGGATGCTTGAAGGTGACACTGCTAGAAGGTTTTTCTGATGAAGCCATGAGCCTGATATCGAACTACAATGCCTATTTTATCCAATTCAGAAAATTCTCTTATATCAGGCTTGTTGGCTATGAGAGCACCCCTCTGAGGCTTCCCATGTTCTGCAGTGATAAGATGGCTTTGATAGAAGTATACAGGTAGTTAGACAAATTGCACAGAACCTGCAGAGACAAGAAGATTTCTGGTTTGCACTTTCCCATCTCTTTGGGAAATTACACTTGTAAAACAGCACTGGACGCACAGAACATAGAAAGAGCCCTGGTTCCTATCACTGTTTCATTTTTTCAAGCCAAGAACTTGCTTCGACTTGAAGAATTTCATTGAACAGAACATCAAGATAATCTATCATCATAGGGTAGATACAGAAGACTACTGGGCTGACTGTGCAGATGATTTTGAGGCTAGAAGGAGGCACTATGGCAGGTTCTCTCTGATATTGATCCAAGAACTCGGCTTATATCAAGTTCCTGAAGGACTCCAAGATGACAACTCTGATCTATACTCATATGAGTATGACAATGTGGTTAAGCACACTCCCTTGGAGAACTTGGATTGGAACAAGAAAGAGAAAGATGATCTGGCCGAGATCCTTGCTCCAGTCTTAGTCAGGACTAAGGTCTGGTTTTACAAGAGAGTTCGAGAGCTCAGAAGGCACTCAGGAGAATCCTCCTCTACAGATTTTTCAACACCAAAGAGGGAAGCATCGACCCCCATATCAGACACACCTGTGCAAACCTCTCCTACCTCATCAATGCAAGGACCTGCAGCTTCCACCCCTTCTTCATCCACTCAAGTGTACCAGAACAAATTCAAAGAGGTTAAGAAGGAGCCTGTTGAAAAAGATCCTCAAAGAAAGTAGGTAGAAGTGCCTTTGGGGACCAGAGAACATCATTGTTCTCAGTGAAAGTGAAGAGAGTGAAATGCTAGCCCCTGCAAATGCTCCTGAAGATCCAACATATAGAGATAAGGAAGTCCAGAGCACTGAACTTCCAAGTGCTATTGATTCCTCTGCAGCAATTGTCTCCAGCGCCCCACTCACATCTCAACTTGAGACCACAGTTGTGCAAACCTTGAGCATCATGAGCTCTATGTCTCTTGGCCCTCTTGCCCCTCCTGCTGATTCCTCTTCCTCTTTTGCATGGGTACAACCTTTTGTTGACAGTATGAAGAGGAAATCTTCCTCTCGGAGCTCAAGACCAAATTTTGATGTTGTGGCAACCATGTTAGGCACTACTCCTTCTCGTACCAAGAAAGCCAGAACCACCTCCAGGATCGTGTTTGATGCCTAGGGTCAGCAATTCCTTGAGATTGCTAAGCCTACAGAAGACAAATCAGAGCAGGACTTGCAGGCATCTGACTTGAAACTCTCAAGGATTCCAATGGGAGAGTCTACTCCTAAAGATGAGATCCACAACCTTCAGGAAACGGTCACAAGAGTCATTGGGAGGGTAAGAGAAAGGGCAGAAAACTATTGAACAGTTGGAGGAACAAGCCTAGATTCTCACTGGCTTTATCAAATCTCTTTTGTCTAAGGAAAAAGATTTTGGACCCTACCCCATTGACTACCTTTCCACCACCTGTAATTTTGAGCCAAGATGAAGTACAGAGTATCAAAGACATGCACAAGTATTTCTTCTATGGCAGAGCTATGGAGGCCATGGTGGGAAGATATGCTTGTTGCAGGATTGAACTTCATCGATGAAGCTTTCAAACTCCACGGAAAGGTGAACAATTTGCAACAGAAGCTCTCCTCCACTATCGGGGTCATAGATAAAGAGCTCAAACTCTAGAGCAGTTGCATAGTAGACCTCCATCTCATGGGACAAACAGATGAGAACATTTTATTGGCGAATAAGGTTTTTGATGATGCAAAGGGATAATCTGTCAAAGTCCTGGGTTTACAGCGTGGAGTGGAAGATCAAAGTCTTGGGAGGAGGCTTTGGGAGAGCTGAAGAATAGCTGGCAGAAGGGTGAGGCTTTCAAGACACTGGTTGTATCTGCTTTCAAAGACATACACTGTCATCTTCAGGATGAAACTTCTGGTGTGCCTCTTTTCCTGCAAGAAATCAAAGCTCAATTCAGAGCTTTTGTCAAAGATCATCTATTCAAGGAAAGCTCCATTTCCAAAGAGAAAATGAAGGAGATTTTCTCTCTTCAATTCTGCCATTGAAGAAGCAAATAAAGACTATCATACTCATGTCGAGTTTGATAAGGAAATGGAGAAGTGCCTCGGATTTTGGTCTCAGTCTACAGCCAACACATCAGTCCCTCATGGCAGAGACATAGCCGAGGCATTGAAGAGATTCAGGCAGTGAATTTTGAAGTCAGTGGGTCCCTCCCATTCATAACCACCTGTCTTCTTCTCCTTATTCTTCTCTTCTTTTCTAATTCTTTTTCTCGGATTCATTGTAATTAGTTGAGGTATTGCGATTGGCAATCCTTAACTAATCTTTAGTTAAAAGAAGTAGTTACAAAGAGTAACTGATTTGTAAGCTATATAATGGCCTCTCCACGCCATTTTACAGGAGGAAGAACTTGGTTTATTTTCTGAGAGTGTAAATAGATCATAAATAAATCAATACAGAAGGGCTTTCCATTCTTTGTCTATCTGATCTCTGTTATCCCCAAGCTTTCATTTAATTTTTGTGAAGATCATTTGTCTGTGTTATGTTAAGAAACTTTGTGTTCTGGTAGATGTTATTTATAGAAATTTGTGTCTCTGAATTCCATCTTATTTATATGATACTAATGATCTTGTTTCAATTCACTATAACTTCGCATACATAAAGAATTACTCTGTTATCTATAATTCTGAGTGTTGCCTTTCTTCTCATTCTCGTACTCTCATTCCTCAGTCCTTTTGTAATTGATGATCTTTATAGAAAAGACTTTTGTAATATCCAAGTTCAACCAGAAAATCATGTTTTGTATATTTGTAAATAGGTTCATTTCTGAATAAGGGAACCTCTCCCATTAAAGAGGATGGACTTCTTGTCTCCTAACTGTTGCTCTTCATAAATTCCTATTTGATGACCAACAGTGTGGTATTGACATTGGAGGATGTAGCTAAATCCAATTTAATAGGTGGATGAGTAATGCTGGTGGTCAGGGTGACCCCTAAAGTGGTAATAGGTTTAGGGAGGTAAATGTTGTGGGTATGGGTTTGGGTTTAGGCATAGGTCGGGTGGTTATGGGTAAGGGTGTGGTGTGACTGCTAACAGGTATCGTGGAAGGGGTTGTGATAGCAATGGTTGTATGTGGTTTGATGGGTGGAAATGTGTTTGGGTAGATAGTGGAGGTGTCATCGAGGGATCTCTACATCTACGTTGAGGAAGGGAGTAAGAGGCACCCCCATAATAAATTCCTATCCACATAATCCAAGTGATTAGCCAAACATGAGAATGGCATGTTTGTGGGTGCAGTTGGTGAGGACCTAATGGGAATTCTTCATAAAAAAAATTCTTTAGAGATGGAGAATCGGCCACTTCAGCTTCTGTGGTACGAGAGCTGAAATTAGGTCTGTTGATGTTGGGTAGCTTATGGAACTGCTCGCCAAGAAGAGCAAAGTTATATCCATTTGGTCTATGATTGGGGGAAGAGATGAATGGGAGTTCCTCTATAAGTGGAGGAACGATAGGTGCGCCTCGTGTGGGTGGAGGAGGTAATGGGTGCTCCTCTAACGGGGGAGAAGAATAATAGTTGGCTCCTCTATGGGTGGAGGAGGTTATGGGTGCTCCTCACGGGTGGAGGAGGTAATGGGAGCATCCTCTATGGGTTGATGAGTGATGGGTTTGAAGGTTGCAAATGATCACCAATTGAAGAAAAGCTTCTGCATGGGCTGCATGCACACTCCTCTTTTCTTAGATAGATCAGAACATGGTTAGGATGGCTATGCAGGAGAAGATTCTCAATATCCTTCCTTGGATGTGAGTTATTGCTGGAATTGGCTCTCTGAAGATGTATTATCTCTCTGAGATTTGTTCTTTTTCATTCAAACTTTCTTGCTTCCAACTTCCAAGTTTCAAGTTCTAACCTTGAGAATAAGGTTGTTTTGGGTTAAAAGGGGTAACCAATGATGGTCCGGCTTAGCCGGTGATGGTTAGGGGTAACCGACGTCGGTCAAGGTAGGATTTCCTAGGTTTACTAAATGAGAGAGATCCTCCTGATTTCCTCATATCTCGTGTCGTTATCCCACGGATTAGACTCGGAGCCTCTTGTGAGCATGCGGGAATTTGGTTAGAGGGAATGTAGGCATTAATTTTTAGTGTTTGGGTAAGTCTTAGTTAGTTATGGTAACTTGCTTAGAATAGGTCTTAGGTTGAGTTAGCTTGGTGAGGTGTTTAAGTGAACTGTATGTGTAGATATTATTTAAATAAGATATTTAAATAATAAATTTAGTGAGGATAAAGCATTAATTTAATTTAATTAATTTTAATTAATTTTAGTGGGGTGAAGGGGGTCATGGCTAGGTAAATGTAATAAAGGGGGGCTTATATGTCGAGGGGACGAAGGGGGAGTGTGGCCTAATTTTAGTGTCTAAACCCTTGTTTGATTGGGTGAAAGGTCTACCAGGTGTAGGAGTTGATAGAGTTCTATTTGGTGGAGATGGAGACCTTTGAATGCTTCTTTCTCTCTCTCTTCTTCCTGGGGATAACTGCAGATACTCAAGTAATCCTTCCTCTCTGGCTCTTGACCTTGTTTGGATCCTTCTCTTGAATCTTCAGACTTGGACTGCTTCTTCTAGTTGATTTTATCTCTTTGGAGTCGCCAGATGTGCAAATTAGGGCTCTTTTTAAGTAAGAAAACTTACAACAAATGCACATCAACTTTGTTGTAATGAAGATGAAGACCTCTAAGGTCCCACCGGGTGTGCCAAAACTATTAGTGCAAATTCACAGCACCCCTGGATGTTTTCTCAGATTTCTATTTTGATAATGGGCATCCAATGTGATTGCACAACATGGAATCTCTTCCCTAAGTGTGGGACTTGTAAAAATGGGAAAAAACTCTCCAGACTAAAGGTTGGTTCCTCTACTCCTTTGATCAGATGTATGCAGGAAATTTGTAGAGGTTTAACTCAAAATCCTACTCTAATCCCGCTAAGGAGACAAGGGTAGAAGAGAGAAAAGCATATAAAACTAAACTAACAAGGTGATGAACTAAAGAAGTGGTGAACATTTATCTCTGCAGATTGAAATATATTATAAAAAATGCAACAAAAATCATGTACAAATTGCTAAAATGTAATGAAGGGTCAGAATGAAGCAAACAACACAAGAAAGGATTGAAAACTCATTCACAGAGCTTGCATTGTCACTTCCATTTTTTAAATACAGTGCATTACAATAGCAAGGAGGAAAAAAACATGTTACAATCCTTAAAAAGGTCTGACATTCCACAAATTCATTTGCCAGGGTGAAGAAGGGAGCCTGCAGAACATAAAATAAACATCCAACCCTTTACAAATGAGCCAAATCTGGCTTTTAACAATGAAAACCCGAGTTCACAAAGGAGAAACGCGGGAAAATTGAAATAAATGTTTCAACCACCAACCAAATCCATCAAAATAGCATGGGTACCCTTAAAAGTTCATTCCCTAAGATTTTCAACCATGTTGGAGAAGAATGGAGGCCATACTGCATTAAAAATGGTGGTTGAATGTCAGTTCTGCTCTTTTCCCCATGCTAGAGGCGTTTTCTTATTTTTCTCTCATTAAAATCCACCAAAAAAATTGAAGATTTCATCGTGTAGGGGACTTCAATAACTTTCCAATGACACCAAAATCGAGAAAAACTGAGCTCTAGATCGAAAGATATGCCCCTTTGAAGATTTAGGGAAAAACTAGGGTGAAAATCAGGTCAATGGGCTGAAACCTAAAAATTTTCCCCTTTTTTGAATTTGGGAAAAATTCCCCAAAAATATCCATGCCCCACCACTCCTCTGCCACGTGGCGCTTCCCCATTCATCCACGGACTCAAATGGCCTTTTTACACTTTTTTGAACTTTGGAAAAAATTCTAAAATCGCTCCATGCCCCACCGCTCCATTGCCATGTGGCACACTCTGATTTGGCATGGGCCTAAATCAATTTTCCTTCTTCTGTGGGCCCGTGGGAACAAATTTTCCTTTGCACCATTTACAACACTTTGGCAAAATTGTCAAATTCCCCCTGCACCCCTGACCTCCACTGACAACAAGACACATGGCACATTCCTATTAGTTCGCGCGGTTTAAATCAAAATTTTCATTTCCTCCTTGGCGGGCTTGCAGGCCAATTTTTTCCCTTGCACCTACTACTATTTTGGCAAAAAGCCAACATTCACTCCACCGATCTGACTCCCGCCGGCCTTATGGACACATGGCAGCCTCCCATTGGTTCATGGGGCCTCGAGCCAAAAAAATTCTAACTTACCTCCCTCGCCATTTTTCCGCCATGTGGCACATTCTGATTGGTTGCGGACCTTGCCATGGAAAATTTCCCTCAAAAACTCCGTCAAGCCATAACTTGCAAAATACAAGGAGTTAGAAGGAAAATTTTACCTTTCTGGAAAGGTGAGAAAATTTTCTATCTAATTAATCCATTCCCAAAAAAAATTGAGTGCTTGAAAAGTGAAAAAAAATTGATTAAGACACAAGGAAGGAAGGAATGAAAGAAAGTTAGTCAAAATAAGCAAGGGGCTTATTTTGGATAAAAGGTACAACATATACATTTTTTGGGGCATAGGGAATCCTTGTGGCTAACCATATGGACATGGGTAAGTGTACATACACCCATGTGGTGATTTAGAGTACAATTATATGTAAGGGGGTTGACTATTTTGATATGGAGTTGAAGGCACAAAGCTAGGGAACATTGAATTTCTAGCTGATATGGCATTTGAGAATGCACTTCCAACTGGTGCCTATTGTGGATATCCATATGTGGTGTGGGGGAGGCATACCCAAGGTGCCTGTCCCAATTAGTAAATAT
Source organism: Taxus chinensis (assembly GCA_019776745.2). Taxonomy (NCBI): domain Eukaryota; kingdom Viridiplantae; phylum Streptophyta; class Pinopsida; order Cupressales; family Taxaceae; genus Taxus; species Taxus chinensis. Next base: position 881,826,951 of record CM034150.1, on the reverse strand, counting down.
CCAGGGCTTGGAGTTCCAATATAAACTGAATGAGTCTGCGCAGTAGGTATTTGTCCATAACTCTGCAGATAGTGAGAAACTCTTACTTGCCCCGCATATGAATTTTGAGTGTTTTGTGCAAGCTTTAACTATTTAAATTTATCTACTAACTCTGAGATGACATCACCCATTGATGGGGTGGTGTTTTTTTTTTCAATGCTTGTTGTCAAACTTTTGGAGGTTGTTGAGGAGTGTGGTATCGTGCTACGAATTGTTCATTGTTCTATCACCCCTCGTTGGTGTTTTCCATTGTTGGAGGGGTAGTGTTGTTATTTTGGAGCAAGACATCAACATGTCCTTGTAACTTGTCAAAATCCTAATTTATATTCTGGAAGCGTTGTTTTCTTCTGGTGTATCGTTCTAAGTAATACTCATCTAGAGGAAGGAGTTGGTCTGACTTCATGCTAATGGATCACCTGAACAAAACTCGAGGAGGTGAACTTGCCTCCCTAGTGAAAGGCATGTTGTTAGAACTTGATTGATCAGGAGGATGTGTCTGTGTGATTTGGTCAAGCTTCTTGATATGTATGGAGGAACCAACATTGGTTCCCTAAAGAAGAGTATTTTGACCCTGAGAAGTTGAATGGTTATCTGCCCATGTAGAGAGGAAAGGTGATTGTTGTTGTCTACCTATTTGATAGTTATACGCATTGAAACCAGAGAGGGGTCAATTGTATTCATTGTATCCTGAAATATTTTTTGGGTATAGGAATACCCACCGAATAATGGGAGAGAGGAAGACAAAGAAAATGGAGATGTTTAGAGACTAGCTCTTCACGTCGAGTTCACCAATTTGTATGAAAGAAAATCCACATGTGACCTTCTTTGCACCTAACTTCCCAAGGTCGTGCTGAGACAACTGGTGTAGAATGGAAAAGGTTGTATGTGTGGTAGTGATGAATGAGATAACAAGGCAACCTTATGTCTTCAACACACAATATCGGGATCTACGAGTCCAAGGCAAAGAAAGCCATCCTATGCTAAATTGGTGTAATGGAATGGTCAGAGAGAATAGCTACTTGGAGGCTCCAGTTGATATCAAGCTCTGTCAAGATTTTGTCTACTAGTTGTGAAACATGTGGAAAGTTACCTAAGGATGCCTCATATAGATTTCTAGACAAGGTCATGGAGGTGAGAACGAGAGGCGTAATGGAACCATAGGGTCTATGGGAGGTTTTCCAGTCTAGTCCAGAAAGCCTTAGCTTGATCAACTGCTATATTTAACACTGAAAGTTATGAAATAATGTCAGGTGGAAGTGGTGATGATCTAAATACCAGTGCATATAAATGAATTTCAATGTTTAATTAGCCAGTAAGCCCATTAGGTTATGGGACCTGGGGATCACAACTGTGAACTCAATGAGGCATTGGTATTTTTATAGTCATATACGTAGTCAAGCCCTGTTTCCAAGAGCAGTCAAATAATCATAGGATTGACCAACTACAATGTTTAATGTGTTTAATTATTCTATCTTCTCATAATACCTAGCAGGTGTGCGTAAAACTAACAAGCATAAACCTGTATCAATGTTAGTTAACAACTCAAGCCCATTGGGTTATGGGACCAATGGATCAAAACTAAACATTTTCTCTTGTTGTAGACCTTTGATGGTCATGTAGAATGAATTGAATTGATATTGATAAAGGATACTAACTATTAAAGGAAATTTAAACTATGTTTTTGGTATTTTCACAGTATATCTGAACAAAACAATGGAAGCAAACTAATCTAGAAAAAGTAAATATTTTTTATCTTTTCTGGGATTTTAAAACAATGCTTCTAATCTAATAAAAAAAAATTAAATACTAGTAATCAGCCAGTTGTACTTAATTACTTGTGCAAGTATGTGAATCTAGATCTAAAACAACTGAACTAATTTAATCAAAACCCCTTTAAAACCCTACCTCAGAGGTAGAGAACAAATCATAACCCTAGAAGAGCTATTTTTCCCCACTACTTCCCCAGTAATGTCAAAGAGAAAGCTTTCTAATGATTTTCCCTATTTGTAATCACTTGATTAAATTAAATGAACAATTTTGCTACTCTATTTGATATGTATTTGAAATGAATAAATTAGAATTGATAACTTGAAAAATGAAGCAAAAAAAAAAAATCCAACTTGGATAAGCAAGAGCTTTGGAAATTTTGGTTGTATCTGTTCTTATCCCCTCAGTTTATCCTTTCTTTCTTTGTGTGTCCATATGAGTCCAAGGAATTGGGAATTCAAAGGAAATAGCAGGAGAAGGCGCTTGAGCAATGATAGCTTGAAGGTTGTCTGGTTACAATGCAGGTGGAAGAGAGATATCACAAGTGAACAGAGCTTCGCTATGCAATTTCCAATAGGATTGTGGCAGCAATACTATGAAAGATACAAAAAAATTCTCAAGCCAGTTACTTGAATGCAAGCATTGATTATATAGGAATTTGCTGGGATGTACCTTCATACACAAGATAGCCTTGGAGTGTCAAATCATTGGGTGAAGAGGTAGTTCAAACTAATTAAATCTATTTAAAAATAGAAGAGGAAATGAATACCATGCAATCAAGACTATCTTTAGGCAATTTGGTTCACAAACACACTCTAGAAGTCAAGTTAAGTGAAATCATGCATGTTAAAATCATGGATGAAGAGGTCTGGAAAACACATGCAAGACCACCACCTTGCACAAGGCAGCAGTCACAGAACCGCCGCCATGCCTGGGTGGTGGTTTTAGAACTTCCGCTCAGGTAGGGCAGCGGTTCTGACACTAAAGGAAAAAACATGCACATAAATGAGCGGGGAAACATGAAGAAAGCATGGAAAATCTAAGTAAGGATGTCTAGGCTACAAATATGTAATGCGAATGGGTTTAGGAACTTGAAAACCTTCTAAAAGGACATGAATCATCATTGGGGACTTTTGTAACTATTTTTTTGACAATTTAGCACATGCAATTTTGGGTGTGTACAAGTTCAATTCCAAGCATCCATGTTGTGTGTAAGGATCTGTAGAAAGTATGTATTCACAACTAGAGAACAAGTGAACATGCATGTGTATATAGAAAAGATAATGACATATGAAGTATCTATCTAGCATGTGAAAAAAGTGTACATGTAACAAGTATAAACAAGCAAGAGTATGTGTAACCAAGATATGTAGTATGTTGTTAGTGTGAATGGAATGTAATGTAAAGTGAGTGTGATAGGAGCTACGTGCCCCCCAAGTGAATGTGTACGAATGTGTATTTGATGAGGTTGATTTATAAATTCCCCCTCAACAGTCAAGAATGTGCATCATCAGGAAATGGTTTGAATTGTGTGTTGGATAGATATGATCAATAAAACATAGAGTGTAAAGAGTGAGTGAGTGTGGTGAGGTTAGTTTTAGATGTAGACCCTTAGTAGTCAAGTATGAACCATGGAGCTAGAGTACGTCATAGGAAAGTGTAATGTGTGAGAATGCGATGCCAAATAAATTTTTTGTGAATGTATAGAGTGTGACATGTGTCATGTGTATGATGTGAGGTTCATGAATGTAGTGAGCCCTCAACAGTCAAATTTAAACTATAGCACAAGAGTGCATCATCAAGTAGTGACAATACAAGCGTATCAATATGTGTATGATTCGTGTGAAAGAATAGATGCAAACTGTAGAGTGGAAAAATAGAAATGTGAGACACGTGATAATGCAATAAGGGGGGAGAATAAGCATGACGCCACTTGAGTGTATGCTAATGAGAATAATCAAGTAATATCATCTAAGATATCGTCATTGTCATGGTCAAATCCAATTGGAGATGCGTCAGATACCTGGTGATCAATAATATGTGGTTGATCAAGTAAAGAGCCATTACAACATAGATTGTACATGCCAATTGTTATCCAATTTTGCACACATGGCAAGATTGGACAATGGGGTCCTATCACGTTCAAAATGAAATAATAGTCCTAGGAACCCACCTTCGGTTATTAACGAGATGCAATAATTAAAAATAATTCCTAAATTTCATATGAAGAGATCACCTAGCATCGAAAGGCACCCAGTTGATCTCAACTCAGTAAAGAGTTCAGGGTCGAGTTGATAAAGAACCCGGTGTCAAATTGATAATCATATCGGAAATCATCTCAGTAGAGACTCTTAGTTGTAAGAGCTAGATGATGGTCTTGTTAATGCAAAATATAGCTCATTGAAAATTGACGAATGAAAGGAACTCTACAAGGATCTCGGTGGAGATCGATGCAAAAAAGATCTGAAGGCTAAGTCAGGGAGAGTCAAAGTTAACATGAAGCCAGGTTTAATCCATTAAGACAGTGCTCGACCAACCACTTGGGAGAATTATCTTGTTTGACCGAGATGATATGAAATTATGTAGATATGGGAGGTTCAACATCATTGAATCTCGGGTTTGTAATTACATAATGGAAGGACTTCTATCGACCCTAGGAAGATAGTATAAGCACCATAGAATACCAATGTAAAATTGAGTCAAACCAACATCTTAAAAAGAGCTGTGAATTATAATGGTGTTCAGACCTTCCTCGGCCGAGTATTCAGTGCACAGGCAGTAGGCATGTTGCAGTATAGTAAGAGTTCTTTTGAGCACTTCCAACAAGCATGTTGTCCAACTATGTTGTTATCTATTCAGCATCGAATGCATCCCCAAATTCAGGATTTTCCTTCAAGATATTTTTATGAAAATCAATTAAGTGATAGTGAGAGTGTTACCCCCGGAGACCTGATGAAATTTATTACAAAGATTCTCTATCGAGATCTTACTTGTTTTACGATGTAGCTCATGGAAGTAGATCTCATAGAGGTGGAACTGTTTCATATCAGAATATTCATGGAGCATAATTTGCTTTGCAATTATATGAGCATCTTCAACGATCCACTAGGTCATCAAGCCTAAAGGTTTCTGTCAAAATTATCACACATTACAAGCTACAGCTGAAATGTTTGCACCGAGAAAATGATGTCTCCTCACGCTGAGTGGAAAAGTGGAAATCGGTGGTCATCTGTCCAAAATGAAATATGGCCAAATGATAACGAAACCCTAAACTCTAATCTCGGACGTGGAAAATAAGGTGAGCATTGCCAAGGGAAATGACGTGATGTCAAGCCATTGAAAAGATTCTAGGCGCGGGAGAAGTTTGAGTCTACTGCCAAAAAATCGAGAGCACGATCATGGCAAGCCACAGGTAATCCCGCGCATGGGAAAAATTTTACTATCTTTCCAAGGTTGTGTGGCGAAGCTGAGGCTGGGGCCCGTGGATTAATGTGCCCAAGCCGTTACGCAGGGATTTGGAGCTAGTATGCCGAGGTCAGAAATTTAATGATGGCAGGCCAAGCTGTTAATCCCGCGCTGAGGTATGAATAGGGGAACTCAGGGAAAGCACCGCCAAGTGGAAATATTGGTTTGGGTAAACCATGATAAAACTTCCATGAATGGGAGAAATTGGATCAAACTCCCAAGCATGGAAATATTACGATGGCTATCCAACATGATACTTCCGCACGGGCCGTGTAAACAGGATCGGAGCACGTTGTGCGAGTCACAAGGAGAGTTAAAGTCACAGTTGCAAATTGGGCGGTGAGTAATCCTCCAAGCGATAAGGGAGGATGATGGCGAGATGGTTGAAGATGGGTCGACATTGAAAAAGTATCCAGTTTCAGGCTCATAAGAAAGAAACGCCTTCTCATGGGATACCACAATTGCAGCTTACAGAAGACACGGGTTTCCTCACGAGGCGTTGATACTGTTTCACACCGAATGCAACAAACAGATGTCTAACCTGATCAGTTCACCTTTGCCAGCATACTTCTAGCCTATGCCATGATAAGAGCTTTGGAACAAGGTATGGACATACATTGAGTTCTATGCTCAAAGCTCCCACGCATTTGATGCACAGGCATGTTACAGTATAGTAGAAGTCGTTTTAGCGCTTCCAGCAAGCAGCTGCAGGAAACAAATATTCACTACCATGTACGATGGATTGGAGTCACACTATTCAAGGCTTCATAAAATTTACCTGAATCAGGAGATGAAGGTTTATTACGGTGTAGAGTGAAACGATTCATATTGCTCAACATGTTTTCTCCTAGAAATGAATTGAATGTGAAGGTCAGCTCTGAAAATACTTGGTTGGTTGTTTTGCATGTTACATCCTTGTTACTCATAAATGGTCTCTTTGAGAAACTCTGAGGGTAATAGGCAATATTTATACGTCCAATCAGACAATAAAAAGTATTCCTTTACCAGGTTCAGAGAAACTTGTTTTTTACAAATGGACGATTATACTGTAGTTTCAAGCTAATTTTATCTAGCTTTATTTCTATTAGCTTTGATCCACGATGAAGGAAAAATTCATATGGTTGTTACCTGTACATTTTCCAAGGTCCTCTTGGTTGCCCTAGTTGTTCAATGTGTTTTTTGAAGGGCTTATTTTATGTGTTGCAAATTGTAACATAAAGGATCTTTTTAGTTTCTAGAAAAATGAGTATATTGTGTAGCTCACAGCTACCTATGCCATACTAAGATCCTAATAGTGGCATAATTGTTGATTGGAGCTGAGATTACAGAGTGCACTGCCAAAATACCGAAGGACTCAATGCAAAAGAGTCTGATTGCCAAAGCGAGGAAAGAGTTAGTGTGGGGTTCAAAATTGATTGCAACACTGAGTTAGAGGATTCGAAACTCACCGAGTTGAGATTTGTGCAGACTCTATCCACATGGACCCCCCCCTCCTCTTCAAGTCAAATGGGTCAACGGGGGGGTCCCGACATTATGTTAATTAATTCAATATTTTTATTTAAATATTTTAATAATAATATTTATTATTATTATTTAAATATTCTTTTAATTAATTGAGAAGACTAGGTCATCAGGCAATTAATGACCCATGATGGAACCTTCTCAAGTGGTTCAACTAACTGTAATAAATACATCATGGGCCTTCATTTTAGGAATGTAATTATGACCATTTCCTCTTCTTTCTCACATATTCTTCTATAAATGTAAGTTGGAATCTCATTTCAAAGGGTTCCAACAGTTCAGACAAGTTGGACAGTTAGATATCTTAGGTGAGTGTATACTTTTCAAGAATCCTCTCTCTTTTGCAAGTTGTTCTTGTGTGTTGAGAGAACTTTCAAGCCTCCTCTTCAAGACTGTAATGGCAACTATTGCCTCTTCTGAATGTATGATGCATTGTACATGTTATTGAAGCAATAAAAGTGTGTGTTTTTGACTAATCTCGGTCCTTTCATCCTTTTGTGCTTCTTTGTGCCTTTCTCATACTTACAGGTACACTGTGCAAGTTTAAGTTCTATTGCAGGTTCTTGGAGTTTTGTGCTTATCGAGTGGTGGAGTATTGCATGCAGTTGAGTTGTGGTGTCTATTCACCCTTCTTGAGTTCATCCTTCTTCATTGGGAAACTGTTATATTTCTCAGTCTGATAAATTTTAACAAAGGGAACGCGTGTCTCTTAGTTTGTGGTATCCTATACCCTCTCTAAGTTGCAGTAGGTGAAGTTGACCTGTGGTGCACACACCCTCTTCAAATTAACCCTTCCTGAGTTTGGAAACACCCTTTATTTGGTGCATTACCATCCCTAGTATAGTTTCATTTCTGTAAATCTCTTTCCCTAAAACCCCATGAAAATGTTAGCATAGGACTATATAATCATTTTTGTTACACTAGGAGTAGCACAGCACTTAGTTTAGGAAGAGGAAGCTGGCCTTCTCCAGAGGTTCACCTCGAGCCCAAGTCCCATAGCTTGAGAGGTGATCCCATGTGTCCCAATCACACCGAACGTCCTATTCACATTCTGGCCATTCGGAGGGTGCAGTGATTTGGCAACAACACCAATTACATATTCTTTGTCACTGAAAGGTGGTAATGGGAAACCACATGCATACTAACGAGTAAGATTTTGTGAATAGCCAAGAAATGAGTCATTATAAATAAAAACACATCCGAAGGGCATGGGGAATGAAATTGTCAATATGACCAGGATCTGAAGTGCCACCAATGTAGTCAAACCAAGACTATTGGAGTATAAGTGGAGATTTCTGAGAAGTGTGTGCAAAAAATACTTATAAATGGAAGACATGAAGGCCATAAACAAAAGTGATAAAGACATATCCATGATAGATATGAGGAGAATGAGGTGGAGGGAGGAGATCATTGAGTGTGAATCCAAGATGAGCCAAGCCATCATATGTGTAAATAATATTAGAAATAGTAGGATCGAATGAAATATGTGGCCAATAAGAATTATCCATGAAAAGAGTGCATGTGAAAGGAAGAAGTGCAGATGCATGTTGATCATGATAAGATGAGGTAGATGGCATGATGTCTAATGTATGGAAAAACATGTGATAAAGTACCATAACATTAGTAGAAGGAGGGAGTGGGGCTGAAGTGGATGAAATGACATCCAAGGCACAAATAGTTCCTTCGAGTGGAGACAATTTTTTAGAGTAGTCCATGGGTTGTTGATCATTAACATGAGTATAATGATCAACAACCCTCAAGGAGTATGTCCATACGAATAAGATGCATTCACCAAATGAGTTAACAAATATGGAAATTTGTAAAACCCTAATTATAGAGTCACAACAAAATAATAAGCATTGAAGTACAAATATAACACAAGCGATAAGATGGATAAAAATGAAACCCTAGGAGCAAGAGAGGGAATAGATGACTTAGCTGATTTCGTAATTAATCCCAAAGTATGTTTGACTAGAAAACTACTAAACAAGAGGAGGTGTCTGTCGTAACCACACTCATAAAATTATAGGTCTGTTGGATATGCGTGGATTAGAGCACCTGGACTGGGTTAGTGGCACCTAGGCACTAGAGTCTTCTCCTGGGCACGTATGACTGTGAAAATGGTCAGAATCATAATTTCCTTATGTCATAAGGTGTTTATTGACCTTCGCTATTGATTGTATATATGTCACACTATGCCCACATAATTTGCATATAACCTGTAAAATAAATGACCTCCTGTAAAACCCTAAAACACATCAAATCCTAAAAATAAAAATATAAAAATGAGGATTCGGACTAATACCAGTGGTCACTCGACAGAGTGAACTTATGACTGAGCATTGCACTACATTCTCAGACTCCATGTATTTTTGTGTGTATGTGTGTATAATCGTTCCCTAGGAAGTTATTATGCAAGATGCACTAAATAACAAGCAATAACTAGATGTGGCAATATAAGTAGATGTGTGGATGGAAAAATGAACTTCCCCTTCTATGAAGTGTAAGTAGAAAATGCAGTCCCCTGCCCCTTGTGTGGATGCTAGATGAATGCCTTGATGGTCTTATAATGCCTTTGGATGCAACCTTAGGTGGTGATAGTAGATGCTTAGAGCTTGGCCCTTTATTATGGTCACATAAATTTATATTTATATGATTCCCTTGGTTTGAATTTTGTAATTGAAAACTAAAAGGCCAACCCATAAGAAAACAATAAGCCCAAAAGATAAGAAGAGGCCCAAAAGAGGCGAGTAAGATACAAAGAGGTCAGGAGTGCTCAGAGGGGATGAGGGCACTGGCATTTTGGTTGGGAGCTAGTGTCTAGAGCCAATAAAGATAAAACAATGAAAATCAGACTGGGAAATGAGGTGTGCAAGACCACAGAGAAAGCAAGAAAGAAAGCAAAGAGGCCAAAGATAGATGTCAATTGCTAGTTTTCTCGCTTAGGAATCATATGAATAGTGGTATGTGATTAGGACCTATAAATGTACCCAAGTGCATGATTTAGTGTCTACACCATGTGAAATCCAATGACATATTATCAGTTTGGAAATTAGTTTTTATAAAGAAATCTACTATAAATACAAATCTTTCAGTGGAAGAACATGGTAATATAGCTTTCTAGAAACTACACTTCATATAAGATAAATCCTTGTTAGGAGTAGGAAAACTATTTGAGAAGTAATATCTTACGAAAAATATGTCGTAATAAAGGAATGTTAATGTTAAAATGATATTAAAAATGTTGGGATTTTAGTGATGTTGAGTAAACACATACTTCCATTTATGACTTATCACTACAAAATTAGATATACTTTTTGAAGTAAAAAAGTGAAACATACAATTTGATTAACTTTAAAGTTTTTGTGAAGATTGTTCAAAAGGTTTGTTAGAACAATGATGAAGTTATAGAGATGTTTTAATTTTCAAATTCTAAAATCTTCAATATGTAAACCATGAAACTATTAAAGTGATACTTTGAAGTAATGCAACTAAATTTTATAATTCAAGAAACCTAAAAGAAAATAAAGTTTTTAACAAAGATCCAAAAGAAATTATCAAATTTAACAGAGATCCAAATCAAATAGCATATTTAACACGTCCACAAATAATACAAAAATTATGTATATGTTTTGGCTTGTATGATAAAGAGTTTGTTATATGTATCTTGGATAAAGTATTTGTAATTCGCGTCATTGTAGAAAAATAAAAATAAAAGAAAATTATGGATTCGAAGTAACATCCTATTGCAATGGTTCATTCCACATCTACCATGAAGGATAAAAAAGATAAACCCGTTTAACCAATATAATTATAATACCATTGTTTTTGTTTTAAGTTATATTTTGTTTTTTTTTATTCTTAAATTTATGAATGTGTCGATTCTCATGCCTTACAATTCTAGGAATCCAAAAAAAATTAATGCACTTTGTAAGACTGTTATACCTATATTTTTTCTTAGTGTGAATGTTAAGTGATGTCAAAGCTAGAGACACTAATAGAACTTGATTTCTTAGCTAAGGAATCCATGGAAAGGCTATGTTTTGTAGTTTCGATTTTGATTGAGGGGTGTGGATGTTCCCATTACTTGGGCTTTAAAAATTGGACAAACTAGAATGTTATTTTCTAAAACAAACAATTACTTATCTCAAAGCCTTTTTGCCTTAGTCTTATTGATCTTACTTAAATAAAAATGATTTTGGGGTTGAGTTTCCATGTGCTTTACAACATAATATATCATGTTGATGTAAGAAATACATTTAAATAATATGCATGCCATGGTAGATGGTTTGGAAAATAATTTCATTATTTTAGTCCATGTTAAAATCAACTAAATATATTACTACTATTTTTATTGAAGCAAACCTTTATTTTCTTCCTTTCTTAAAGACCTAACTTAGAAGGAAAATTTTTCCTAACCTATACAACAATTAGTATTAGAAAAATGGTTTATCTTACGAGCTATATTTTGCATTTTTGTTTTATGCCTAATGGATCTGATGGAATCTTATGGAAATATCTCCTATCACTATTTATAAATGGTCTTCAGCAATTGCTAGTAGCGTCCCCTAGAACCACTCATCAAAACTTGTTAATGTTGTAATCTAAGGGTGCTTATAGATATATGTTAATTTCATGTATTCAATAAAGTACAATTAAACTTAAATTCAATACAACATTACATTTTAAGGAGTGCATAATAAGTTAGAAAATGAGAAACACATAATGTTTAAGCATATTGTACACACTCAAATTTGGAAATCTATCCTTTGAAAATGATGATCTTGACATTACACACTTACTTGCAGAAATACACTCTCCTCACTCTTGTTTAACACACCCTAATAGCTCTTCAACTACTGTATTATCTTTACACACATTTCTATTGTCATTTCCTGAGGTTTTATAACATAAAATGTGTCTAAAGACATCCATCCTCTTACCTATAAAGTCAAAATTTGAGTTTTCCCTCTTGTTCAAAATTAGAGGTTTTGGTTGATATTAACACATGTCAATCCTCTATTAGAAGCATAGAGACTTAGAGGGGGGCTGAATTAGTCTCACAAAACTTTTACTTAATTTACTATATATCATATACAACATTCAAATCAATCATTCAAAATACATATTCAATGTGTGTTTATTAAGTTTGTAACATCCATCCACAAGTACATGAAACAAGTACACAACATATAATGTGGGAAACCCTTAAGGGGAATTAAGCCCAATGAAACTTCTATATGTATTACTCAATACAAAATACTTATGTGAATATTACACATCACACAAGATTTCTTTAGTGATGCACAAATGCCACATGGAGCACCAACCCCTAGTTTAGTAGGACACCAATCCTACAAGGAGGCTAAAACTACCCAAGGTAATCAAGAACAAATTCAACCACATGAATATGAAGATCACTGATTATTTGTTTCTCCAACAAATGATTTTGATAACTAATTCAGCTCTATGCATTCAAAACCCTCTCAAACAAATTATTTTCCTACTTCACTCAAACTTGCATCATATCATATTGATTACGTCTAATAACCTTTAACACCTACTCCTCCACTCTTCTCAATTCTTCATGCCTCTTCTCAGCTCTACCCTTGACCCTTTACAAATCTCTTTTTACTTCCTCTAGCTTGCTCACATCCTCATAATTAACACTAGCTCAAATGAGAAAATACATTCAATTTATATACATGACTCATCATAAAAACAACCACATGTTGGACAAGACCATTAAGGTTGGTCAAGAAAACATTAAAACAAAAATACAGACTCATTTAAATTACCTAGAAAAACCATACTTGTTCACAAGGACTAAAATACAATCTTTCTCCTCCAATGAATGCACTAGAAACTCCAAGGGCACACTACATCACCATCATGACTCCATCATATCCCCATAGATCAATGATAATATCTTGTATCCTTCAGAAATCCCGAGAACCTTTGCATCATCCATTACCCACATCAAGCACACCAAGAAGAAAGCACCTCTAGCTAGGTCTCAAGCACCTGAAAATTACTTCACAAGATCAAGAAACTTATCATAGAAAAACACTTCATCAAAACTTGTGTAGCATATAAAAAGGAAGGTATTGACCTCTCATATCTCATAAAACTTATTGTAATAAACAACTCAAGACACAAGGCACCAAAGTAACTCCTTCTCTAACACTTCTCAAAATGGTAGATAGGTCTCAAAACTAGGTCTTCAGGATCAATATGGTTCACTCCTCTAAACTCTTCAAAAAGTCACAAGTATCATTTTTATGGAAATAAATTAGTGTCTAAAAGTTGAAACAACTCACTCTAATCAACAAATAAAGGCATAAGGCTTCATAAATCATACATATATGAAACTGCTCAAACTAGGTCCTAGGTCTTAAGAACCAGTCTTGAGATAACTTATCTCAAACACCTCTAAGGAAAATTCCAGATAGGACCACCACCTGGAACATATCAAGGGCATCCTAACACACTTCCTCAACCACTCATAACCATGTGTCACATGGATAAAACATCACTACCATATATGTTCCAACAAGCTTCTAGATAGGCCTAATAGAGCTATTTAGGCCAGTAGGATTTCAACATAAAACCATCTCTTCAGATCAAACCAAGAGATATACCACATCATATAAGAATATTACAAGCTCTCCCTAATTATAAATCACTACTACATCATTCGAGAACAACACACACACCTCATACCATCATGACTGGTTTTTCACACACTAACCTTCTAGCAGTAAACCAACTTTGGAGACTTGTCACACCAATTTTCTCCACTTAACCAATCCAAAAATCTTCATGTTAATTTAGAAGACATCTCAAGTTCTTTGAAATAGTTTGGTTCTTTTTATGAAACCTTCATTTTACTAGCTGACTTGGAGCATGAAAATACTACCAAAAGGAGCTCTATAGGATCGTCTTCAATCCCAAATCATCACATTAGCCTTTCCATATAATTTTATGAGCATAGCATGCATATTTCTCCTATCACTATGAAACTAGGGTATTAAGGATGGTTTAGACCACCTTCCCTTCTTATAAATCATTTATAAAGATTAGGACATCATTTAACCTTGTTCTAAATATAAAAATATATTAGTTCCATGCCTTAACTATGGTGAAAATCGTAGGACCCCTTGAAACTATTTTACAAGCAAATGAGAATTGTAAACTTGACCTATCGAGCTGAGAATGACATTATAAGAGCTTGGTAGAACCAAAATTGACCTTTCTTATAATTCCTTCAAATTTTTGACCTGAAATTTGGCATGCACCTTTGCAATAACCTCATACATCCTTTTAAATTCGTATTCATGTTTGATCATACCTAGAACTCACCACACACCATAGTTTCCCTATGTCTACCTTGCCTTATATCAATAATATACTTCAAAAGACCTTGTACCTACACTATAAAATTGAAATATGACCTTGGACACCTCAAACACCTAATATGAAATCTCACAATGCTCCAACATGCTTATAATTAACTGATTTGATTCATTATTCAATATACCATGCCATCCTACTTGAATTAGGTCTAGGGATAGGCATAATTAGGTTTGTATCACCTCATGACTCAAGAAAACTAACCTTGGAAACCTCTTATAGACTCATTAACACCTCTGACATATCAAACTAAACATATTACACACCATGAAGACCTCTGACTAGATTTGGATCTCACCCTCAACACATAGTTTCTTGACCATGTCTTAAGATCATGTAAATGCACCAAGACAACATATGGAAGACAACAAAATTAGACGTTACCAATCAACCTTCATCCTTTACTTTGATTGACACCTCATGAAGACACTTATGCCACCTAAATTCCCTTGTCAATCAATGACATTTGACATCAATGACAACTACACAGACACAATGCCCAACAATATCCCCCTTTGTTATTGATGGCAACCACCTTCAAAAACATTGATGGCAACCATACAAACACACACATTTAAGATACTCTACAAACCTCTTTTCATGTTTCTAAGCATACTCTCCTCCTTTGACATATAATGACAAAGGCTACATGACAACTTGACATGAAAACAAACAACATCAATGCAAAAACAAACTTACTTTCTCCTCCTTAGACTATATTCTCTTTCTCTTGACTAGAAAGGTGACAAATGATCTTATAGACCTAGTCTTCACTCTTTCAATACTCCCCCTGAGAAACACTCACTATATGGGTCTTCATACTGACTATAGATAGATTTAACTTATTTTCATTGAGACATATATCCCCCCTAGAACTATATACTAATGGCCTTCATACATCTTGATTCAACATTCATTGGGAACATGAGGTACAACTTTTCAACCTTGAGAGTGTATAAGCATTCCTTATAACTTTTTTAGATCATGACATATGGAAATACTTGAAAACTTTTTTTATGCCTCTTCATACCAATATACTTATCAAATTTCCCTTAACACATGCACATCCACTCACCTACCAGTTCATATTACTTGTAATTTCTTCTCATAATTTTTTAATGGAGTCCTACACTGATGTCATGCCTAATAAAACCTTATCATTGTACCTAATCATTGGATCTTCTTTAGCATAGTGAACTCATCTCCCCCTAAGATGATGCATCCTGACTCTATTTCAGACCTGATATCATCACAGTGGTGGATGAATTAGAGGTAGAGGTCACAATATGGATGAATTAGAGGTCGAGGTCATAGTGGTGGAAGAGGTGACTTCCCTCATGGAACATTTTTTACGTGTAGATCCATTGATCATTATAGATGTGAATGCCCTCATAACATTATTTTTTCGTGGTAAGGAAAGAATCACAAGTTTGAATAATGTCCAGATTTGTATAAGTATATGAGAAAGCAACACAAGCAAGATAAGGGTGCAGGAATGGTTAGAGTACAAAACACTATGGAAGATTAGGGGACTCCAAAGTTAGCACCTGATCTTGAGATGTTTCCCATGTTAGTCACTACACGCACTGAGGCTACGTGCACTTGGGAAGTTCTGAAGTAGAAACATGTTATTTCAAAATAGGAGGTGATAAATGTGAAGTATCCAAATCATGCCCATCAAAAAGCGGTATATCAAGAGACTATGAAGGTCATTAGAAACTTACATGGTGAGATATAATGTTTGAAGGAGCAATCGTGGAAGTTGGAGCAGGGGAAGGCAGTTGAGCTTCCTTAGAAATATGTTAACGATTTGAAAGAGGTTTGTAAGATGTTGCACTAGCAAAATATCATTCCTTTATTAGGGGAATGGTTGAGGGAGAAGATATCACACGTTGGATATGAGAATGAAAGAAAAATATTACATGTTAAATTATCTCCTCACAGTCTTGAATATGATAATGAGACCACTTTAAATACAATTATTGATGTGTGGCTATTGAGTAATATATGGATTGATACATGTGCAAAGGTGAATGTACTCACTTTATATATGTGGAATCAGATGGGAACACCACCATTATAGCCCTCTTCAAATGTGTTATATATGGAAAACAAGACTAGAGCCATGCTTGTTGGGGTACTGAAAGATGCCACTATTACTATATAAGGGGCCAAGTTAACTTGTAACACCTTTGAAAAACTATTATATTTCACTTTTGCATTACAAGCAATCACATGTGATTTTCTTGATGTGGTGTGCTCCTTTTCTCGTTGAAAATCATGCTTGTTAGGGATAAATCATTTATGCTCTTGGATTCATTAGATTGAAATGTTGATGCTTGCAATAATCCATTTTCACTTCTTATAGGTGAGTTGTAATCTAGTTATGATGTGATTGCAAACTTATCTCTATTAAATGACTCATCCTTGGATCAATTCCATTGATCTAAGGAATGTTTTAAATCTCCTTACCTGGTCTAAATGGTAAAATGAAATTCAGAGGTTGAGAGACGTAACGGACTGAAATTTTGTATGTTTACAAATTCTTTATGGTCTTGTAAGATCGTGCCTGCATTCTGTTGTATGTTTTGTTCTCGGATCTTTCGGATTGATCTCTTTAGGAAATTTAACAACGCTAAGTGGAATGAAGCCTGCTTCATGACTATGAAGGGAATCTAAGTCCTAAACCTATGAAGATTTATCCTAACGGTATTCTAAACTAAGGTAAATGTACCTACTTCCTAGCTATGTCTACTTATACGGGTGACAATCTATCCTAAGCTTCTTATTCTATGTTAGGATGGGGAAAAACCTAAGGTGATGCTAGGTATACTCTTAACCTATTACCTACTACTAAATTGGTATGAAATATGACCTATCTTAAGTGGGAAAATCACCTAAGGCAATTTTTATAAACCTAAGGTAAATACTTTCTAAACTAACCTAAGGTCATAACCTAAGTTAAGGACCTCTATCCTAAACTAATGAAAGGGACCTAAGGGTCATATGGCAAGTTGGTGATAGTTGCAAAGGAATTTATTTGATTTGATTTTCGAATTAATAGGAAGTACTGCCATTTTTGGGTAGAGACATGTAAACTTGGTGGAAGCTTACGTGGAATCATAGTTAAAATTAGAAATGCATGCAGAGCTTGAAATAACATTCACCAATTTTGGAAGGCAATGGGAAGGAGATACAGGCGGGAGATTGGGGAGTAATGGCATTAATGAATCTCGATTTTTGTGAGCAACCCGTCTTGGAAATAATAAGGGTCAGGATTTGTTGGAGGTTTGTTGGCCTTGCATGCTTTGTGATTTTTACTCTGCATGGAGCTATCTAGTTCTTCGAACCAATAGTTTCGATTTTCACTTTGTGGCTATTTTTGATTTCTTTGGTTTATTTTCGATTCAAGGAAAGTATATGAGGCATTGGAGAAAGAGATGTTTGGTTGTTGATCTATCTTAGGGGAGAAGAAAAGTTGGAAGCTCGACTGGAAGTCTCCTTCGAATTGGTAAAAGCACTATTAGGCATGATAGGCTCTACCCATTAAGATTTCTTGCTTTCCTCTAAATGTTTCATTAAAATAACTAGATGATCTCATGAGATAAATGGTTACATGTTTTGTCTAGTTATTTACTTTCATGATTGATGGAATCTCTGTGATTTTTAGATATGAATCCATTGCATGATAATGTTAGTCTTTGGATGTTTTTATCTGAGTAAGTTCAATGGTGACCATGCATATGGAACTTTTGAGGATTTTGTGTTTGAGGCTTTAGAACTCACACTCGGGACTGTCTACTCAAAAAGAGCTTGAGTAAATGGTATTTTGATTTGATTTGAACTGGTAGTCTCTTTTAAAATCTTCTCTTTGATGCATCTTTGAGTTTGAAGAATTTGTAGTACTTCTGTCCTGAACTATACAATTTACTTTGAACATGTGAATTGGCGTGAAAACATGTGAGGATATTCTATTTTCCTCTGTTCGGGGTAACACGCGTCTTGTTTTTTAACTGAAAGTGTTTGATTGTTTTGAAGAAGGTGCATGACCTTTTATGAAATTGTATCTTGTTGTGAGGATATAGAACCCCTGGTTCGAAACTGTATTATTTACTTACCTTTCGGTATGAATTCGAACTCTTTTGAAAGAAATCGATAATGGATTTTTGATGTATATGGAAGTGTCTGTGTTTTGTACTTCAACTTAAGTTAAAACTGACTGGAACAATTACCTTCTCTGCACTGTAATTCTCTGCCTCGATCTTTTTGTGCTAAGATGGAGTTGTGAAAGTTATTATAGTTGGGATTTCTATTACAGTTTGAATACGTGGTGATTGTAGAAACTTTCTTTGACTTGATACTTAGTGTTGGGTTTTGTGTTCTCTTTTAGATCCATTCGAATGGATTTCTTGGGTTTTTAAAAGAGAAAGGAGTTGAATACTCTTGTAGACTATATCTTGTTTTGATAAGATTTTATACTTTAGCTTCGGGATTGTACTGTATAACTTTTCTCTACAGTATGAACCCAAACTTGTGTTTAAACAATGTTGAATAGATGAATATGGATTTTGGCATTATATACATCCTTGATTTATTTTTGTATTTGAACTGGGATGGTGTTGGTATTGATGTTCTGATAAGGTTCGAATTCGTAAGGAAAATAGGAGTATTGTTTTCTTTAAAACTTCATGTTTGGTTTGTGTTCTCTTTTGGAACTTGTGAAAGAACTTCTAAGTTTTAAATGAAATTTGGAATTCAATTGATGAATACAATGGTGAATGAATTCTAGGTTCAGATTTTTTCTATTGAGTTTCCTTTAACTTTTGGGAAGTTAAGTTCTGTTTGCTTGAACTACTCTATAGATCGACTCTCTTCCATGTTGTAGAGTGTTTACTCATTCTAGGTCTGTTCAAATTCTTGAATTCGGCTTTCTTCCCTTTCTGATCTTGGATGAAGTAACGTGAACTCACTCTTCAGAAACAGAAACTTCCTTGTGAATTGTTTAGTTTAACTTGTTACTAGTTGGTTGTGGAAAGTTCATGGGAATAGTTGTATGTTCAGGAAACTTTGGGACTATCATTTTTGGTACTTGGAAAACCAAATCATCCCCGTTTGATCCTTCTTGATCTCGGCTAACTTGTATAGAATCAATGGTCGTGTCGGTTCGGGAAGTTTGTGAGCTAAGTCTGACCTGTAGAAAGGAAAACGTAATCATTTCTAGTTTGACTATTTTGAATGAATGAGTCATGCATCATTAGGATATTGTTTTCCGATGGACTCCTTTCTGTGCACTCAATAATATTATGAATCTTCCTTGGATGGACATGAGTAAGAGATAATCCTTGTGTAAGTCTTGCTTTGATTTTTGGAATGTATGATTTCAGATCTCTGAATGATATCTTCTATAATGTAGAATATACTTAAGGATTGTAAGTAGGATGATGACTATTTTGATTCTCTTCCATTCTTGGATTGGTTTGGGATTATTGTTATCAGATGTTGTCTCTTAAATGGTGAATCCTTTTCTTGGTTTCCTTGATTGATGCAGTTATGTAGGTAGTCAGTTATGTACTTTTTGAACTTGATTTCTATCTCTTAGATGAATGGTGAATCATGGATAGTCCGTATTGATTCTTCTTCTTATTTATTTAAGTTGTAGGATGAATCATCCTAAATATGGACTATGCTGAAATGAAATTGTCTGTACATGATTCTAGAAACTTGGTAAAATGACAATAAGGTTTTTGGTTCTGAAAGTAACTCTTTTTGTTACATAGTAAAGTTAAATTTTGTATTTCAATTCAGAAAGAATTATGAAATAATTAGACGACAAGATCTATTGTTTGTTTTAAATAAGTAATTGATTGGGTCAATTCTTATATGATATAATGTAGTAGTTGTTGATTATATTATGCTCTTTTCTTAAAAGTGAATTCAGACTTATTATTTGTACTTCTTTTATGGTTGTTATTACTTATGCTTATTGGTATGATATATTAATTGTTTCATTAAAGCAGAGTTGTTTTAATGGAACAATTAGTGGAATGCACTTTGTTTTAATGCTTAGTGCTTATCATGCTCAGTTCAATGAACTGACCCCATGCTAGCAATTTTTGTAGATGGACTTCCCTAAGTGATAAAAGAAGGAATTTTTTTTTATGATGTATTGGCTGATTTAAAGTCTGGTTCTTTTGTAAAGAATTTTGATTCATTCTTGAGTTGTATTGAAAAAGAAAAGTTATATTATTTTATGATCTTAATGTTGATTGACATGCAGTATGCCTGAAATGCATAGTCTTGTAAAGTGTATATTTTATCATGATGAATTGAAAGGTTTGGAGACTGACTCCAAATTATGTTGTAAATTCTCTTGTACTTTGTATGAAGGAAATAGTAATTCTATCTTGTTGATATTATTTATATCTGTTTGTATACCTATTACTGTTATCATTTAATAAGTTGGAATAAGGGAATATTTCAATCTCCCTTACTAAGGTGTAACTTGTTAAGTTGCATAAGATGTCGTTCTCTATCTAAACTAATTATAGTATAATAATGAAATATGTATCATGGACATACAATTAAACTATATGAGTGGTGAATGATAAAAAGGTTATGTTAACCCTAACATTTAATCATGTAGAGGAAGACTCTTCCTCTCTCAAAAGAATGAAAAATAAAAGGAATGGTGGTTATGATCGTTAATCTTTGTACTTCGTTTTATATGAAGTAAACTCTAGCTAAACCTAGATGGATGATACACCTTCTTTGGACAACTAAGTTGCATTAAAATTAACTATTTGATGTTTGCTGCCCTGTTTTTGGGATAACTTCTTGTTATGCTGAGTTAATGAACATAAATGTGATCATGAGTTAATAAAGTTCTTAATATAAATCAGATTAATTATAGATAAAGAACTTAATGAATGTTGGAATTAGGGTTAGGCATGGTTGCTGCAATCTGAATCTTAATCCAAATTTAATTATGAATTAATGACCACCAAGGGGTATGTACATCATGATGAAGCAGTTCTAACGGATGTTGGCACATGCCAACTGCAGGACTGTACCTTTGAGAAGACTAAGGGATTCTCAAGGATACAGTGTTGCAGTTGACATGTGGCAACACCCTTCTGTATTTTTTCATCTAGATCTACACACATCTGGACTTGAACTTAGTTTCTCTCTAGGTCAAGTTAGTAGCATGTTTAGAATAGGAAGTAGCTTTCTATGACTCAGGGTACCTAGGCACATTCGGTCAACTTAGGTCGGTCGAGTATGCCCATATACCCTAAG
Organism: Taxus chinensis; assembly: GCA_019776745.2. Taxonomy (NCBI): domain Eukaryota; kingdom Viridiplantae; phylum Streptophyta; class Pinopsida; order Cupressales; family Taxaceae; genus Taxus; species Taxus chinensis. The sequence goes on along the minus strand of CM034150.1, from coordinate 881,805,450 downwards.
TCATCGTGAGCGTCTCCCTATAACAAATTATGTCAGTAACTTGGGTTAGGGTCAAACCTTGGGCAAGTGGACTACAGAAGTCAGTAAAGACCATTCTAGATAACAGTAGAGTGAGGTGAAGGATGTATTTCGAATTGACGAGTATGTTGTCTAGGAATAGTAACATGAACAGTATGTTGAAAATATTTGGCCAAAGTATCGCAAGCTGCTGGTTGCGTTGTCCTATGTCACCTAGTTTAAAGAAACGTGATGTCAGATGAATATTGGTAACAAATATTCAGATAGGTTCTTTAAATAGATCACTCAATACCCAGAATAGGGTAGGAAAACCAAGTATACGTAGTATACATAAAGTATTCTATACTTTAAGACAAACATGAGAGATCGGTTAGTAACCGAGTCATGAAATGAGAGATCGGTAATTTACTGAGTCATTATAACTGCATATGGTTATCTGTTATGAGATTGATTGGCATGGAATGTGTGTTCTAAATTATGTTTTATTTAGAACAGAGAACATTGTGTACAAAATTTTTTTCCCTTGTTTCTAAAGTCTTAAAATAGGAATGTTACATCTTGGTATCAGAGCTGAAGGTTGCAACTCTTGGACCTATTGTGTCCATAATCTGATAAAACTTAAATTTTCTTGTTAACAGAAAATGGTTAGAACAAGAGGAAATGTTGCAAATAATCCTCCACCTGGGGAAGGAGCAGTAACTACCCAAAAACTTGATGAGATCCTTGCTTCCCTGTTGGACACGAAGGGATCATTTGGCTGTACTTGAACAACAAGTAATGGGAAATGAGGAGGAAGAAGATGCTAGTAATAATAATCAGCCACCTCCTGAGGACAACACCAATTTAGGTGTTGATAATAACAATGTGAACATACCTGATCAGCCTGAAAACAAAAAGGCTAGGCTGGCAGCTGAACTCACTAATGATATAAAAAGGATAAGTCCACCCAAGTTTGATGGCACCACATTAGGAGATGGAGCTAAGAATTGGCTCAGCTAAATGGAGAAGTACTTTGCAATAAGGAATTTCTCAGAAGAAACAAAGGTGATTCTGGGGAGCATATCAGCTTTCCCATGAGGCATCTTCATGGTGGGACAACCGTAAGGCTGAGTTGAATATTGATGAAACTAATATCACTTGGGATCAATTTAAAGGTTACTTTAGGCAACATTTGGCTACCGTAACTTTATTATGATCAGAAAATGACTGAATTCCAGAACTTAGCTCAAGGAAAGCTAACTGTAACTGAGTATTGGGAGTGGTTTACTAAACTCCTTAAGTATGTACCTCAGTATCAAACTGATGAGAAGTTCAGGATATGAAAATTCATCATGGGATTGAATCCCATTATAGGAGGAGAGGTGGATGTTCACAGCCCAACCATGATGGAAGGGGTTGTTGAAAAAGCCATAAGGTAGGAACAGAAATTGAAGGAAATTTCTTCTCATAAAGAGGAAGTAAGGAAGAAAGTCCTCAAACTCCTCTTCATCATCTCTTGCACCTAAGAAAGGACCATGGAAGAAATTTGGAATGAAAAGTAAGTTTTCAGCTGATAATAGTAAGAAAGTAGCAACAAATAAGTCTGTTGGTAATGCATGAAACAACTTTGTCAAGAATAATAATAATGGACAGAAGTCCTATGGAGGTCAGAATGATAACTCTAAGGCTGGAAATAAATCTGAGCCTAGAAAGGGACCTATAGGAGGCTGTTATAACTATGGAAAAGATCATTACGCAAATCAATGTCCTTTGAAAAAGGATGATCGTAATCAATAGCACAAGATACACTGCAGTAGCTAACAAGTAGGCTGAAAAATAGGCCACGCCCATAGAGGTTCCAGGTAAGTTATTTGGCATACCTATAACTATTATTTTTGATACCAGAGCTACTAAATGTTTTATTTCTAGTAAATTAGCATCAAAACTAAAAAGAAAATCTGGAAACATGGATAAAACATGGACTGTACATTATGGAAACAATGTTGTTCATACAGTTAGTATGTGTCTTTTTGGAGCAGTCCTTGACTTACCTAGTTTTTCCACTGAAGTTGATCTTTATGTTGCACCTTTGGGGTCTTATGATGTAATCATAGGTGTTAATTGGTTAGCTGAACATAAGGAAAAAGTGGACTATTTTGAAAAACATATTAGTTGTTTAGATGACCTACAGAAAACAATAGAGATTCAGGGTGTGAAACGTGAGATTTCTGTTAGGAAACTGTCAGCTATGCAACTTAAAAAGGCCAAAAATAAAGGTTGTACCTTATATGCAGTAAAGATTTCAGAAACTGCTGAAGAGAACAGTGATGTCATGGAACGATATCCACTGTTACGAAACTACAGTGATGTGTTTCTGGAAGAGTTACCAGGTCTTCCACCCAAAAGGGAATTTGACTTCACAATTGAAATCAAGCCTGGAACCGAGCCTATTTCTAAGGCACCATATCGAATGACTACTATAGAATTAGTAGAGCTTAAGGCTCAATTGCAAGAAATTTTTTCTAAAGGTTTGATTAGACCGAGTGTTTCACCTTGGGGAGCACTAGTAATTTTTGTGAAAAAGAAGGATGGAACACTTAGATTGTGCATTGATTACAGAATGTTAAACAAAGCAACAATCAAGAATAGATATCCACTCCCTAGAATTGATGATCTATTTGATCAGATGCATGGAGCATCGGTATATTCTAAGATAGATCTTTGATCTAGATATCATCAATTACGGATTAAGGATGAGGACATTCATAAAACAACTTTTAGAACAAGGTATGGACATTATGAGTTCACAGTTTTACCTTTTGGATTAACAAATGCACCTGCAACTTTTATGAATTTAATGAATAATATCTTTCAAGAATACTTGGACAAATTTGTGCTTGTATTCTTGGATGACATTCTCATATATTCTAAAAGTATTGAGGAACACCATGAGCATTTGAAGATAGTTTTGGAAATTTTGAGAAAGAGACGGTTATATGGTAAGCTATCTAAATGTTCTTTCTATGACACAAAAGTGCACTATTTGGGACATGTAATAAGTAAGAATGGAATTGTTGTAGATCCTTCTAAAATTGTAGCTATAACTGAGTGGCCTGCACCAAAGAATGTACATGAAGTTAGAAGCTTCATGGGTCTTGCTGGTTACTATAGAAAATTTGTAAAAGGATTTTTCTAAAGTGGTTGCACCAATAACTTCATTACAGAAAAAGGATAAGAAGTTTGTGTGGAATGAGAAATGTGAATCTGCATTCAGAACTTTGAAGGATCAGTTAACATCAACACCTATTCTAGCAGTACCAGACCCTAATGGAGACTTTACTGTTGTAATAGATGCATCTAGGGAAGGTCTAGGAGGTATTTTGTTACAAAATGATCATGTCATAGCTTACGAAAGTAGAAAACTAAAGTTACATGAGTTGAATTATGCTCCACATGATTTAGAGCTTGCTGCCATTGTTCATGCACTACAAGTTTGGAGGCATTATCTGCTTGGTAAACCTTTTGAATTAAAAACTGATCATCTTGGGCTGAAGTATATTTTCACTCAGCCAAATCTAAATGCAAGACAATGAAGATGGTTAGAGTTTTTGTCTCAATATGATTTTGACATAAATTACATCAAAGGTAAGGAAAACAGAGTAGTTGATGCTCTAAGTCATAGGAAGCACATTTCTGCTCTTATAACATTGAGAACTCAGTTTAAGGATGAAGTAAAAAGTGTTATGGAATCTGATTCTTACTTTCAGCAAGTAAAAATAGTGCTTGCTGCAGATCCAAATGATGTGAGGTATAAAGGTTTTCACTTTGACAATGAAGGAATCTTAAGATTTGAAAACAGAGTATACATACCTTCGCTAAATGATTTAAGAAAGAAATTGTTAGCAGAATTTCACAATTCACCTTTCTCTGGACACCCAGGTATTACAAAGATGTTTGCTGATATAAGACAACAATATTTCTAGAAGGGGATGAAAAAGGATGTTATTGATTTTGTGACACATTGTTAGAATGTCAATGTGTTAAAGCTGAACATATGCATCCAACCGGTTTATTGTATCCTCATAGCATACCACAGTACAAATGGAAAGTAATAAGCATGGATTTTGTACAAGGGTTGCCTATGTCAAGAAATAAACATGATGTTATTTTGGTAGTTGTTGATAAACTAACAAAAGTAGCACATTTTATTGCTTGGTAATCTGAAGGATGATTCTCCTGTTTTGGCAAAGAGGTTTGTACATGAAATTTTTAGATTACATGGAGTACCTGAATTAATCATATCTGATAGAGATCCTAGAATGACTTCAAGGTTTTGGTAAACACTTAATGCAACTCTAGGAACTAAGCTGAATTTTAGTTCTGTGTATCATCCAGAAACGGATGGACAGACTGAAAAAGTTAATCAAGTTTTAGAGGATATGTTACAAATGTATTGTATGGATCAGCAGTATAAGTGGGAAGAGTACCTTCCACTAGTTGAGTTTTCATACAATAACACATATCATGCCTCTCTTAAGATGGCACCTTTCGAAGCACTATACGGAAGAAAATGCAGAACCCCCATTAGTTGGGACAACATTGAGGATAGAGAGGTAATTGGACCTGAAATCCTTACTGGAAATGGAACAACAAGTTAAAATGATTCATGAATGCTTGAAAGAAGCAGCAGATAGGAAAAAGAGTTATGTTGATTTAAAGCAGGTTGATAGGAAATTTGAACTTGGTGAGAAGGTCTTTCTTCAGGTTAAACTGAAAAAGAGCTCTATAACTTTTGGCAAGGCTACCAAGTTATCACCTTGTTACGTGGGACCTTTTGAAATAGTTGAAGTAATCAACCCTGTAGCTTACCATTTAGCATTACCTCCTGCTTTGTCATGAATGCATGATGTTTTCCATATTTCTTTGCTTAAGAAATACATTTCAGATTTATCACATGTGTTAAATTGGAATTCCTTGCAGGTCCAAGACCCAGGAATAATCATGGTTAAACCCATACGAGTGCTGGAAACTCGCCAGTTGCATTTAAGAAATCATGAAATAAGTCAATGTAAGGTCCAGTGGGACCAGTTTAATGAAGAAAGTGTAACCTGGAAAATCTGGAAGATATGAAAACTGATTTTCCATATTTATTTGAATAGAATTGATTCTGATGACTGATAAAAATTTGTGATTTTATCTTTATATGACAATAAGTCTGCCAGTTTTGGGCAGATAACTATTTATTTTTAAATAAATAGCTATGTGAATGTTGATTTCTGGAACTTTAAAATTCTTGATATTGTTACAAACATATGATAAGAAAGTGAATAAATTGATTTTCCTTAATGCAATGGTCAAAATAAGATAATCATCAGGATGATGATTCTTTTTAGGAGGGAAGTATGTAACACCTTTGACAAACTGTTATATTTCTCTTTTGCATTGCAAGCATTGACATGTGATTTTCTTGATGCGGTGTGCTCCTTTGCTTGTTGAAAATCATGCTTGCCAGGGATAAATCATTTCTGCTCTTGGATTCATTAGACTGAAATGTTGATGCTTGCAATAATCCATTTTCACTTCAGATAGGTGAGTTGTAATCTAGTTATGATGGTTGCAAACTTATCTCTATTAACTGACTCATCCTTGGATCAATTCCATTGATCCAAGGAATGTTTTAAATCTCCTTACCTGGTCTGAATGGTAAATTGACATTCAGAGGTTGAGAGACGTAACAGACTGAAATTTTGTATGTTTACAAATTCTTTATGGTCTTGTAAGATCATGCTTGCATTTTGTTGTATGTTTTGTGCTCAGATCTTTCAGATTGATCTCTTCAGGACATTTAACGGCGTTAAGTGGAATGAAGCCTGCTTCATGACTATGAAGGGAATCTAAGTCCTAAACCTATGGGATCTATCCTAACGGTATTCTAAACTAAGGTAAATGTACCTACTTCCTAGCTATGTCTACTTATACGGGTGACAATCTATCCTAAGCTTCATGTTCTATGTTGGGATGGGGAAAAACCTAAGGTGATGCTAGGTATACTCTTAACCTATTACCTACTACTAAATTGGTATGAATTATGACCTATCTTAAGTTGGAAAATTACCTAAGGCAATGTTTATAAACCTAAGGTAAATACTTTCTAAACTAACCTAAGGTCATAACCTAAGTTATGGAAATCTATCCTAAACTAATGAAAGGGACCTAAGGGTTCATATGGCAAGTTGGCGACAGTTCCAAAGGCATTTATTTGATTTGATTTTTGAATTAATAGGAAGTACTACCAGTTTTGGTAGAGACATGTAAACTTGGTGGAAGCTTACGTGGAATCATAGTTAAAATTAGAAATGCATGCAGAGGTTGAAATAGCATTCACCAATTTTGGGAGGTGGTGGCAAGGAGAGATAGGCGGGAGATTGGGGAGTAATGGCATTAATGAATCTCAATTTTTGTGAGAAAACCATCTTGGAAACAATGAGGGTGGATTTTTTGGAGGTTGTTTGGTCTTGCATGCTTTTTGATTTTTTCTCTGCATGGAGCTATCTGGTTCTTCGAACCAGCAGTTTGATTTTCACTTTGTGGCTATTTTTGGTTTCTCTGGTCTATTTTCGATTCAAGGAAAGTATATGAGGCATTGAGAAAGAGATGTTTGGTTGTTGATCTTTCTTGGAGGAGAAGAAGAGTTGGAAGCTCGGTTGGAAGTCTCCTTTGAATTGGCAGAAGCACTATCAAACATGATAGGCTCTACCCATTAAGATTTCTTGCTTTCCTCTAAATGTTTCATTAAAATAACTCTACTCTCTTGAGATATATGGTTATTTGTTTTTTTGGTTATTTACTTCATGTTGATGGAATCTCTATGATTTTTGGATATGAATCCATTGCATGATAATATTAGTTTTGGGTTGTTCTCTCTCTGAGCAAGTTCAATGTTGAAATTCATATGGAACTTTCGAGGCTTTTGTGTTTGTTTTGAACTCACATTTGGGACTTTCTTCTCAAAAAGAGCTTGAGTAATTGGTTTTTGGTTGAGTCTGAACTGGTAGTCTCTTTTGAAATCTTCTCTTTGATGCATCCTTGAGTTTGAAGAAGTTGTAGTACTCCTGTCTCGGACTGTACAGTTTACTTTGAACATGTAATGGCGTGAAAACGTTTGAGGATATTTTATTTTCCTCTATTCTGGGTAACCCACATCTAGTTTTTATCTTTAAGTCTTTGATTGTTTTGAGAGAAGGGTGCATGACCTTTTATGTAACTGTATCTTGTTGTGAGGATATAGAACCTCTGGTTCGAGACTGTATTGTTTACTTACCCTTCGGTATGAATTCGAGCTCATTTGAAAGCAATCGATAATGGGTTTTTGAAGTATATGGAAGTGTTGTGTTCATACTTCAACTTGTGTTAAATTTGATTTTAACAATTACCTTCTCTGCACTGAACTTCTCTACCTCGATCTTTATGTGCTAGATGGAGCTATGAAAGTTATTATAGTTGGGATTTTTGTTCAGTTTGAGTTCTTGGGTAATGTTGAAATTTTGTTTGACTTAAAACTTGTGTTGGGTTTTTGTATTCTCTTTCAGATCCATTTGAATGGATTTCTGGTTTTTAAAAGAGGAAGGAGTTGAATACTCTTGTTGACTGTATCTTGTTTTTCCTAGATGTTGTACTTCTTCTTTGGGACTGTACTGTATACTTTTCTCTATAGTATGAACCTAAACTTGTGTTTAAACAATGTTGAATAGATGAATATGGATTTTGGCATTATTTGTGTCCTAGATTTCTATTTGTTTATTAACTGAGTTAGTACTGGTATTTGATGTTATTGATACGGCTTGAGCTCCATAAGGAAAAATAGAAGTAATGTTTTCTTTAATCTTCATGTTTGGTTTGTGTTCTCTTTTGGAACTTGCGAAAGAACTTCTATTTTAATTGGGATTTGGAATTCAATTGATGAAACAATGGTGAATGAATTCTTGGATCGAATCCTTTCTATTGAGTTTCCTTTAACTTTGGAAAGTTAAGTTCATGTTTGTTCAAACTTCTTTGTAGATTGACTCTCTTCCATGCTGTAGAGTGATTACTATCCTAGGCCTATTCAACTTCTTGAAATTTGGTTTTCTACCCTTTCTATCTTATATGAAGTAATGTGAACTCACTCTTCAGAAACAAAAACTTCCTTGTGGATTGTTTAGTTTAACTTGTTACTAGTTGGCTGTGGAAAGTTCATGGGAATAGTTGTATGTTCAGGAAACTTTGGGACTATCATTTTTTGGTACTGGGAAAACCAATTCATCCCCATTAGATCTTTCTTGATCTCGGATAACTTGTATAGAATCAATGGTCGTGTTGATTCGGGAAGTGTGCAGCTGAGTCTGTCCTGTAGAAAGGAAAATGTAATCATTTCTAGTCTGACTGTTTGGAATGAATGAGTCATGCATCATTAGGATATTGTTTTCGGATGGACTCCTTTCTGTGCACTCAATAATATTATGAATCTTCCCTGGATGGACACGAGTAAGAGATAATCCTTGTGTAAGTCTTGCTTTGATTTTTGGAACGTATGGTTTCAAATCTCAGAATGATATATTCTATAATGTAGAATATACTTAAGGCTTGCAAGTAGGATGATGACTATTTTGATTCTCTCCCTTCTCGGATTGGTTTGGGATTCTTGTTATCAGATGTTGTCTCTTAAATGGTGAATCCTTTTATTGGTTTCCTTGATTGATGCAGTTATGTAGGTAATCAGTTATGTACTTTTTGAACCTGATTTCTATCTCTTAGATGAATGGTGAATCATGGATAGTCTGTATTGATTCTTCTTCTTATTTATTTAAGTTGTAGGATGAATCATCCTAAATATGTACTATGCTGAAATGAATTTGTCTGTACATGATTCTAGAAACTTGGTAAAATGACAATAAGGTTTTTGGTTCTGAAAGTAACTCTTTTTGTTACATAGTAAAGTTAATTTCTGTATTTCAATTCAGAAAGAATTATGAAATAATTAGACGACAAGATCTATTGTTTGTTTTAAATAAGTAATTGATTAGGGTCAATTCTCATATGATATAATGCAGTAGTTGCTGATTATATTATGCTCTTTTCTTAAAAGTGAATTCAGACTTATTATTTTTACTTCTTTTATGGTTGTTATTACTTATGCTTATTGGTATGATATATTAATTGTTTCATTAAAGTAGAGTTGTTTTAATGGAACAATTAGTGGAATGCACTTCATTTTAATGCTTAGTGCTTATCATGCTCAGTTCAATGAAATGACCCGTGCTAGCAATTTTTGCAGATGGACTTCGTAAGTGATAAAAGAAGGAAAAAACTTTTATGATGTATTGGCTGATTTAAAGTTTGGTTCTTTTGTAAAGAATTTTGATTCATTCTTGAGTTGTATTGAAAAAGAAAAGTTATATTCTTTTATGATCTTAATGTTGTTAGACATGCAGTATGCCTGAAATGCATAGTCTTGTAAAGTGTATATTTTATCATGATGAATTGAAAGGTTTGGAGACTAACTCCAAAATTATGGTGTAAATTCTCTTGTACCTTGTATGAAGGAAATAGTAATGCTATCTTGTTCGATATTATTTATATTTGTTTGTATACCTATTACTGTTATCATTTAATAAGTTGGAATAAGGGAATAGTTCAATCTCCCTTACTAAGGTGTAACTTGCTAAGTTGCATAAGATGTCATTCTCTATCTAAACAATTATAGTATAATAATGAAATATGTATTGGACATACAATTAAACTATATGAGTGGTGAATGATAAAAAGGTTATGTTAACCCTAACATTTAATCATGTAGAGGAAGACTCTTCCTCTCTCAAAAGAATGAAAAATAAAAGGAATGGTGGTTATGATCGTTAATCTTTGTACTTCATTTTATATGAAGTAAACTCTAGTTGAACCTAGGTGGATGATACACCTTCTTTGGACAGCTAAGTTGCATTAAAATTAACCATTTGATGTTTGTTGCCCTGTTTTTGGGATAACTGCTTGTTATGCCGAGTTAATGAACATAAATGCAATCATGAGTTAATGAAGTTCTTAATATTAATCAGATTAATTATGGATAAAGAACTTAATGAATGTTGGAATTAGGGTTAGGCATGGTTGCTGCAATCTGAATCTTAATCCAAATTTAATTATGAATTAATGACCACCAAGGGGTATGTACATCATGATGAAGCAGTTCTAACGGATGTTGGCACATGCCAACTATAGGACTGTACCTTCGAGAAGACTAAGGGCTTCTCAAGGATACAGTGTTGCAGTTGACATGTGGCAACACCCTTCCGTATTTGTTCATCTAGATCTACACACATCTGGACTTGAACTTAGTTTCTCTCTAGGTCAAGTTAGTAGCATGTTTAGAATAGGAAGTAGCTTTCTATGACTTAGGGTACCTAGGCACATTCAATCGACTTAGGTCAGTTGAGTATGCCCATATACCCTAAGTCATCGTGAGCATCTCCCTATAAAAAATTATGTCACTAACCTAGGGTTAGGGTCAAACCTTGGGCAAGTGGACTGACAGAAGTCAGTAAAGACCATTCTAGATAACAGTAGAGTGAGGTGAAGGATGTATTCTAAATTGACGAGTATGTCATCTAGGAATAGTAACATGAATAATATGTTGAAAATATTTGGCCAAAGTATCACAAGCTACTGGTTGCATTGTCCTATGTCACCTAGTTTAAAGAAATGTGATGTCAGATGAATATTGGTAACAAATATTCAGATAGGTTCTTTAAACAGATCACTCAGTACCTGGAATAGGGTAGGAAAACCAAGTATACGTAGTATACAAAAAGTATTCTATACTTTAAGACAAACATGAGAGATCGGTTGGTAACCGAGTCATGAAATGAGAGATCGGTAATTTACCGAGTCATTATAGCTGCATATGGTTATCTATTATGAGAATGATTGGCATGGAAAGTGTGTTCTAAATTATGTTTATTTAGAACAGTGAACATTGTTTATAAAAAAAATTCCCTTGTTTCTAAAGTCTTAAAATGGGAATGTTACATTACTGGGGACTTTGAGGTCTTGGGCTTGTAGAAGCAGATAGTTTCCCAGCATTTCTTGGCCAACGTTGGTGTTACGCGAATAATTCTAATAATTTCTTTAATAAAGGTTATATCAGTTTTGAGAACAAGGAAGAGAAGGTGATTATTCCTTTAACAGATGGACAAGTTGCACCTTATGTAGAGCCCATTAAGTGAGGAAGATCTTAATAGAATTAAATGTGTGCACCATCAGAGATCCTAAAATTATTGAGCCATCTAAAGAAGTTATTATTCAATGGGATGATGCTTAATTTATGAGTGATATAACTAGTGTTGCTTGTGATAAACTATGTGCATGAGACATATGAAAATGGTTGGGCGAGAGATCAAGAATATAGTTACGTGTGTGATTAGGCCACACGTTGTTTGACATTTGAGTCACAACTAGGTACCTTGGTATACTAGTAAAGGAAACCCCGACATATTTATGTGTGCCATGGAAGCTCGGTGGATGGATGAGGGTGATAGAAAAAATATGTTGATTTATACCCTATGAGGAACAATTGCACGCTAGTGGACTACACAGAGAAATAACCTTTTGGAAAGTTGACAAGTGAGAATTTATTTCTCTACTAGGTTTCTTAGGAGCAATGTACCTTCACAAATATGTGAATTTCATGGGAAGGATTGTGCTTTGCACCATGTTCAGAAGTGTGAGAGACTCTAGATGGAGGGGCAGATGGCCTTGTCGCCATCACTCTAGGTACATAAGTTTTACACCACTCTAATTGGTTCTACATGGCATGGTATGTTCATGCAAAATTTACAAGAGCAATAGCTAATTGGGAGGAGATGACCTTAGGTATGATTCATACCTTTGACTATTTTTCTATTAAACCTCTAGTGAATGAAGAATTACAAATTATCAAGCACCTTACGATGGGGGAGAGTGAAAAGGATGAAGAAATCTTGTTAGATATGTTTGGTGAGTTAGACTTAGAGGCACACTTTGATGAAGAACAATTTGGGTGCATCTAGTTAGAAACAAAGAAGGGTAAGCTAGTTTATATGATTGATGATGAAGAAGTGGAGAATATGTATGTTGACCACACTGTAGGTATACATGAGGTCTTGGATAGTGTTGATGAGAAGGCGCGCATGTACCATGAGCCTATGAAAATGAATAAGGTCAATATTGGGACATATACAGAACCTAAAGAGGAAATTATTGGTGACTATTGGTCTGAACAAGAGGTTTCTAAGATCATTGAGCTGGTTCGTTACTTCTAGGATTTATTTCCTTGGGGTTACCATGATTTGAAGGGAATGCATACCTCTTTGAGTGAGATGAGAATAAATTTAAAGGAAGGGGTGCACCTAATTAGGAAGAGGCCTTATAGGATGAATCCTAATTTACACATCAAAGTTAAGGAAGAGATTCATACGATGCTAAAATATGGAATCATTGAGCCCATTGAGGAATTAGAGTGGGTTAGTCCTCTTTATACAAATTGTTGTAGATAATGAAATAGATAAAGGTAAATAGGCCAAGGAGGAATACATGTTATTACGTTGGTTGAAGGTTAAGTGCGCATGTTTCTGATTTTCAATCCAAATTGATTATGTGAGCTTCCGTTTGGTTAGGAAGAACTACCCATAATGTAAATAAAGACCACAAGATACAGTTAATAGCAAAGGTTAGTGGATTTCCTAGCATGAGCTTGATCTAGGAAGTGTGATACTTCCTTGACAGTTGTCAATCCATTGATATATAACTCAATATAAAATAACTGAACATGCAAATAAAAGAAAATAATGCTAGTGTTTTGATTTAGGTATCTTAGATCACTATCAGTATCAATCCAATTAAATGCTTAATAATTAAACTGGTGAAGGTCTCGGGTTAGGTTACAGGATGGGTAAGTGGTTTGAGGGTCACAGAAAGGGTCTGGTTAAGATCAAGTGTAGATTGGGTTGATTTTGGATGATTAGGAATCTTACTGGTTTAAGATAATTTACCAGGCATAGAGATTGACAGCTGTCAGGGTGTGACCGATGACAGTTCAAGATGACAGATATTGGTTACTGTGGATAATGGCAGAATGTTAAAAGTGGGTGTCTAGGCTCTCTCTATGTCTACACAAAGAGTTGGGAATTTTTGTGGTGAGGTTGTAGGTGGGGTATCAGGTTTGGGTGAGGTTTTGTGAGTTTTGAAGGCTGTTAGGGGAGGTTTACTGAAAGTTGATAGGAGACACAGTAACTGACATTGGTTTGGTGACCAATGCTGGTAAAGAGTAGAAACTGATGATGGTTAAGGTAACCGGCATCGGTAGGGGTGAAATGGTAGTAATTAAATAAACCTAGTTTTTGGACTTCTTTGTGATTTCATAGAGAATGGAGGGAGGATGGTTGGGTTCATAATAAATTCAAGAAGACTTAAGGATGCCTAAAGATCAAGTATGGAAAGCTAGAAGGCTATGGGTGGTAGGTTAGGTAGATTGGTAAAAGGTGGGAATGAAGGAATGTATGGAAGAAATAATATCCGGTAATAAAAAGATAAAGAACCTATTAAGTAAGTACATAAATGATACAAATCAAATGCACTTACTTACATTTACATTCCTAGTTGGTATAGGATGGCAGTGGTTGATCCATAAATAACTTCATGGTTAGTGTCGTAGCAATACTTCCTGTAGTGCTCCCGTGATTGCTAATGCATCTAGATGAGTATCGGGTGCTTGTTTAGGCCTATAATTGAGTGTATTCCATTATTTATATGTTGAGAAGTCTCTCATTCGTGCTTGTGTGCAAAATGATCTCTCAAAACTCAGAATGACCAACCCAGGTAAAAGGTTACAAAACTATATATAAGGTAACCGATGACGGGCAAGGTGACTAGTGTCTGTTGAGGGATAACCAATGTCGGTTAAGGTGGGAAATCCTAGGTTTGCCAAAAATAGGCAAATCCTTACTATTTTTGGTGTGCTCTGATTTTCATTCTAGGTCTCAAGTGAGGGTTAACCTTTAGATAAGAGGGAGTATTATTGGAGGATGAATAAGAATTCAATTGTAGGGTTATACTAAGTCCTAGTTGGTTAAGATAAGTAGAGACTCAGTCCTAGTCAATTAATAGACTAAGAATAAGTCTATGATGAAGTGTCTAGGTGATGTAGATAGGTGAGGTGTAAATTCATTTAATTAAAGTAATTACATTAATTAATAGTGCGAAGATGAACATTAAATCAATTGTAAGTAATTAAATTACTATGAATGCGGAGTAAGGGGTCATGGTTAGGTGAATACGTTATGTTAATTAATAAAAGGGGACCAAGGGGAGTGTGACCCAAATTTGGTGTCTACATTTTCCCCTTTTTATTGTGTAGATTGTATTGGTAATTGATGCTAACAAAAATAGGAAGTGGTTTCCCTAAATATAGGTGAGAGTGGGGTTGCCCCAAGTATGGGTGGAGGTGATCCTTCTCAAACTAGGAGCTGATGAGGTGTTAGACGGAGTCAGTGAGTGGTTTGATAAATGGGTAAGTTATGAAAGTGAGGGTAGGTGGGTTGTATGTAAAAGTATGGTCACTATGGATAATGGGTAAGGGTATATTGGGTAATAGGTAAGGTTCATATTGGGTAATGGGTAATGGAAATCAAATGCACGCACACGTATAGATTGCGATACAGTGTCAGGTGGAAGAGCTTTAAAATGATACATCATCCAAGGTCGATAGGTTATCCAAATGAGGTTGAATTGATTCAGGTATCGAGGGTACATGATATGGTCTGGAAAGACAATGTAGGTCAGGTGCAAGAATTTTTAGGCATGATCCAATGCACCAAAGGTTTGGTCAGGATAAACAACATGCCAATAAGTAAGGTAAGGTCATTAGGATAAACACCATGGGTAATAACATCGCAAGGTATAACAATTTTTTATTGCTGCTTTGTCAGTTGTTGGTTTTTACTTTGTAGTTTGTTTTCTTCTGTCGGGCTTAATTGTTCTATCTAGATTTTGATCCATCTCTTGTGCTTTAACTATCAATTATGGCTTATGAGCCTTGGTGTACAAGGGTATAGTCCCTTTCAAAAAACTATTTGCCAATAATAAAAAAAAAACAACATCGCAAGGTATAACAAATACACAAATTCATATTGACACTAGGGCGATGTATTTCAGGTCATGGTATTTTGGGTTGGGCATAGGTAAGGCTGGGGTATAGGTAAAGAACAAGTCCCTAAACACAGTTAAGAAAATGTACTGGTAGTGTAGGCTTCTAGATAGGGTGTAATAGTTACTGGTAAAGGTCAAAATTGGTTGGACCAATATTGTTTATAGGAAAAATGGGCATGGGGTTAGTCAAAGGGTACTGGAGGGTGACTGATGTCGGTTATGTTATAACCGACATTAGTTGGCTAGGGCATGACAAAACTGATGTTGGTCATGTCGATTTGAGGCTAAAAAATAAAAATTTGTGTTTTATTGATTCATTTTGACTTTGCCACTTTTAGAAAATGATAGAGGAGAAGGAGATTATTTGGAAAATGACAGTATGAGGCATTGTCATGAGTTATCGAGCCATGTAGTGAGTGATTGGTGTTCAATCAGTGAGTCTATGAGATCAATTCAATTGATTTGGATTCATTTGGACGTGAGGAGTTGATTTGGTTATGGCAGAGGCGGGAGAGTGAGTAGGTGGACCACTAGTACAGTGGCTAGATGTGCCACCACAGAGATGACATTGAGATGAGGTAGGAGGCAATCAGAACTCGTTATTTGATTGAAAATGGTATCGTTGAAATTGTTTCGGTTAAAAATTTTGGTGGGAGGTTAATTTTGAATTTGTGAGTAAAATTAAAGAGAATGAGGGGTGGGAAAGTCCAATGTAAGCTAAATAGGTGTGGGGAATGAAGCTAGGATAGGTTTGGGTAGATGGGAGTAGGTTTTTAGGTTGTTTTGTAAATTTTTAAGAATGGTGGGATGGGTTTTCAATTTTGGGTGCTGCGATAGAGACCGACATCGGTCATCTTTGGTTGGCATCGGTCAGGTCTTTGGTGACTAACACCGGTTAAATGGAACTAACGATGCTCAAGAAAAACTAGTGACAGTCAAGGTAACCGACAACGGTTAAGGTGGAGAGTAAATAGGAGTAAGAAAGGCTAGGTAGGAAAGGAAAATAGGTGAATAAGGGGTAGCTGGAGATAAATATAGGTAGAAGAGGGTAAAAATATGATTTTGGCGATATGGGATAGGTAATCAGGTGTAGTGAACTAAGAGAATGGGTAATAATGATAAGGGTTAGTAGGCTTGTAGGTGAATTAGGTAAAAGGGGGCAGGCACAATTGATGTGGTTGGGTATGGTTTGTTAGGTAATATGTGATTTGAGGTAGTCAAGTATTGACATGGTTGTGTTTGGTGGATGTAGGCTAGAGATCAACTTAGGATGTGGGACAGAGTACCCCCTTTATTGGTATGGATGTGACCCATCATGACTGTGGAGGAGTGGGTGCATATAACAAAGGTTGGACTTATTAGGGTCTGAAGCTATAGGCAAATAGTTCAAGATCATAGTATGATGGTTTCTCTCATCGACAGATGGGATTCCATAACCAATACCTTCCACTTACTGATGGGGGAGATGACCGTCACCTTAGAGGACATGTACTGGATCCTGCAGCTTCCTATTGTTGGGGAGCTAGTATATTCTATTTCTTCTGAGGCATCGATGGAGCTAATAGTGGAAGTTTTTGGGGAGGTGATGGGTGAGATGAGGTATCACAGTGTGAGCCTAAGCTATGGAGATATGTACGCAACCTATCCATAGGAGACCAGGCTATCTGTACTGATGACGGAGGTGGTAGGTTGTTTTTCTCTACTAGATTCTGAGGGTGGGGGACTCCCATGAGCACTAATGGGATTACTTCAGGATATGATAGAGGAGTAGGTCTACTTTGCTTGGGCACAAAATTTCCTAGTTCAGTTATATAGGGAGCTATGGGCTTATGGGAGATTGCATCGATTCGGGATGTGCTGCACTTTTTTACTACACTGTTGGGCATATGAGCACATCATATGTGTGCATCTATTTATTTTTCCATGTCATAATTTGTTCGGGGGTGGCTTGATTTGAGTTGGATACAAATGCTACATACCAAATGGTTGGAAGCCGAGGGTGGCTAGGGCCATATATGATGTTTCATAGCACATGCAGTTGCTAGAGGGGATTTCAAGAGTTGACATTGTGTAGAGGCCATATATTGGCTATCACTTGTACAGGGAAATGGTAGAGGAGTTGGAGGAGCTCTAAATTTTGAGGTGGATACAGCAGTGTCATGTCGGCGAGCACGATATAATACCTGTAGATAGAGTTAGATGGTAGTTTGGGTTGCCACAAGATGTACCCCCACCTTTTCCACTGTACCGCCAAGATGACGTAGAGAGACCCATGTCTCCACCACATCCGAGTGTGTCGACAGGGTAAGAGGAGTAGGTAGTAGATAGATAGATTGATGATTCAGGAGTCACTGATGGATATAGGTAGTGGTCAGAAACATAACTACGAGCAACACCATTAAGGCCAAAGCAGCCAGATCTTGCTACGGTCACAGTGCAGAGAGATGCATTGCAGGGGCATGTGGCCACTCTACAGGTGAAGATCACAAGTTTACAGGGTCAGTTGACAAGGGCACATGTATAGGTGGCCACCCTATAGGCTCAGGTGACAGCCTTATAGGCCCAGTTGACATAGGTACAGGCACCTGCACATGGTAGAGATCATGTTTGAGTTCAGGTGGCCACCTTATATGCATATGTGGCTAGTTTACAGGGCCAGTTAGCCAATGCACAGGCATAGGTAGTGACATTATGGGCCTATCTTGCAGTACAGGTACCTCCATAGGCCCAGGGATAGGGTTTCATACTATAGGCAGCAGTGTAACAGGATATGTTCCCACGATAAAGGGAGGAGGACGGGGATCATAGGTACATGGACTGAGGCCAATATTAGTAGGGAAGAGCTCAAAGGTTGTTGTGAGACCCATGGAACCACCACATAATGTGTCAATGGTAAGGTTCAGGGATTACCTGAATGAGGCTCATTACTATGAGGATCACCTAACGAATTCCAGGATAGATATCCCTTCATATGGTGAGTATAGAGCCCAACATGCAGCTAGTGAGCGGACGAGATCCTAGACTCATGGTTCAGGGAGTACAGGGGGCGTAGAGCCCATGGATAGGGCTAGGGTGAGGTTACAAGTTCTCCAAGGCTATTCCTGGGTGAGGGTTGGGAGGAGATTAGACCGAGACCTATGGAGGGTGTAGAGATGTTGGAAAGATGATAAACATGTAAGGAGGAGGATACAGGTGAGATTGGCTGAAAGGATATCAGGTGGGGTGATGATTAGTCACTTGATGTGATCATTGTTTTAATTTTTTATATTTATACTGGCATGCGTGTCGAAGATAGTGAGGTTGTATTATGAGATTTTTTGTGATTTTGAGTTTTTATATTGGCCTACATGTCGAAGATAGTGAGGTTGTATCTGAGCAATTTGAGATAATTATATTTATTTATATCTATGTATATATGTATTGATACACAGACTCTCCCATTTATATAGTTTACAATGTTTATTGAATGAATGATGTACTTTATTTTAATTTCCATTCTTATTGTGTATTGATGGAAACTAGGTGAATTAGGCATGATTGAGTTTAGGTCAGTTAGGCATGGTGGAGTTTAGGTCAGTTAGGAATGGTTGAGTTTCAGTCATGTAGGCATGATGGAGTCAAGTATAGGCATGGTGGAGTCTAGGTAAGTTAGGCATGATGGAGTCAAGGTGATTTAGGCATGGTGGAGTTTAGGTCAGTTAGGCATGATGGAGTCAAGGTGATTTAGGCATGATTTGGTCATGTTTTTAGGTTTGATTTAATTTCCAAGTGTTTTGTAGTATGGAAAATAAATGATGATGTATATGTATGTTGTGGTGTAAATTTCCAATTGTTTGATATAATGGAAATGTGGAATGTATGATATGATGATGTAATCAAATGGTAGGTATGTATGTTTATATGTTTTTTTAATTTCCAAGTGTTGTGTAAAATGGAAACTAACTAAGTTAGAATGTGAATAGAAAAAAGGGGGAAAATTGGTTAGGGTAAAGAGTGGCTGAGCTAACCTCAAAGAGCCGCATGCCCTCGGAGTGCTACCTACATAGCCCTGACGAAAAGGGGCCTCAGGCTGATGTAGTTCTCCCATAAGCTAGGGAAGAATATGATGAGGTAGAAAAATAGGTTGGTAGATTTTAGGCATGATTGAGTTGAGGTCAGTTAGGCATGGTTGAGTTTTAGGTTGTTTAGGCATGGTTGACTCTAGGTCATTTAGACATGGGTGATTCTAGGTCATAGGCATGGTTGAGTTGAGGTGGAATGGGCATGGGTGTTTTTAGGTGAAAGAAGAATTCTTAAAATATAGGTGTCAATGGTATGGTCCTATTTAAGGAGGATCAAGAAGTAAGAAAAGAGGTGAACGGTTAGAGGAGAAAAAAGTGTTACCTGATTGAGAAGAACCCTAACCAGTCTATCATACGAAATATTGGCTTATGATCATAAGATCTTAATGGCGTTGCATGATTGACTATTTTATGGGTGAAGAAGGTCACATGATCATGAAATGTCACATTTGCGGCACGTCCCTTGAGTAGGTGGAAGGTTAGAAAGGCAAGGGGGTGAGGTGAAAGAAGGCTGGTTTAGTGTAACCTGGTGTGCGAAAACATGCCTTATTGGCAAGAGACCTGAGATCAAAATAGGCAAGTCCATGACGAAAAAGTTAGATTTTTCTTTTTGATTTTGTTTTTATAGACTGATCGATGCAGGAATTCTATGTGGGATGAGTAGAATATCTCCTTGAGGTCTTTGCATGAATCTGATCGATCTAGGAAGCTTCAGAATACTTTTAATTTTGCAAGAATAGTCTTCTTTTGGTGATAGACTATGTATAATGTGGCTAGCTTTGTATAGTTGTCCTTCGAGGGAGTAGTCTATTTATGGTAACAAGATAGAAAGATTAGATGTCCTTTTTGAGGGAGTCATCATTTTGCTAGAAGTTTGACTCAAGGAGTTTGGAATTTGAAAGTCCCATATATTTATTTTTGAATTATTTTTTTAGACTTTTAGGTCATGGACAAGACTATAGAGAAGGATAGGCTTCTGTTAGTAAAAACCTATAGTACACCAAGGTTAGCTATGAAATATGGGTTTTTAAGTGATGAACGACCATGAGATTTCATCTTAGAACAGATGAAAATTATCCATGAGAATCATGCCATGAGTAGATTTGTGGTACTCATATTTAAGATAAGGCTAAAAAAAGACGGTTAATCACGTGATTCTTGTTTAGTCATTGATCCTTAAAGTAGGTAAATGGAAGGTGAATGGTGATCAATGGATGAGCATTTAGATAAATAGAATGTGATATAGGAGTTGATTCAACAATAGAATTGTCAAATATGCAAGGCATTGAGGGGCTTAGGTTTGGGTTTACCTGCGAGTGAAGACAAACAATAAGCACCTGATCCATATGTATGAGTAACGATATAGGTTCCAAGCCAATTAGGAGAAAAATTTCCCCATTTACTTTTCTCCTCTTTTGTTACATGTTGATTTTCCTTCAGGATGAGGTCTCCATCCTGGAAGTTTCATTCATGGACATGTTTATCATAGGAACGCTTGATAGGTTTTTGGTAGATTTGGAAGTGATTAAGAGTATTGAGATGACGTTCATCTAATAACTTGAGTTGTGCTAAACAGTCTTGGAAAAAACCATCATCGTTGAGCATCTATTTGAGTGAAATATGAAGAGATGGAATATGGACTTCAAGAGGCAGGAAAACCTTTATATCGTAGAGAAAAGAGAAAGAGTGGTAGCAGTTGAGGTATGAATACTAGTACGATAAGCCCAGAAGGCAAAATAAATGTGCATATGCCAATCCTTTACAGTATCGTCAACTACTTTCATAAGAATTTTGGATAAGGTTTTGCTGGTTGATTCCGCTTGGCCATTGGTTTGAGGGTAGTAAGGTGAATAAAAGCTATGTTGAATGTCATAGGCATCACAAAGTTTCCATAAGGTTTTGTTTTTGAACTGTTTTCCATTATCATTAATGAGGTGATGAGGAACACCAAAGTGACAAATGATGTGATGGTTGATGAATTCACATATTTTCTTAGTTTTTATAGAAATGAGAGGCATGGCTTCTACCCATTTAGTGTAGTATTTAGTAGTGGTAATAATCCATTGATGGTGTTGAGAAGAATGAGGATTTATCTCTCCGACAAGATCCAAACCCCATTGAGAGAAAGGCCAAATGTCACGCACGACCTGTAAGGTGTGACGAGGGGTGTGATGAAGATTAGCATGTTGCCGAGACTTCACAAAATGCTTGACATAGTCATAACAATCACAGTTTATGGTTTTCCAGTAATAGCCTAGAAAAATAATGCATTTAGCGATAATTAAACCACTAAAGTGACCCCCACAAATTCTATCGTAAACTTCCTTGATGGTGTACAAAATTCTAGAACTAATAAGGCATCGTAAGAGGATACTGTCAAATCTACATATGTAAAGAAGACCACCCATGATGACATAGTGAGAGACACTTTTTAGAAATGCTTGTTGTCCATTGCGAGTAAGATCTAGAGGTAAAATGCAAAGGGAGAGGTACTCAGCAAACTACTTATACCAAAGGTCATGTGGGTCAGGTTCAATGATTCTGACAAGGTTGACATCTCAAAATAAATAGGAAGGTGATTACATCCTTTATACTATGACAAATTAAGGTCATGGAATTCCATGCAAATGTGGAGTTCCCCCGTTGTTTTTGTGATAGGAACAATGTTAGAGATCCGTTGAGGGTAATCAAGGGGTAGGATGAAGGAAACCAAAAGAAGGTGCTAGAGTTCTTCTTTGACAAGAAGGGAAATGTGAGGATGCATTTTTCGTAGCTTCTATTTCACATGTTTGGCTTTAGGAATAGTGATGATATTGTGGACCACAATGTTTTGGTCAATATTGGACATATTAGGATAGGACCAAGTAAAAGGGTTTTTATGATGCTGAAGAAAACAAGTAAAAGCTTCTTGTTTAGTAGCATCTAAATATTCGCATGTCTTTATAATGTGCGGGTCGTCTTGAGTGTTAATATTGATTTCGATTGTCGATTCATTTAACATGGTTTGTGTCTTCGAAGGTAATGACTGGTGAATATACGAATCTCCTGCACTAAGGTATGTGAGAATAATTCATCATCCTGACATTGAATGACGTTAATAGAAGGTGTATCGTCATTAATCATGTTAGGATACAGGAAGGGAAGAGAAGAGGGAGCCTCGCCATCTCATTGATAAGTTATAGGTCCTAGAGAAATGGTGTTCATGAAAAAAAAAAGTTAGGAGGAATGGATTCTGGATCCATAGACTCCATGGGTGAAGGTGGTGAAGTTGGTGAATGGGGTGAAGAAGATTTATCATCCTCAATAAGTTTGAATCAGGAATTCTTGGGAGATGGTTCAAAAAATCCAATACCACTATGGTATTTTGTTTAAGAGTGGTGCATGAGATGATAGTATGACGACCTTGTTCATAGAAATTAAAGCCAAAGCCCTTCCATGTACAATGATGGAGGAAGGTGTGGGTGAAGCAGCGGTTGGTGAGAGATTAAAGGTCAGATGAAAATGGTCACATTTGGGAAGGTGGCTTGGGAGAGTAGGTAGAAGTATCAAGTCCCCTATATGTTAAGTTGGTGTGAAGGTGGGGAGGACCGTAAGGGAAAACCTCGCCTATGTGGTGATTATAGTGGGGATGTTAGCGAAGGTCACCATACTCTTGAGGGGTTAAGGAATGTGTTGATGTTGTATATGTGGTACTCCCCCAGAGTGAGATGTTGAAAAACACCTTCTAAGGGATTGGTAGTTGGTATAAGGGTAGTGGGAATGGATGAATAACTAGAAGAAGCATTGGTTGGTTGATAAGTAGATGGGTTAGTTACAGAGGCTACAGCAGTAGTGGGAATAAAGGAGTTAGGTGTGGGAGAGGTAGCGGCAATGTTGGTGGATGGGGTCATGTGTGAAGGAGAAGTGGTGGCAGAGGTAGATGCCTTAACTGGTAGAAGGACATCATTAGATCTATACAACATTTTATAGGTTTTGAATTGTGAAGGGTTAGATGGAATGGTATAGTTATGGCCTTCATGTTCAAATTTTACACAATGATGTAAGGTTGAAGGAACACAACCCATGACGTGGATCTAAGGTCAACCAAACAACAAGTTATACTAGAATTCCCCCTCTAAGATGGAGAATAATTCTAGAATGGTATGAGGGCCCACACAAATATGGAAAATGATGGTGCCAAGGGTCAAAGTTATGGCATCATTGAATGAACGCAACATAACTGGGTTATTATACATGTAATTGGCAGGGATGCACATTTGGTTATATGCATGGGAGGATATAATTTTGATGATGGCACCACCATCAATCATAATGCATCGAATACGTATGTTATCAATGTAGACGGAGATGAATAGGGTGGGATCAGGATCCTTTGATTGGAGAGGTACTATCTTGTCGTCAAAGAAACTAAGAGTGACTACTTGATGAGTGGTAGCGGGTGCAGAGGAAGGAGATGAAGTGGTTAGAGAGGCCACATGGTGAGGAGTGATTATGGAGGCCACATGCATATGTTCATTAGGTAAACCCTTGATGGATTGTAGAACCTCCATGAGGGCCTGTCGGTGAGACTCATAGGTTTGGACAAGGTTGTACAACGATATTTTGAGCAGAGATTATTGCAATTATTTAATCATTATACGATGGGCGACCCTATCAAAAATAGGGTTTATGGGTCCCCAAATGGTGATTCTTGGTGTGGGTGCAAATGATATCTTGGGCACAGGGATGGTTTTTTTCTCCTTTCCTTTCTCTTTCTAGGCACGAGTGGAAATGTTAGCCATATTAATATGGGATAAGGGAACAACCGAGTTGTGATAGGTATAGCGACGTGATGGAAAAAAGTATGGTGATGGCATGTATTGGTGTTGTGTAAAGAAGGTGGTGCATTAACAATTGCGCAGAGGTTTGGCTAGCTCTCTTATACATACAATATTGATCTCAAAGGTTGGAGGATGGTAAAAGGGTTGTGGAGGTGGAGGTGGAGGTTACTGAATAGGTAAGGGGTGAGGATGTGTGCTAATGGGTGAAATTGGAATAGGGTCCTCATCTAAAAGATCATCATCATCAAATTTTACTTCAGTAGGACATATTTGGAGAAGAACGGTCTTTAGAACCTTACAAGTTTCTACATCATGCCTTGGCACACAATGGTAGGCATAAATTTTTGTATCATCAAACCCTGTTGGTTTAGGTTTGAGTGGGTTGTAAGGTCTAAGTGGTGGCAATATGATGACATAGGTCTCTAAAATATTTGCTAATATGTTGGCATATGACCCTACCAATAGATCAAAATGTGAGGTAAGTGTGGGTCTGGATGGAAGTGTGGGTGATTTTTGTGGGAGAGGTGCCACGGGAGGTGGAATTAGAGGTGGAATAGGTTTGACCACTGGCTTAGTAAGTAGTACTGTTTTGGGCTTGGGTTATACCTTCTTGGGAAAATATGTAGTGGATGAATGAGCACTTGAAGGTGTTATAGGTTTGACTACCTCTTTGGAGGGTAGCGGGCTCTTGGCTTTTGATTGCACCTTCCTGGGTAAAGGTGAAGAAGGAGTGCATGATGTATAAGGGTAGGCAAATGGCAGAAGGGGACAGGTTAGCCAAGGTGATAATGGAGGTGCATTGAAGGTTTTTGGAAGAGGCAAGGTGGAAGGTATTAGATGAAGAGTGGGGAATACCATAGGTAGTGATGAGGCTACTAGAAGCGATGTGGGTACAGGCGGTAAAAATGGCACAGGTGATGGTGAAGGTGTATACTATGTAGGTAAGTTGGATGTAACAAGGGCTTGTGAGGAGGAAGTGGGTTGCTGTGTTTTTGGTTTACCTTAGGTATGAGGATGCTTAGCAAGGGTGGATGGGTGAGGTCCTAGGATATATGGAAGTGTTGAAAGGAACAAAGGTGTAGTGAGCGAAGCCAGTGTGTGTGGCCTAGAAGGTTCGGTCTTCCTCTTAGGTGGGGGGATAGTCTTTATGTTGGTCTATGAGGATGTGGCTGAATCCAGTTTAATAGGAGGATGGACTAGGCTCGATCTTGGCATGACTCCCAATGTGGTAGTGGTTTTGGGCGCGGGGGAAGGCATAGGTGCAGGTAAGGTTTTAGGAATAGGAATAAGTTTGGTTGTTGATAAAGGTTTAAGTGTGAGTGAGGGTGATGAATAAGAGGCTGCTCCAACTGACTAGGTCATAGTTGGTTTGGTTATCTAAAACACCTTTGGATATATCGTGGAGGTATCAACAGACAACATTTGCATCTGGCTTAAGAAGGGTAGCCAAAGGCATCCCCAAAGCATGGAATTATCAACATAATCCAAACGGTCAGCCAGACATGAAAAAGGCACTATTGTAGGAGGAGATAATGTTGACTTCGTAGTAATACCTGTAAAGAATTTCTATGAGACAGGGAAACGGTTGGCTTCAGACTCTGTGGGTAAGAGAGCCAAGAGTAAATCAACATGATCTTTGAAGCCTAATGGAGAGTTGTCACCAATAGGAAGTGGTGCCTCTAATGGATCTCTGATGGGTAGGGGAGATGTTGAGTATGAAGAGGTAGGTTCCTCTTTTTGTAAAGAGGAAGGTGAGCATGAATTTCCTATGTGTAGGAGAATTAATAATGTGGGTTGTTCATAAGGTTGCGAGGTATGAGGGGAAACTACATTAGCAAATATGGTGGACCCCTTTGTGGGTAAAGGGGAAGATGAAGGGGACTCCTCTGTAGATGAAGGATCTCATGTGAGAATATATTCGATAGAGGGAACAAGAGTAATTCGAGGAAGGGCCAGTGTGATGTCAAATACAACATGAACCTCACAAAAAATATTTTCATTAGTCGAAGTTTCATCAGTTTGGTTAGATGACTAGGTGTGATTTGGGAACAAATTTTTGAAGATATGCAAGTTTTGATTAGCCAATGCATTAGGGTTATCCAAGACGAGATCTCCATTATCTAACATTTCTTGGACAATGTTTTTAAATGTTATACAATTACCATCGATATGACCTTTAATGTGATGATAGTTGTAATTATCATGTTCCTTGTACCATGCTGACATAGGATGAGAGGGGTCAAAACCAATATGTGGTTTGATAGGTGAAGGGTAATGGCTCCAGTTTTCATGAGTTTTTATAAAATGACATAGTAAGGCTCTCTTAAAGGGGCATACTTGCATTGCTCTCTTCTAAATGGAAAGGTCTGGATAGGGGAAAGGTTAGATGAAGGTTTTTCTTGGTTGGATGGATAGAACGGGCTGGATTTTAAAATGACTGCGTTACCAGACCCCTTAGTTTTAGAATAGGTATTTTGAGGTTTGGAAGAAGAAGAAGTATCATTCGATTTGAATGCAACATTTTGTTACACAGTTGTACCTTCTTTTCTTCAAGGGCATGGATTTCCAACTTCCAGGCCATGGTAAATGCCACATTAAAGGTGTGGAAGGTTTAGACCTGGAGAGTTGGTGATATATGTCTGTCACAAGCCCTAGCAAATAATTCTATTAACTCTATCTGAGATAATTGGAATGTAAGTTGGTGAATGAGCCTTTGCTAACGAGTAAAAAAATCTACGATAGATTCATCTTTATATTGTCATGTTGAGTACAAGTCGGTCATGGTGACCTTCTTGATGATATTGATTGAAAAAAGGTCCAAAAAGGCTTGAGCCACTTGGTTGAATGAGTAAATGAAATGCCTAGGTAAACCGCCATACCAATCCAATGTTGGTCTTGTCAAGGACATTCAAAATGTCCACAAGAGTAGAGCGTCATCATGAACAATTAGATAATACCCATGTTTGAAAGACCAAAAGTGTTGCTACAGGTCCTCTTTGTTATTGAACCGGTTGAATTTGGGCATTTCCCAATGCATAGGGTATGGACGAATGGGAATAGATGGATGAATAAGCTCATTACAAATTTCATTGTAGGTCAAAGAGGTACGTGAGCCTAAAACTGATGCTTCCAATGTTTGTATCTTTTCCATCATCATTTTTATAAGGTCGTTGGTAGGTTGTGATGATTGGGAACCCCCTATAGTATAAGGGGGTAGATGATGATTCTATGATGAGGATGACATCTCAGTATATGGTGGTGTTGAGTACAAGAATTGAGAGGGGGGAATAGATGTAGCTGACAAGTATCTCGAATATGCAACAAATAAAATAAGAGGTTATTGGTGATAGGTATAGGTAGGCAGAATGGATGTGACAACTCTCGTGGTAATTAGAGGGAGATACAATGGGATGGAAAGGAAAAAAATTTGAAAGGGAGTGTGGGCTGCAGACATTAGGGTTGGCTAAGAATCAATGGGTATATAAGAGGTGGTGAGCATAGATGGTCCTACACTTAAGCGGCATGATGAAGGAATGGTTGACACCATAGGAGTGACTGACGTCAAAAGTGTGACAGATGCCATAGGTGCTGTAGATATTGATGATGTGGGGTCAAGCTGGGATACCATAAGTGGTAAGGTAGAAGAAGGTAAGGCTGAGCTAGTACTAGCCCACACAAAATTGGGTACAAGGGTAGGAGGAATAGACACAAACATGTCATATACCATATTTCCTGATGAATCTCGAGTGGATGAATGGGAGAGATAATATTGTAAGGCAATGGGGTTTTGGTCGAGTCTTACAAACTCCTCATCACTAGTGTGGATGGTGATATGCTTTCTGGGATTCATATGTGATAGGATGGAAGGAGGTGATGGGATAAGCAGGAGTGACTAAAGGATAACGTGGAATATAAGGGTGTTGGCTTGGCTACGAGTCAAAACCATGTGAGTTAACGTAGACCTAATAATATGCTCTCTGTAAATGATAAATAAAAATAGAAGGAATGGAGAAAAATAGTTCCAAAAGGTGAAAACTGGTGTTGTCTTAATTGAAAAATTAAAGAACAAGAACCGATGGTGGTTTGGTAACCGATGATGGTGATACAGGGTAACCAATGATGGTTAGGGGCACTGATACCGGTTATTGTGGAATAACCAAAAAATTGATAAATGTGGTAATAACTGATGAAAATGAAGAAAAAAATCTGGATTATATGGTGATTTCACAGACTTAGAGGTATGATGATGTATATGAGAAACCCCAAAAAGACTATAAAAGTGATGAGTCCTATTTTGGTGAAATAAACCAAAAAAGTAAGAAACCGATAATGGTTAGGTAAACTGATGACGGTCAGATGTAAACTAGTGATGGTCGATGGACCGACGCCGGTCATTGTGAAAATTGAAAAGATGAGGAAAAATGGGATTCAGTGACTTAGATCAGATAGAATACCAACCTAGAAACCTGAGTATGGTAATGATGAACCTTGACACACTCAAAAATAGTCATAATACACCAAATATGATTGTGGAGTGTGAAAGGAAGAAAAGAATGGAGAATACAACCTCACAACTCAAAACAAAAATAAATAAATAAACTAAGAAACACAAAATCCTATTGGTGAATTTAATGTTTTAGCTTATGATATTTAGGACTAACTTGTGAATAGAATAGAGTTTTTGGTTTGATAAAAGGTGCCATATGAAAAGCCAAGATCTAAGGATAGTTTCAGGTAACTTTCTTCAAGATAATGACTGGACAGAGAAACCAACTTGGTGCCCAGTGTTAATCCTCTAATCGTGTGATCGTTGACAACTTCTTCCGGGTAGGATGATGTTTAAGAAGATGTGTAAATTGTTTAAGTGGTTTGGTATAGAGAATGCACAAAGTGAACTATGATTAAATTAGTCAACCATCATATGGGCATGACTTCCAGCATATAGGTTGCCCTCAATTTAATGTGAGCTATAATACGACACACCAGAATGAAATGTAAATGTTTTAAGCCCAAATCCACAATTTAGTTTAATGTAGCAAATAGAGAATATGAAGAGGAATTATCTTTCCCTAAATGCAGTGAACTAGAAAGCAATACGTGTTCTTTTTAGAGTACCAAAAACAAAATTTATTTTAGACAATAGAAAGAAGGAGAATATTCCAAAGAAGGAAAATTAATGTGAATACTTTTCAAAGGGAAATAAACACACAATTTTTTACCTGGGAATGAACAAATGCAAAAGAACCCTGGATGGGTCCCACTTGGCGTGCCAAAATTTTTCACCGAATTATTGTAGATAATGAAACAAATAAAGGTAAATAGGCCAAGGAGGAATACATGTTGTTACATTGCTTGAAGGTTGAGTGTATGCGTTTCTGATTTCTGATCCAAACAGATTGTGTGAGCTTCCTTTTGGCTAGGAGGAACTACCTGTAATGCAAAATAATACCACAAGATATAGTTAATAGTAAAGGTTAGTGGATTTCCTAGCGTGAGATAGATCGAGGAAGTGTGATACTTCCTCAATGGTTATCAATCCATTGATATATAACTCAATATAAAATAACTAAATATGTAAAGAAAAGAATATAATGCTAGTGTTTTGATTTAGGTATCTCATATTACTATCAGTGTAAATCTAATTAAATGCTTAATAATTAAACTGGTGAAGGTTCCAAGTCAGGTTGTAGGTTGGGTAGGTGGTTTGAGGGTCACAAACAAAGTTTGGGTAAGATCTGGTGTAGTTTGGGTTGATTTTGGATGGTTAGGAAGCTTGTTGGTTTAAGGAAGTTTACCAGGCACAAAGACCGACGCCAATTAGGGTGTGACCGATGACGGTTTAGGATGACCAATATTGATTACTGTGGATAGTGGAAGAATGTAAAAAGTGGGTGTCTAGGCTCTTTTTGTGTCTGCACAAAGAGTTGGGAATGTTTATGGTGAGGTTGTGGGTGGGTTATCAGGTTTGGGTGAGGTTTTGTGAGTTTTGGAGGCTGTTAGGGGAGGTTTACTGAAAGTTGACAGGAGACACAGTAACCGACATCGGTCTGGTGACCGATGGTGGTGAAAAGTAGAAATTGATAATGGTTAAGGTAACCGGCATCGGTACGGGAAAAATGGTAGTAATTAAATAAACCTATTTTGTAGACTTCTCTGTGATTACACAGAGGAGGGAGGATGGTTGGGTTCATAATAAAGTCAGGAAGACTCAGGGATGCCTAAAGATCAAGTACAAAGAGCCAGAAGGTTGTGGGTAGTAGGTTGGGTAGATTGGTAAAAGGTGGGAATGAAGGAATGCAGGGAAGAAATAAGATCCAGTAACGAAAAGATAAAGAACCTATTAAGTAAGTACGTAAATGATGCAAATCAAATACACTTACTTATATTTGCAGGCCTGGTTGGTGAAGGATGATAGTGGTTGATCCATGAATAACTTTGTAGTTAGTGCCCTGACAATACTTCCCAGAGTGCTCCCATGAATGATAATGCCTCTAGACGAGTATCAGGTGCTTACTTAGGCCTATGATTGAGTGTATTCCATCATTTGGATGTTGAGAAGTCTCTGGTTCATGCTTGGGTGCAAAAATATCTCTCAAAACTTAGAATGACCAACTCAGGTAAGAGGTTACAAAAATGCATATAAGGTAACCGACAACGGTTAAGGTGATCGACGTCGGTTGAGGGATAAACAACGTCAGTTAAGGCAGGAAATCCTAGGTTTGCCAAAAATAGGCAAATCCTTGCTATTTTTGGCATGCTCGATTGTCATTCCGGGTCTCAAGTGAGGGTTAGCCTTTAGATAAGTGGGATTATTGTTGGAGGGGGAATAGGAATTCAATTTTAGGGTTAGAGTAAGTCCTAGTTGGTTAAGATAAGTGGAGACTTGGTCATAGTTAATTGATAGACTAAGAATAAGTCTATGATGAAGTGTCTAGGTGATGTGGCTAGGTGAGGTGTAAATTAATTTAATTAAAGTAATTAAATTAATTAATATTGTGAAGATGAGCATTAATTCAATTGTAAGTAATTAAATTAATATGAATGTCGGGTAAGGGGTCATGGTTAGGTGAATACGTTACATTAATTAGTAAAAGGGGACCAAGGGGAGTGTGACCTAAATTTGGTTTCTACAAGTCCTATGGTGATAAGCATAAGGGAGGATGGTAGGATAAGGATATATGTTGACTACAAAGAGTTGAATGCTACTTGTGTCATAGACCCTTTCTCTACTCCTTTTACAAAAGAGATATTGGAACACGTTGCAGGGCACGATATTTAATATTTCAATGATGGATTCTCTTATCCTTACTCTTTCACTGATAGATATTTAAAATCCTTATATCATGTATGGATTTCTAAATAAGAACAATAAAATACAACTTTC
Organism: Taxus chinensis; assembly: GCA_019776745.2. NCBI lineage: Eukaryota > Viridiplantae > Streptophyta > Pinopsida > Cupressales > Taxaceae > Taxus > Taxus chinensis. The sequence continues at coordinate 881,773,972 of CM034150.1, read as the reverse complement.
ACCACTGAGTGGGGAAATTCTGCATATACAGTTATGCCCTTCGGATTGAAGAATGCACCTGCAGTCTTTTTCGTGCATTGTTGTACAAGTATTTGAAGAATTTATACACAATTGTTTATAGGTTTACTTGGATGATTGGACTATATATGGGCTATTATAGGATCACTGTGACAACTTGAGACTTATGTTTGAGAGATGTAGGTAGTTAAACATCTCCTTGAATATTAAGAAGTGTATCATTGCTACACCCTTTGGAACTTTACTGGGACACATTATTTACAAAGAAGGCTTGTTGGTAGATCCTGCTAAGGTCACAATTATTTTGGGATTAGACGATCCTACCAATCAGAGTAAGGTGTGCGGATTCTTAGGACATACATGATACTGTAGAAAGTTCATTAAGGGATACACTAAGATTTCCGTGCCCTTGGAAGAATTGTTGAGGAGTAAAGGAAAGTTTCATTGGGATGAGGCGTATCAGAAAGTGTTTGAAACATTGAAGGAAAGGCTTACTTTTGTGCCCATTCTGCACTTTCCTTCTTGGAATAAACCATTTCATGTACATGTGGATGCCTCTGGCATGGCCATTGGCATAGTGTTAGCACAACATGGAGATGTGATTGTTGATCATCCTCTATGTTTTGTAAGTAAGAAGTTCACACGAGCTAAGTAGAACTATACAACTACAGAGTGCAAAGCCTTGTCTATGATTTACACGTTGCATAAGTTTAGAAAATACTTGCTGACAACTCCTTTTATATTTTATACAGATCACATGACAGTGAAGTACTTGGTTATCAAGCCCATTTTGCAAGGCCATATATGTCGTTGGATTCTCTTGTTTTAAGAACTTGACTTTACATTGGTGGTAAATCTAGGAAAGAGTAATTCATGACCAAATCATTTGTCAAGGATTAACTTAGGAAAGGATGCGTAGAGCATTGAGGACACAATGTCGGATGCACAACTATTCATATTTAACCACACACCTTCTGACTTAGAAGATATTGCTATATTTTTGCGTATTGGTGTGGCTCCTGAGGGAATGAAGAGATTGGAGAAGAAACAACTTTACATACGCACCCCTCCCTACATGTTGATCAGTGGAGATTTCTCGTGATGGAATTTCTAGTGGAGATTATGCAAGTAATACTATGGCGTGCAAGATTTTGCTAGTTGGTCTTTGGTGGGAAACTATATAAGGATTGTAAAGAGTATGCAAGGGCATGTGATCATTGCCAATTCCTTTGGAAGTTTTGGCATAGAGATGAGATGGCCTTGAGGCCTATAGCGAGTACAAAACCTTTTGAGAAATGCGCGATTAAATTTGTAGGGCCTATTTTCCCACCGACATGTAGGACAGGATCATGCTATATTATTACATGCACATACTATCTAAAAAGGTGGGAAAAATAAACACCTACAAAGGATTACATGATAGCTACTGCAATAAGGTTATTAGGGGATAATATAATCAGCAGGTATAGATGTCTATTGAATTTTAAAAGTGATAGAGGTACACACTTTTTGAATGAGACTATCAGGATATTATTGGAAGAGTTTATGGTGGTGCATCACAAAACGATGCCCTATCACCCATAGGCTAATGGAACTGACGAGGATTTAAACAGGATATTGGGACATACATTGAAAAACATCTGTGATGTTTAAAGGAAAAACTGGGATGATAAAGTCTTTGTTGTACTTTGGGCATACAAGACAACTTATAAAAATAATTTACAAAGCCACGCCCTTTCAGTTGGTGTGTTGGAACAGAGGTTGTTTTACCCATGGAATGTATATTTCCCTCTCTTTTTATTACGTGCACAGGTGGAATGGATGATGAAAAATCACTTGAAGAGCATATAGATAAACTGATGTAGTTGGATAAGATGAGTGTCATTGTACGGTGGAGTCAAAAGACAGAAAAGGACAAACAAAAGACGTGACATGATATGAAAATTAAGAATAAGAAAATTGAAGTTAGATAGATGGTTCTTCTTTATGACTCCAAGTTTGTACACCACCCTGGGAATTTCCAAGTGCATTGGTTGGGACCTGGTGTCATGCAAATGTGCAACAGGAAAATGGACAATTTTCGAGCATGACAACTATACCATATGTTGAAAATTACAATTTTTACCCTTCCAAGGCACCCCAAGTCTACCCACTTAGTCCAGTGACCTCCTAGTTGATGTTAAATCATTCCCCTAGGTGATTTAGGAAAGTCAATTTAATACCCCAAGGTGATTTTAGGAGTTCATGGAAAATACAAATTTTCGGTAGTTGTGGGAAGGGTTATCATTAGCCTTCCCCAGACTGGAGTAACCCCTTAGAGAAGAATAGAGGAGAAAATTATTACATGGAGGTGAATTGAAGGCATAAAAATTTCATGGAAGTGATTTAGGAAGATTCAGGAAGGATTTGGAGGAGTTGGGGCAGTTTCACCAAAACAGGGTTCATAGGTCTAAGCAGTGCAGAGGGTCAAAAGAGTTGTTGAGCTTTGAGAAGTGATTCAAGGAGCTCTAGATGGAGTTAGGATTCAAAAAAGACATCGTAATAAATGTAATTCCATTCCCTACAAGATGGTGAAATCATATTTTTCACAAAACCTTGGCGTAATAGGTTTATAGGTAGTTTTTCTCATACATAGGTAACGGACCAAATCAAAAATCCTATTTTTAGGGCATAAATTGATGAATCAAGATTTGAGATCCCTACCATTTGATTCAAAAGGACATTTTAAGCCAAGATCATATAAAATTTCATAAAAAAAGTCCATCATGGCTCAAGATATCACTGTTTCATGTTGTCCTCAAGGAACGAGTTCAGGAGTTAGTCAAATTTGATGAGGACACATGTCAGCTCCAAGAGCCTAGCATAATTTTGTGTCCCTTACGTCCCTCAAGATAAATGAAATGAGGGAAAATAAAATTTTCATAGACCCTATAAGCCCTCTGGTCACCCATATAACCTCCCAGATCTCCAGTTTAGCCCCTAGGTCAAGCTGACAAGTGTCAACCGTTAGATTTGTGACAAGTGTCAAGCTGACGCACCATGTGCAAACTGATGACCCTCATGTACCTTTGTGATGGGGGAAAATAAGGACATAAAAATGTGTTAGGCTTCAAGAGGTCTTCAGGTCATTCATGTGATCCTCTCTAGTGCGTTTTCTCAGCCCCCAGGAGCTAGTGGGGCTAAATGGATGACCCTCAAATCTATGACAAGTGTCAAGCTAAGGCATGCCATGAAAATTGATGACCCTCATATCCCTTTGTGCCGGGGACATGAGGGACATAAAAAATGTGCCCAACCCAAATAATTTCTCCTAGTCCTCCATGCGACCATTTTCCAGCCCTCAAATGCTTCCAGCTTGCTTTTTAGCTCAAACCCTTAGCCATTGGATCTCCACCATGTGTTGCGACTAGGCACCGCATGAAAATTGATGTCCCTATCATCCCTTAATTCTTAAGGGAAATAAGGGACATGAAAATGCATCTCACTCCTACTTCATATTTTTTTGAATGCTTTAAATCTTGCTTTCCGCTTTCTTTCCCGCTACTAACTTCTTACTCTCCATACTCTGCCATTGCTCTGCAACTTGTCCAAAAGATGCATACACCATTATTTTACATCAAACCAGATCCACTACAGCAAAAAAACCCTCAAATCCATGATATTTCAAATATTTTGAAGGAGAGATTGACCGAAAGAGCCTGAGGAATGAATAATGAAGGAGAAAAGCCATGGAATTCTTCATAAAACTCCATTGCCATAAAACGAAGATTCAGATGGATCTTACTAACCGGTGCACAAACAGAGAGTCATATTTTATTGTTCTCTTATCTTTCAAAAATCATTAAAAACTCACCTTTAAATCCACATTCCACTTCTCAAACCACTCACAAAGAAGAAATTTTCCATCCAGCTCAACGGAGATTAAAACTTGATTTCCCATCAAACTAGCAATCGAATCAAATAGAAATTTCACCAAAGAAGTAAGAAACAAAAACCCAAAATAAACATGCAATTTTTATTGAAAACAGAGAAGAAAATCATACCTGCAATTTTCATGGTTTGTTAATGGCTATCGTGTTCAGAGGTGCTGCCAGGTCAAATTTTTGAAACTTTAAAATATCCCAAACTACTGATCGGGTAGGTCCAAGATTTCAGAGGGGAAATATTAGGAAAAACCCATATCAGAAAAATTAGTTCCATAACAATCCGAACACCAAAAGCACACTTTTTAAAAATAGTAGGTCTTCTATATAGGAGACTGCTATTTCAGGAAAGTCATAAACCGAAGAAACTGCAAGTGAGGTGGTGAACATAGAAGAGGTATTTCCGAGAAAAATTCATCAAAATTTCATCTTGGTATAAAATTGGCATTTACTAAAAAAGTAAGTGGCCTCACGAGCACCTACTAAAAATAGAGGATTGGTCCAGAAAGTGAGTGGAGCACAGAGGGAAGGAGGATTTCCAATTACCACAGCTAGTCAAGGTTTGAAGGAGATGATTTTTCGTACTTACTAAAAAATAGTAAGTTCTGAGAGTGGAGTAATCAATCTAACAGTCCCAATCAGAGTTTGGAGAAAATTTCTACACTTACTAAAAATAGTTAGTTACTTTTTCTGAGAAACCATGAAGTATAAATGGACGGGACAAAATCCCTATCCCAAGATAATCTTTTTCTTATGAGCATGAGATAGGATACAGTGATGTCTCATATGTGGAGCTAAATGACCTAAGGGATCACATGATAGCCAAGGAATGAGGGAATATTGAAGATTAGGTATTCATAAGTGGATTGTTTGTAGCTGCAGGACACCGTGTGTTTGTACAAAGCCTCAAGTTAGTCTTTTCTTGCTCACACCACTATGAACCCAAAAAATGAAATATTCGAGCTGAAAATGGAATGATAATGGCAGTCATCAGTCCCAGAACCATCTCACTCACTCTATAAATTCCAACATCACCTATCATGGTTGTCATCTCAAAGAACATGGCCTTGCACGATTGGGAAATGATGGATGGATATGTATAAGGGGTTGCACTTGGTTCATGGATGCCCTCAAGAAATCCCTCAAGAATGCATAAGACCCTTCCAAGGTGTGAGTTTCATGAGGGAAATTTAGATGCAATCACCCTCCTCAATAGGGTGATGGGAGAAGCGAACACAAGAGACTTCCAGGAGTGGATGGGCCCTTTCATCTTGACTATGACTAAAGAAAAGAAGAGAATTGACTAGGGGCAAATCATTAGTGACAATTTGCATCTCCAACTTCTCCAGGTGCCCATGATGAAGAATTTCCACATGACTTCATATTTGGTCTATCTGATCACTAGCTCAAGATCATTTAAAGGATTAGTTCTCATGCAAAACATTGCCACCAAGGTGCCTAAATTTGATAAAATTCCATGGTTGGTTATAGAGGAAAGCCAGAGACACTTCACTCGTGTGAAGGATACATTCATAATGTACGTGGTCCAAAATTTGGAGGGTGATCTAGAGGCCAGGATATCACTACAAGTGACATCCCTGATAAAAATGTATGGCTCTTACTTCATCTAATTCTCAAAATTCTCCTACCTGTGAGTTTTTGGCTTCGACCAAGCTCCACTAAGGTTACCCAAGTACCTTAGTGACTAAATTATACTATTTGAGGTCTGCATGAAAATCATACATGTAAAAAATAAGCTCATGAGCAGGAAGAAGAAGTTGATATCATTCCCCATCTCTCTTAGGGTATTCACATGTAAGAATGTAAATGATGCATCTCATCTGGAGGCTACCTTCACTCATTTGACTTTTCATTTCAATTGCGCTAATTATCTCCCTTCCTGCAAATTGATGACATATCATCAAAAGCGCTCGTATTCTCTCTTATCATTGTTAATTAATTACACTGTGGTAATTAATTAAGTCGCCTATCCAACAAATACCCTAATTAACAACCTTTTGTTAATAAATCACCCTTTCTATTTGGACTAATTAATTATTATTAATTAATTAGCTTTCTCCTGCATTTAACCAACAAATCAATATTTAATTAATTTAATCCCCTTCTAAATAGCCTAAATTGTAATAATATTTCTCTAATTAGCTTCTATGAGCTTACATCTACCTATTAGTTAATCACCTTTGATTAATTAAACCACCCCCCAACTCCTATGACTTTCTAAGTATAAATTAAATCCTTCTAAATTAAGGTTACCCTTTTATAAAGCAACCTTATCCATTCCTAATCTTGTTTTACCTTTATCCCACATACAAAGGGATGAAGTGTTTACTTTACCCATTGGGCTATATAAGGATCCCTCCTTCTACCTTTATACCTACACCTAAACTTCTTGAGAAGAAAAATGCAAAGCATATAGCAAAATAGAACTAAAAGCTTTCCTTTGTTTTCTTGAGAGTTCATCATCTTGGAGAGTTAATCCTTTTCCCTAAAGTGCTTAGGTCATATGGGAGGTGTCAAAAGGGTCTTGTAGCCCAAATTTGAAAATTCCTCATTCCTAGGTTCTTGGAAATACCAAGAGACAACCATTTGATTTATGAAGCCATAGGAGCAATTTGTTGTTAATCAAAGAATAGAGGATTTAGACACTTAAAATTGTTAGTTGTCAAAGTTTTGAATATGATGAATGTTAGTACCTAACCTTGTTTAGTTCTTATATTGATGGTGCTTAGTATTTTGTTTAATTTTTGCTAATTAAGGCTACTAGGTATTAGTCTTTACTTACATTAGCATTAGTTTAAAATAAATCATGCACACATTTGGCACGCCCGGTGGGACATTTTGTCCATCCTGGGCATTAATGGAGTCACTTTGAAGCTTTTTGTTTTAGTTTCTAACTTTTGATAGTTTCACATCTTTCTAGATTAGTTTCAAGCTTTCTTAGATTAATTTTTCAAAGTTTTTTAGATTAGTTTCAAGTTCTTTGATTTCAATAACCTTTCTTGTTTTAATGGCTAAAATTAGGTTTCCTAACTAGTTAAAATTTGAAGTATTGTGAGCTTATTTGTGTGCTCTTTGCAGGATCAAAGGAGGTGAAGTGCTGCCAAAATTGAACCAAATCGATAAAATTTTGATATTTTTGAGATTATTTTAGAAAAATCTCATGTTTCTTTTAGCCACCTACAGGCAAAAGGAGTGCACTATACCATTCTGTGCACATAGGTACATACCTAACTAATCATTTTTTGACAGAGATGCAGGCACACAAATCCATGGCACAAGTACACTGATAGTGGCACAGGTACACTAATCAGTGGCACAGGTACACTAAAACAGTGGGCAGATCAGGTACACTTATACCCAAAGGAACAAGCACCCTAACCTTGGTGTAGGCATCATTAGACAATCTTCCAGAGGCCACAAGTTTTCTCCTGAACTTGAAATGAATCTATTTTTGTTGCGTTAGAACAGGTATTGAAGTGAACTGCACAACGAAAACATAATATTTGGTGTTTTGGTAAGTTACCTGTGCGAATTTAAGGTATTCATTTTATTAAACTACTCATTTCTAACATGTCTAAATGCTTTGGAAAATTTCTCTTTGATGTTCTAACACCTTGCAAGTGTTATTTTGAATATAACTTCTATTGGCGCAGGGTGTTTTTACATGTTTGATGGTGATTTGACTTGTTTAAAAGGTTAATAAACATTGCATGTTTAATCGTGATATTAGAGTCGCGTATGCTCTTCCCCTCGCACCTTTTAGGTGATCTTGAAAATCAGAAACAATTTCTATGTCTCTTTTTTGTTTTGAAAAATACTTTTTCTTAAAAGAAATGAATGTCAAATTTTGTTAAAAAGAACAAATATTTCATTTGAACTAAGTGTTTTCCATTTGTTATTTCATATTTGGATTCTACTTTGTGTATGCTCTTCTCTTGCGTCTTAGGATGATCTTGAGAATCATAAATCATGTTTTATCCCCTTTAGTCTTTTTTATGGAAAATTACTAATTTGTTGTGTAGAACCACAAATGCTTGTGAAAGAAAGGTGGAATCAAAACAAAGTCAAAAATACTAATATAGTTTTTGTACAGGTTGCCTTTGCAAGGTGTTCAAGAAAACCACATCAAAATTAAACAAGATAAAAATAACACCATATTCAAAAACACTATCTTGGAGGCTTCGGAAAAGGGTATGTCCCTATCTGCTTTCAGGTGACTGTAACATAGACCCCTTTAGCATAACACCTTAAGCTACAACAATGGGGGTGGTACCAGGAACCCTAAAGTAGTCCACCACTATGTTCATGGATGAAATAGGAAGTGCCTTTTCCCATTTGACTAGTTTTCCTTTTTAGCGTTACAAATTTGTCATTTTGTGACCCTGGCAAGAGTACACATCTTGATGGATGCTCTTAGTGCCCACTGTCTTAAGATGATCTGGAAAGCAAAAATAACATCTTATCTCCTTTCAGTGTGACTTTTTAGGAAAATTACTAACCACTCTGGTATGTAGGACCAAAAACACCTAGTTGAAGAAAGGAGGAATCAAAAACAAAGTCAAAAAACCCTCTAATACAGTCCTTTTTACAGGTTTCCAAAAAGTGTTCAAGAAAACCACACCTAATTAAACAAGATAAAAAAGAACAACATATTCAAAACACTGTATTGCAGGTTTCATGGAAAAGGGTACGTCCCTCTCCGCTTCAACTAGAACATAACCCCTTTGGTAACGCCTTAAGCTAACAACAATGGGGGTGGTTCCAGGAACCCCAAAGTAGTCCATGCAAGAGGGAACCTTGTGGACGAAACAGGAAGTGTTCACGCACTACCTACTTGACTAGTGATTCCTTTGTGAGATAGTGTTACAAGTTGTCCCTTATATCGTTGATGGCCCTTGATTTGAAAGTACATCATAGGATGCATTTACTTTGATCCCACTGTGGCTTGAAGGGGGAAAATCTGAGATACTCCCAAGATAGTTATGGGACTATTTGGGTAAATCGCCCACTCGTTGACAACTTTGTAACACCTAGGATGAGAGAATACCTAGGAAGATATACTTTGGCTTCAGGAGCCCACTTTGACCATTCGTAAAATAGTGTTGAGTTTTGACACCATCTTTTCATCATGAAATGTGTGACGTGTTACTTTCGCTTAGTTTTTCACTTAGCCTTAAGGGATCGAGGCTCCAAACTCTGAGAGAAGTGAAGCCAACATTTTTCATCCCCATTTTGATCTACTTCCTTCACATTCTTTTGACACTTTGTTGATCAAAATAAGGGTGACTACCTTTGTGTTACCAATCAATTGTTTCACCACTTTTTTAGTCCGTTTAAAGCCCATCCATGTTTACGGCTGGGTTAGTTAAACATCTAAAGTGTGTGGAGACATATTTATATCATTGGTATCCTTTGTGATCTTGATACCCACTCAGGATCATCATCATAGTTAGGAAGGTTGATTCATCATTTTATCTCCCTTTGACATCTTACCTCCATTTGCATTGTCTCAACATAATTAAGATACTTATGTCATGTTTCTCATAAACATGATCTAAGTGTCCACATTGTGGTATTATGTTGCCCATGTTTTAACACATCCTTTACCCCTATACATTTGACTTAGTTTGATTTCAAACATTTCCTCCCAATCTTAAAAGGGTGTCTCTTACTTTGTTTGCATCATTTTGATACCACTTTGACACTAATATCTCACTTCTCTCGAAGCTTGATAGACGTGTCCAATTGGTGTGGTTACGTGGCTTACATTTGTAAACCTCACCCTTTAACATTTAGGCCTTGTTGGTTGTTAAACTTGTCGTGGTATCCTTTGATTGGGAGTCACATCTACCCTTTGTTAATATTTATGCCTTGTTCATTTCGAGCTTGATGTAAATATTGACATTGTGTTGATCATTTTTGCATCACTATCACTTTACACACACATTTGCATAGGGTGTATTTCCTTGTTGATTGGATTTGTGTTTCACACTTCCATGATTGTTCCTTATGATTATTCATTCAGAAAACTTATTTTCTAGGACAATCCATTTTTATCTCATTGATATTGCATCATCACGATGTCTATTTTCCTTAGACCTTCTTTAAAAAATCACACACGCATATCAATACTTACAAAATGTCTAGTTGGTTGTCCTTATGCTACCCTGAATCGACATGTCACTTCCTTCCCTTTGAAGGAGTTCCATCACACTATCTAGATCTAGACATTTGTGCTTAAAACAATGCCAAAAATGACTGACTATCACACGGTTCCCCATACTTACAAAAATACGGAACCTAGGTTTAGCAATTCAAATCAAAATATTCCCATTACAACTAAACCTCATTTGGTTCTTCATGCTAGAGAGCCCATATGGGTAACTCGTTCCCCACCTTCATCTCATAGTCAGTGGTATGATTTGGATGCTTCTGATCCAAATTATTATTCGAGTTCCCCCCACTCTTCTTCTGATTCTAATCCAAACATTTCCTCTTCTTCTGAGGATTCCAATCCAAACATTTTATGATGATTTAGATTGAAACTTCTATGATTGGATCCAAACTACTATTCAGGATTCATCTAATTTTCAACTCCTAAGTCATCTAATGTTCGACTCCTATGTCTCCTATGGTCCTCCCTATCTTCGCAGGAACCTCTTCATCATACATTTAATATGACTCCTACGTCGTGGTCCTCCCTTTCTTTACAGGACCCCTTTTATCAGTCACCTCAATGACATCTTCTTCCTTTGAAGATACGTGCAACTCCAAATCCCTCCAATAAAACATCTAATACAATTCTTGAATCACGGTCCTCTCTTTCTTTGCAGGACCCTTATTATTATTCATCTAATGTGATTCTTGAATCACGGTCCTCCCCTTCTTCATAGGACCTTCTTCATCAATCACCCCCAATAAGTCTTCCTTCTTTGAAGATTCATGTGACTCAAAGTCCTTCGAGTCAAACGTCTGAATCGACCCATGCATCACAATCTACAGAATTTGGACTTAATCCTACTAGTTTACAGATGATATACCATCATATAGGTAGGTCCACACCACCTTCTTCTACTCCTGAGACATCTAGCTACACATCTTCTTCATCCCCCCACATCATCTTCTTCTATCAATCATCATCAAACATCTTCTAAGTCTTCCACACCAAGTGAACCTCTTTCTTCCAATCAACCCCTGGTGGTCGATCAACAACTCATACCAATTGATCTCTTTCAGAATGAAGAAACAATCAGGGCATTTATAGGGGCATATGAAGATATTCCTTTAGTAGATTACGAGAAAGGATTCTCTTTAGAATTTGATGTGTCTGCATATTGTGAGGAAAAGGTTGATTCCTTTTATCAAGAAATGGAGGAAGAGCCTCAGATCATGCAACTTGATCCTCCTCTTATTCTTCCATCTTCACATTCTTCATTATGTGATGAAACTCCTTGGTCTTGCATTGATCCATGGCCTATCTTCTCATCACCCAATAACTCTTTGTCTATCATAATTCCTCAATCACAATCTCTTATGGGGTCAATGCCAAGTAGCCCTTCATCTTCATCTAGGTGTGGGTCACCTTCTAGTAGCCCTCCCTCTACTATTTATGGGACATTTTTGAGTAGTCCACTATCTTCTATTCTTGGGGCACGCCCAATCTAGCCCCTTCATCTTCTATCTATGGATCACCCCCTAGGTAGTCCATCATCTTCTATTCTTGGGCCACATCCTAGTACATCACATATTTATCTTACATCTATGGGTCAATCCTAGTAGCCCTTCTTCTCACTATTCTTGGGCTACATCCTAGTAGTCCCTTCATCTTCTACTTCTCATAGATCAAACAAGTCCTAGTAGCCCATATAAGAAACTTCAAATATTCATTGGGCCACATCCTAAGATAAAAACTTCCAAGATCTCTATAGCTCACCAAAAAGTATCCCATCTTCTGGTTAATCCTCAAACCATATCCTTTTCATCAATGCAAATCATCCTTCTAACCAATGTATGGGGCAAAGCCCATAAACATTTCTCACCTATCAGGAATCTAAACGTCCCACTTTCTTCTCCATTCTCAAGATTAGACCAAGTCACAAGTCAGCTTATAAGAAACCCAAACAGGTTCATTAGGATCAACATTACTCAGATCAAAACTTGCAAAGAGCTCTATAGTCTCCCTTACAACTCAAAACAATCTCAAAATTCTAAATCAAGTTGTGATTCAAGAATGCACACCAGAGTAACCATCAAGTATGGTGCAAAGTGTTTAAACCTATAGATGGGGAATTAAATCTCCCACATAATTCAAAAATCCATGTTTCAGAAAACAAATCATAAATCATTTATTGAGTGTGAAAGATCACCATTATCATCGAGATTGGGGATAATATCACTCTTTCTAAACAAACTAGTTGTTCCTAAGTCTCCCTTATCAAGGAATTCACAAACATTGATTGTTGGATCTTACCACACAGAGTGACTTTGTTAGTCCCAACCTCTTAAAACTGTCAAAAATCTAAAAATGGTAAAACAATTCAAAAATACAAAAAAATTTAAGAAAACACAACAAAAATCAAAGGTACAAAGATCAAACATTACAATCAGGTATTGCGTACACATGGATGTTTCTTTCTTCCCTTCCTTGTTATTCTTCTACAAGTCTTCCTACCATTTTCATCCTTTGGTGATATTTTGGTTAGCCTATTCACATGCATTTTGTGAAATTTATCTCTATGGTATCCATTTGACCCTGGTCTTTTATCACCTTGGTAAATTAAAGAATGACTGACCTCTTAGAGATCCTATCACATTCAAAATCTAATAAACTTGTTGTGAAGAAATTTTGGACATATTTGTTGACACTAGCCAATGTCGTCATCACAATCACTTCCACCTCCTTCCATCAAGTCATCTATGGTTCTTAACCCCTTGTCAAACAAGAGAGCTGAAATAAGTTTTCAGAAAGAAAAAGAATCAAAATCAATCAAAAATCAAAAGCTAAAAGCTACAAAGAAAAAGCAAATTGATATATTACTCTCTCTTGGGGTATTTCCAATAATCTCTATCGGGGCTATGGATGCCTAACTGGAAGTAGAGAAATGTTGATATTAGAATCAAATGCATCTCCATCGGGGCTATGGACTCTGGCTGGCAGCGAAGCAATGTATGGCTATCCTTCCACCCTTCATTCACAAAATCACCTTTCAAAATCAATCATCCCTACACTTTGGCTAGGGTGTCTTCACTTGTTGTCTATTAAATCTTCCCTTCAAGAGGTAATTAAACTCCATGTGTACACACACTGGATCTCTATGAGTAACAGGATTAGTATGTTACCAAGTGTCTCTTTTGGACCTTGTTCAGACTCTTACTCTAGTCCATATCTCATCTCACGATTTGTGCCTTTGGCTAATCACTTTTTCATCGTGCAAGGATTCTAAGCTACATTCATATCATTCACATCGGTTCTTCTACTTCGTTCAGAATATCCATGTGTATAAGATTACTTGTTTACCATGTTTGCAGACACGTTTGTCCCTTTCACAAAAACAATCTTCTCCTTCCTTTCTATCATGTGATTTTAGGCCAACTTACGCTGGGGGAATCCTTGCTTCTTCCTAGCACTTCATTGGTTTACGTTCATCATCATGTTGAACCTATCCATAATGGCCTTGGGTCCCACTTCTACCTGTGAAGAGTTTTCCTTTGAATACTCCCACCTAATCACTGGGGCATTTTTTTTCATCTTCACCTTTCTCGCACGCACGTGGCCTTATGCCCTTGTACATCCCATCTATCGCTAGGGGCATCCATGCTTCCTCGTCTTCCTGTACATAGTTTCAAAAAACTTTCAAAATCATCAAAAACATTCAAATATGTTAGGAAAAATCATCAAAAACATTCAAATATGTTTTAGAAAACTTCAAAAACAATATGAAAAACATCCTACAAAACTTCACTCTTTGGTTCTCACTTGTTCATGTGTGTGACTTGCATAGATCATCTTGATCTACCTCCATCAACAAAATCTAGGCTGCTTACTTCATCTATACTCTGGGGCACAATGAGTTTCTATGGTATTGTTTCATAGTGCACATTTATTTTCCATTGGACCCAAGTGTCCTCCATTATTCCCCCTCGCATGTATCCTTGCTTGGGGCACCATCATCAACCCTTGTTCATTAATTCAAACAGGTCATAACTGAAGCTTGATAATAAAAACATTACATTATGTTTCTCTATTAGGTTAGCTTGTTTAGTTTTCTTGTATTGCATTGCATTTTGTATGTTGCATGGAGTTAAGCATCTTTTACTTTCTCGTATTGCATTACATTTTGTATGTTGCATGGGGTTGGTGTTTTCAGCAATGGACAATTTTTCGTAGTATGGCTTTTCATGTCATTCTACTTTTTTCGTATGCTTATATTTTTTATAAGGACCAATGACGTAGCTCTTGGCAATATGATGATACTACGAAATTGTTCCAATAAATAACGGCTAGAGGCTAAGCTCTTCTCTCCACTACTCCATATTTCTTATGCATCACTTTTCTCTCACCCCTAATCTTCCATCTCACCGGGGAATTCTTGTCCCTTCCCATTCTTATATCTATTTCTCACCTTTTTTCGATCGTCGATTGTCTTCCTTCATCACCCTATCGACACTCAAGGGGGCATCTCTCCCTCCTACTAATTTTTCTTCTATCCCTTTAAAATTCCATCTATCTACTATCTTTGAAGTGGCATCACTTACGCCACCCCAAAGAGGGGCAAATGTAGACACCCATAATTACACCCGAGTAATTTAAATACTTAAATTGCACTAATTATCTCCCTCTTTGCAAATTGGTGACATATCTTCAAAAAGAACTCATACTTCTCTCTTATCATCATTAATTAATTACACTACGCTAATTAATTAAGTCACCTATCCAACAAACACCCTAATTAACGACCTTCCATTAATTAATCACCCCTTCTATCTAGACTAATTAATTATTATTAATTAATTAGCTTTCCCTTTCATTTAACCAATAAATCAATATTTAATTGATTTAATCCCCTTCTAATAGCCTAAATCATACTAATATTCCTCTAATTAGCTTCTATAAGCTTACATCTACCTATTAGTTAATCACCTTTGATTAATTAAAACCCCCCCCAACTCCCATGACTTGCTAAGCATAAATTAAACCCTTCTAAAGTAAGGTTACCTTTTATAAAGCAACCTTATCCATTCCTAATCTTGTTTTACCTTTATCCCACATGCAAAGGGATGAAGTGTTTCCTTTATCCATTGGGATATATAAGGAGCCCTCCTTCTACCTTTATACCTACACCTAAACTTCTTGAGAAGACAAATGCAAAGCATATAGCAAAATAGACTAAAATCTTTCTTTTGTTTTCTTGAGAGTTCACCACTTGGAGAGTTAAGCCTCTTTTCTAGCCTAAAGTGCTTAGGTCATATGGGAGGTGTCAAAAGGGTCTTGTAGCCCAAATTTTGATAAGCCCCCATTCCTAAGTTCTTGGAATATCAAGAGCAACCTATTTGATTATCATGGAGCTTACATAGGTTCATTTTTATTTGTTGTTAATTAGGAGAATAGAGGATTTAGAATAGCACTTAGCATGTTAATTGTCAAAGTTTTTATTTAGTGTCTAACCTTGCTTAATTCTCATCTTGATGGTGCTTTGTATTTTGTTTAATTTTTCTAATTAAGGCTATTAGGTGTTAGTCCTTATTTTCATTAGCATTAGTTTAAACAAATCATGCACACAAGGATGACAATCATTGAAATGAAGAAGTTCAAGTTCTCTCGGTACAAAGATATTTTGCAGGATGATGGGACAAAGATGTATGATCCTGAGTATGCAGTAGTCAAGGTTTCCCCCTTGCCTCAATTCAATTGGTACGTTTGTGAACCAGGGGATATAAAGGAGAGAACTAAGAATGTGGTTAGGAGAACGAGGGATTGGTTTTAGAGGAAGAGAACCATGATCATCCAATCACGAGTTATATATGTAGGTCATAAATAAGCCTCTCATCAGTCCTCATCAAGAGTTGTGGAAGTTACTCGAGTTCAAGGCATTTTGGAGCGAGTTATAAATGAAGATCCATAGAATTGGAGAATTTTCCTCATGGAAAGTCACCAAAGAGGGCCAGGATAGAAGAAGGCTCAATTGCAACAATGCAAGAAAAAGATCCAGTGGCAAAAGAGCAAGTGGAAGGAAGCACATGGTTCAAGACCCTGTCTTCAAACCACCATAGGAAATCTCACCTCTTATCAACACTCATACCTCCCTCATTTAGGATTTTCCTCCTCCTCTAGAGTAGGGAATGGTTGGTGCACCTATCGTAGAACCCAATTCCGATGAGATGTTCCCTTTTATGCAGGAACCAATTACCCCTGACACCTGCACTGTGTAACAAGTGTGAACCCTTGACATATTAACAATTGTCTAACTGGTTAAAGAAAACAAAAGAAAGTTCACACACATGGCCTTGTTGTTCTACAACAAGGAGACATGTAATCAATACATTGAAGTAGTGTGAATGAAGGTAATCAAGCTAGTGGATGAGATGACACTGGCCGATTATGAGATGAACGTGATCCAACTAGGACCAGATGCTCATGAAGGGGATTTGCATATGTACTAGAAATATTCTGCTCACATGGTGGCAAGGAACAAGGAATATAAGAAGAAGATTACTGAGCTAAAAGAACAGGTGTGAAATCTTTCATCCTATGTGCAACATATGGTAGATCTAAAACATCTCTGTGATTTTCGATCCGGTAATGAGGATGGCCATGTGTTTGGTCACAAAGGTGAATGGGCAGGAAAGATGGACACATATCAACAAGGCTTGGTTAAACGCTTATCTTAAGATCTTGGAGGGGACCATCTATAACCTCTCGGATTTCATAACAAAAGAAATCATCAATTTCACGCACGATGGAGAATATATCATGTTTGCTAATGTCCTCCTTACCATTATCTTTTCATAGATTGGAGTGCCCAATGGGCCAGATAAATTTTTGTGGAAGTACCCAAATGAGATCCCTTCCCCCGCCAAAATATTTGAGAAATACACTTGTGACACCATTACGGCCGCCCACAAGGTGTGCCTAGAAAAATTGGATAAGTAGATGTGTGATGCATTTGGCACTAAGTGGAGAAAAGACAAATAGTTACTTGATTTACTACAAGGCAAGGATGAATTTTTCATGTACCAACATTTTTGTATTGGCAGGTTTACTCTGGCATATGGCCCCAAGGGTCCCTAGTGCAAATTATCATTCTCCTTCACAACACAATACTTCTGTTGGTTTTGGAGCCTGATAGTGATGGGGGTTCAAGGGTAGTGCCCCTGTAAGCCACATTTTATATGTATTTATGCATTGTGAAATCTTGACCATTCCTTATTAGGTCACAGATCTAACGGGTGGTTTTCTATGTTTTCCTAAAATGATAAAAGCCCTAATATGTTTAAAGGATCGTACGGTAAGAGGCTCATTGTATCAGTGGTTACACTATGTGAGAGAGTTTTAACTGGACGCAATAAAAGGATTGGCTATTTCTGGTGGACGTAGCCCATTTTGGGTGATCCACATTAAATCTGTCTCTACTTTATTGCATTATTTTCTGTTCTACGTTTTTCTACGTTATTCATTGCATGCTTGTTTATCTGTACAACTGGTATCAAAGAATGCTTGAGATTTATTTGTTGGTAGTATACTCATAGAGGGATTTTTGTTTGAGTGGGAGAAGCAGCAATGATAGAGGAGAATAAGTTTAGATTTGAGAAGTTTGACGGCCGAAGTTACCAACTATGGAAAATGCATGTGGAAGATTACCTGTATCAAAAGGATTTATACCTACCGTTGGGAGGTCTAGAAGTGAAGCCCCCATTCATGTTTGATGAGGAGTGGAAGGTTTTGGACAGGAACGCTCTCGATGTGATTCAATTGAGTCTGGCATCATCTGTAGCTTCAAATATCTCACAGGTGAAGAGTATGATAGAGTTGATGAAAACCCTAGCAAATTTATATGAAACACCTAGTGCATCCAATAAAGTTTATTTGATGAAAAGATTGTTTAATCTATAAATGCAAGAAGGTGGATCTGTATCTAACAATCTTAATGATTTCCACACTATTGTAAATCAGTTAGATTTAGTTAATATCCCATTTGATGAGGAGGTTAGAGAATTATTATTCCTATGTTCTTTGCCAGAAAGTTGGGACAACTTAGTAATGGCAGTTAGTAATACATCATGTACTTCTCTTAAATTTGAAGATGTAGTAAGTGTCATTTTAAATGAGGAAATGCACAAGAAAATTACAAGGGAAAATTCTTGTTCTGGAAATGCGTTGAATATGGAGAGTAGAGGGAGGAGCAAGGAGAAATCGAAGAGTAAGGCTCGTAGGAGATCTAAATCAAATATGGGCAGATCCAAATCTAGGAGTAGAGGCATTACTTGTTGGAACTTTGGAAAGAGAGGACATGCTAAAAAGGATTGTTGGTTTAAAGGAAACAAAGAAAACCAGCCTAAAGGTATTGAAGAGGAAAATCTGACATGTAATATTATTCAGGATGCTCTTATACATTCTCTTGATACTAGGGTAGAATCTTGGGTAATAGATTCAGGTGCCTATTTCCATGCAACCCCTGATAAGGGATATTTTAAAGAGTATGTCTAGGGAAATTTTGGACAAGTTTATTTAGACGATGATGAGATGTGCAACATTGTCGGGAAGGGCAATGTATACCTGAAATTACATAATGGAACTACATGGATATTGAGATACGTGAGGCATGTACCTAGTCTCAGGAGAAATCTCATATCTGCAAGACAGTTGGGTGGTGAAGGTTACACAGTCACATTCACTTCAGATGTTTGGAAGGTTTCCAAGGGTGCCCTAGTAGTGGCACGGGGTAAGAAAGTAGGAACTCTTTATTTGTCTACTTGTATATCTAATTCTTCTACCATATTGTCTACTTCAGATGAGGATGCCAGCATGTGGCACAGTAGATTGGGACATATGAGTGAGAAGGGCATGAAAATTATATAGGAAATAGGTAAGCTTTCAAATTTGAAGCATTTGAACTTAGAGTTTTGTGAGCATTGCATTTTTGGGAAACAAAAAAGAGTCAGATTTCTTAAGTCAGGGAATACCAAGAAAGAGCAAAAGTTGGAGCTAGTTCATACAGATGTGTGGGGGCCAGCCCATGTTGCATCTCATGGTGGTTCTCTGTACTATGTCACATTCATAGATGATGCCACAAGGAAGGTATGGGTATATTACATTAAGCTTAAGTCTGATGTCTTTGATAAATTTAAGAAATGGAAAGCACTTGCTAAGAATGAATGTGGTTTTAAATTGAAATGTTTAAGATTTTATAATAGCGGTGAGTATTGCAGTAAGAAATTTGATTATTATTGTTCCTTGAATGGGATTTGTAGAGAGAAAATAATTCCCAAGACTCCACAACAAAATGGTGTTAGTGAGAGGATGAATAGAAAAATAATGGAGAGTGCACGGTCAATGAGATTGCATGCAGGGCTGCCTTTTCAGTTTTGGGCAAAGGACATAGATATTGTTGTGTACTTAATCAACCCTGGGCCTTCAAGTGCATTAGATGGAGGAATTCCCAAATAATCCTAGACCGGGAAAGAGGTAGACCTTTCATTTTTAAGAGTATTTGGTTCACAGACATTTGTGCATGTTAATAAAGAAAAAAAAAATTGGATTCGAAATCCAAATGTTTTACATTCATAGACTATGGCTCTAATGTTGATTATGGATTACGGTTTTGGGATCTAGATGAATCTAAGATAATTAGGATTCATGATGTTATTTGGCATGAAAATAGAATGTACAGGGATCAGGTATAGGATGATAAAAATCCCAAGGAAGAATTGGTTGAGGACATAGCTCCTAAAAATGAACTCTCAGATGGAAAATATCCACCTACAGGTACTGAGGTTGATATTTTTGTAAGCCGAGCACGACAGCCACTTTCAGCATCAGCACCTCTGTCAGAAATTCAAGAAAATGAGTTGTAAGAAAATAATGATCCCAAGACACCCCCATATTTAGTAAGAAGGTCACAACATATTAGTAGACCTCCAGAAAGATTTTCCCCTGCTTTGTATTATTGGTTACTAACAGATTGTGGTGAGCCAGAGAGCTTTGATGAGGCAATGTAAGTGAAGTCCACTAAGGAGTGGGAGCATGGCATGAATGAGGAAATGGACTCCCTGGAGAAGAAACAAACATGGGATTTAGTCAAATTACTGGTTGGGAAGAGAGTACTACAAAACAAACGGATCTACAATGTGAAAGAAGAAGAAGGTGAACAAAAAGGGTACAAAGCAAGGCTTGTAGTGAAAGGGGTATGAACAAAAGAAAGGTATTGATTTTGATGAAATTTTCTCCCATGTTATAAATATGTCTTCTATTCGTACTATATTAAGTTTAGTTGTTGAAGATTTACACGTAGATCAACTTGATGTCAAGATGGCATTTCTCCATGGTGACTTGGAGGAGGAGATTTATATGCAGTAACCACTTGGATATGAGGTGAAGGGCAAGGAGAAATTGGTTTGCAGGTTGAAGTAGAGCCTATATGGGCTCAAGCAAGCTCCCTGGAAATGGTATCTAAAGTTTGATAGTTTTATACATGAGCATGGTTTCACTAGATGTTAATCAGATCATTGTGTATACTTTAAATGGCTGGATAGTGGGAGCTACATTATTCTTCTGTTATATGTAAACGATATGCTTGTAGCAAGGTCTAATATGTAGGAAATTTCAAAGCTTAAGGAAAATCTTGCACAAACTTTTTCAATGAAGGATTTGGGTACAGCAAAGAAAATCCTTGGTATGTAAATTAAGAGGGACAGAAAAAATAAGAAATTGGTGTTGTCCGAGGAGGACTATGTAGAAAAGGTGTTAGAGAGGTTTCAGATGTAGAATGTGAAACTAGTTAGTACACCATTGGCTGGGCATTTTAGATTAAGTAAAGAGCAATGCCTAACAACACAAGAGGAAAAAGATTATATGGCATAGGTTCCATATTCTTCAATAGTTGGGAGCCTTATGTATGCCATGGTTTGTACTAGGCTAGACATTGCCCAAGTAGTGGGAGTTTTTAGCAGGTATATGGAAAATTAGGGTAAAGCACACTGGAAGGGAGTCCAATGGATTCTCAGGTATTTGAGAGGGACCATTAGTAGGCACTTGTGCTTCAGAGGGTCAGATTATACTTTACAGGGATTGTGGATTCAAATATGGCAGGAGATATGGATAACAGGAGCACTACTGGATACGTGTTTACAATTGGTGGTGCGGCAGTGAGTTAGATCTCAAAGTTGTAGAAGGTAGTTTCCCTATCTACTACAGAGGCATAATATGTTGCAGCAAATGAGGCAAGTAAGGAAATTCTATGGATGAACAAGTTCATGGAGAAGTTGGGTAAGGAGCAAGGGGATTGTAAGTTACACAGTGATAGTCAAAGTGCAATTCACCTGGCAAAGAACCCAGCCTTCCATTCAAGAACAAAACACGTTCAACTAAGATATCACTTCATACGACAAGTGTTGGAGGATGGGTAGATTGAGTTAGTAAAGATTCATACATATGATAATCATGCTGATATGTTTACTAAGCCAATGACAAAGGAGAAGTTGGATTTGCATTCAAATTTTGTGGGTCTTCAAGATTGATCTTGAAGTGGAAGAAACAAGATAAGAAGAAAATTCCAAGCAGGAGCTGTAGTGGTGGAGTTACAGTAATCAGTCTCCAAGTGAGAGATTGTTGGTTGTGGAGCCTGATAGCGATGGGATTTTGGGGGCAGCGCCCCCGTAAGCCACATTTTATATGTATTTATGCATTGTGAAATATGGACCATTCCTTATTAGGTCACAGATCTAACGAGTGGTTTTCTATGTTTTCCTGAAATGATAAAAACCCTAATATGTTTAAAGTGTCGTAAGGTAAGAGGCTCGTTATATCAGTGGTTGTACTGTGTGAGAGAGTTTCAGATAGATGGAATAAAAGGTTGGTTGTTTCTGGTGGATGTAGCCCATTTTGGGCAAACCACGTTAAATTTGTGTCTCTGCTTTATTGCATTCTTTTATGTTTTACGTTTTTTTTGCGTTATTAATTGCATGCTTGTTTATCTATACAAATGGTATAATCCTAACAACTTCCAGATCGAGGTCAATTGATTCAAAGAGGTAAAGAATCTAAGGTTTGACCTCATTACGATAGACTGGCATTATCGCGAGCTGCGTAGAACATTGATATATCAAAAGAAACACACTTATGTGGAGAAGTATGTCTCCCATGACGTAGATATATTAAAGCTAGTGACATTTCATGTTGTTGGGAGGACTATAACAAGGGTATACCTGTACATAAGGCCTAACTATGAGAAGGGCGCTTACATTGAAAATGATTTCTCTATCCCAAAAGACCCCACTGTAAAGAAGAAGGTCGTGCCAAGGAAAAGAGAGAGATAGGAGGCCCCTAAGAAAAAGGCACCAAGTACACAGACAGTGCAGTTTGTAGGCACATAGGAGTTAGGCACAAAACCAAGCACCTATGCACATAGGAAGAATTCCCCTGCAGAAGAGAAAGAGAAGACACCTGAGGAAGAGGCACTAGAGTAAGAGAATCCCCCTACGAAATAAGAATCGTCAGCAAGAAAGGAGTCATCTAGGGAAGAAGAAAAATAAGAGTCTCCTATATTAGAATCACTAGTTATGAAGAAGTAAAGAGTAACAAAAAAAAGCAAACTCAAAAGAAATAGAGAGCATGGAGGCTAACAAGGGTGATGAGGATGATGAAGAGTGTGGTGAGACTCAAAACCATCCTGTGTACGATGTACATGAGTCAGATGAGGAGGGAAATGAACAGAAGGATGAGGACGAAGGAGGCACTCACGGCAAGGGAGGAAGTGAAGAATTCAACATGAAGGATCAAAAGACTCCAAGCCTGACTAAGGAGTAGATAGAGGATGCCACAGAAAGGGAGGTAGTAGGCATTATAAATGACTTGGTGGATCAAGGGTGGAGCGCAATGCTGAAGAAGTACTAAAGGAGATAGAGGAAAGTGAAAGTGTGGGAAAGGAGTATAGAAGCATGGGCAGAGATCCCAGATAGACAATAAGCTTCCCAAAGGTAGCACGTACAGGTGGAAAGGGTATGGTAGCAGCACAATGAACAAGAAATGACTTATGTTAATGATCCAAACAAAGTATTGTGCATGCATTTCCAAAGTACTATGCCTTCAAACCAACTCCTTGCATGGTCTTCTTTTGATGAAGAGGGTGCATACCCGCACACGAGGAAGATGTTGTCTTGGAATTTTGAGTCCCATGTTGATGAGCCTGAATTTGAGGTCAACCATAAGGCATTGATGAAGATACCAGATGCCAAGGGACTAAACCCTCTGGTGAATGCCCAAAAATTATTTAATGAGAAAGTTTGCAACGTGTTCAACAAAGTATCAATAGAAGTTGAGACAAGGATCTTCGGAAGAAATAACAGAATAAGGGTCTTGGAGGAAGAGCTTGAAAAAAAAATGAAGAGATCATTGAAAAGGACAAGGAGTTAAAACAAGAGGATTTGATCAGTTCACAATTAAGCCGTGAGTTAAGGGAGGAAAAGGAAAAGGTGTGTGAGATCCATAAGAAAATAGAGATTATTTCAGATGTTATAATCTTGAAGCACCCAAACCTGGCCCCGCCTGAGAAAAAATATGATTCAACCATGCAATGCTTGGAATACTTGACCTGCATCCTCACCATGGAGAGGTGACCACTCGCATTGGAATTAGCAAAAGAGGCAATGGTGTGCTAGGAGGAAGAAAAATGGAAGATTGGGGAGATAGTTACTCAATATTATGAGCTCCTTGCCGCTATAAATACCACTGCGTAAATGGCTGAGGTTGTTTATGACAATTACGCTGACAGAGATAGGGTACCAAGCATATAGGTTGCTACGCATGAGGCGTGTCTAAAGGAATTTCAAGAAAACAACAAAGGCAATAGGGCAGAGTGTGATAAGATCCTAGCCGAGGTTGAGAAAGATTTGGAAGTAATCAAAAACTTACGTGGTTTGATTAAGAATAGGATTAAGGAGCTATATCCCCAGGTCACTCATAGAATGTATGCACTAGATGATCTTAGCAAGTAGTTAGAAGGCATTGTAGATACACTGAATGTTAAGAATGACAAATTCAATTTTGATGAGGTGAGCTCTCTGGTAAGTGACCTACTTCAATAGGAACAGGGTGAGGTAGATGCCTAGGAAAAGATTGAGGCAATAGTGAAGAAGGAATTCCACTCCTCCTACATCAGTAGCAAATTCTTCTATTCTTTCATTCTTTATTCAGATTGTTCTTGTTCCACTATTCTTTATTCTTTGAAGAAGCAGGATGTTTCCAAGGACAAAGAACATGTGTAGTGTGGGGTGATGGTTGGTCCTGAAATATTGGATAAGTACTGTTATCATCGGATCACAACACCCTAAAGTTCACACAAGTGTGTGTGCTTGAGCTCATAGTGTGATTGGATAACATGGGTACTATCTCCAAGTTGTGGGAATTGCTACTTGAGATAGACCTCCAGAGAAAGTTGGTTCTTGCTCCTAAACTACCTGCCAGACTCTACTCTAATGTAGACAAAACTATCTAACCCTAGTTTAACTTTCCAAGGGACCAGGGAGAGAGAATACATGAAAACAAAGCCTACACTAAAACGATGATACACCATGAAAGGAGAGTGAGAATAGTCTTCTAATGTGTGAAAATTGGAGTAAAATGCATACTAGAAGGGGTGATAATAGTTCTCCACAATTTAGCAACTACATTCACAACAATATTTCATGCACACACAATGATAATGAATCTCTGTAATAGCATAAGATAGACACAATATATATGCAATTATATTGAAGGGGTGAGAGGAATGCAAATAAACACAACAAGGGAAGATACATCCACAAACTTGCATCTATTGCTTCATAAGTATGCACAATCCAATCTATTGTAAGATAAGGGCCTGGATCACCATGCAAGGAGTCCACTATAAGGGCATACAGCACATTGGCTTCTCAAAACAATTTTGACAGAGTTTTTCTACTCAAAACTATCTCTCTTTTTACAATGAGCCCAACACTCCAATTTATAGATTTCTAAGAGGAGAGAGAGAGGGAATATGAAAATCCTGAAATTTATCCTTCAACCACTTGTAAGATGTAATAAATCAAGCAAAATTATGTTTTTTTTGCTTGCAGAAGGCTCCCTATATTTTCCCATGACCTGCAGCAGTGAGAAATGTCAACCCATGCTTCATTGAATGCATCCCAACTACCAAATAAAACATTATTCTGAACCTGGCTGTGTTTTCTACAAAATCATCATTTATTTCCTATCAAATTTTGAATTTATTCATTTCTATGCATCAGGCTCAGAAACACTATTCCAACAGTACCAATTTTGTGCATTTTTGCTGAGAAGTGTAAAAGTTATGGCCTTCTAAGTGTGGGCAGCTATTTTGGGTCTGCCAGGCATTTCTGTCATTTAATGGGACTGAGCATTTACTTGACTAGAGCTGAACATGTTTCCTTTATTTTCTTATATCTACCCTCATAAAAATTAAGAAATCCAGTTTCTATGGCATAGAGGACGTTGTATTGGTTCCAGAAAGTCAAATTTTGTGAAAATCAGTGCTTAGAGTCAAAAGTTATGGCCATTTGAAGTTCAGGAGGGTCAGGTACTGAGTTTTTCTTTGTATGCAGGCATTTCAGCTATATTGGGTCCTTGTGTCCTAGTTGTCCTAGACAAAAACCTCTAATCCACCCGTAAGCCTCCTTCCATAACAAAATCAAATTTTGATGTCCTATGTGTCCCGTCGTTGACCGAGTCATGAGGGTCATTGACCTCCACTTTCACCACATTGCTTTGCTGATCATATTTTTTTGCCTTTGCGGGTCCTACGTGTACTTGTGTCCCAGGTGTCCCACGGACCATGCGAGACAAAAATATCTAATTTCACCGATTTGAACTGCCTACGGCCATTTCGGCAATGCACATCTTGGATGTCCCGATGTCCTGTGGACCATCTGGGACATATTTTTCCGATTTTGCCGCAAAAAAAAGGAATGCGGCCATATCGGGTTTTTGGGTCCCAACTGTCCTGCATGAACTTGTGTGGCATGGGACAAAAACTTCCACTTTTTCTGCACTACACTAAAAGAGGCCATTTTTGGGATTTTTTTCAACTTTTTCTAACTTCTTGGATTTTTTCTTTGGACAAGGAAGTTAGAGAAGAGCCAAAGGGACCCCGAAGACCTGATTTTTGGGCCTCGAACCAATTCTTCTTACTCAAATCTAAAGAAATTATGTAGGTTATTTGAATTCATATTGAGGGGTGAATTTGGGATAACAAGTACCAAAGGGCACACACGCAGGACCAGTGAGAAGAAGGGTGCTTAGGGGAAAGTGCGCAGGAAAAAGGGGTTTAAGAAGGGTTTAAGTGAAACCAGGGCACGTGCAAGAGGGAAAACATGGGTTTAAAGGACTTAACAATATTTGGTGTTCTAGGGGCACTTGAGGAAAAGCGTGAGGATCCGACTAGGCGTGATGAGTGGATAAGGTGCCAGGCTAGAACCTTGGAAGTCAAGAAAAGGATATTCCCTACAGGGAATATTCCCAGAAGACATCATTACAGAGAGTGGGGAGTTTGCAAAGGGATAAGCATTCATCAATGGAGGACCACATTGACACTTGGCACGTGATCTGCACTTAGAGAAGGCATGGTGGTGGGTGTTGATCTTATATAAAGAAATTCTCAGGCCTAAGACAAAGATGGGAGATAGAGAGAAGGTAGAGACAGACACACATACCGAATGCAGAGAAAGAGAAGGAGAGTAACGAAGTGCTGCAATAATGCTAGGGTTTAGATCACTTAGTGTCAAGGGTTATAAGGGATTCCTTAAGCATATGTATGGGTATTGGGATCTAGAACAAGGGTTAGAGTAGGAAAAAGTATAGTTAGGGTCTCATATCAGGAAGATTTGTGGGAGACAAGTCTCTATCATTATATATATATGGTTTGAGATGCCCCTTTTGACTATAATGTGGCTACCATAACTATTTTAAATCAATATATATGTGGGTTTGTTCTATATAACTTCTTTATGGGTATAAACCCTCATGTTATATGACTTATCATGGCCCAGATCTAGTTTATTATACTTCTTACAAATGTTATTTAGCTTATGTAATGCATTAATGTGTGGATATGTTAGTTGGACCTTCTACCTTTTTAAATAAATACACTTCTACTTATGCAAACTATCCTACATTAATGGCAAACCTTCTCACAAAGCTCACATAAAGTTGGGGCTTGGAGCCCGTGCATGCCTCGGGTGAGTGTCCATCACCCGTTGGGTGATAGGCTAGCGCGCTTAGGGTTAGAAAATAGTATTGAGGGTAAATAAATGACTACAAGGCACACAGAAGCAGATCTAGATTCTCATATAATTAAATTACAACTTATGATAATGAGGAGTGTGAATTAGCTGGTACCATTGTACTACCTATGGAAGTAGGGCCAACTAATCACGACACAAAGTTCCATGTCCTTGATCTGGGCCTTCCTTATAACATGCTCTTAGGCCACCCATGGATCCATGCCATGCAGGTTATACCTTCCACTTTTCATCAATGCATTAAGTTGTATCATGGAGGATAGACGATCACTAACCTAGGAGATCCTGAGCCACTCGTGCATTGTAGAGCATTACAAATTTTTTCTCGAGTAGCATATGAATGTCCTTCAATAGACATTGTTATACAATTACAAACAGAAGCTCTGAAAGCTCAAATTGATCTTGATACATTACAGGCTAGTGATAAAAGCACTCCAGATTTTGTTTCTCCCTTTGTTGCATGGGAGATAAAATTCCAATACAATGGTCCAATTGAGGAATATAACCTCCAACAGGCCCTTTTGGTCTACGACCTCTCACTATCACCTAAAACACGTGGTAGGCCTAATTTTCAGTTCACAAGCTTTTAATATACTTGTCCTAGACTACCCTTTGAAAAAAAAATTCCCTATGGCCTTTTTTCAGATGAGAAAATGTTGGATACACCTACAAGTTAGATCCCCAAAGGAATGAGAGTTTCATGTCACCAAGCTCCGGAATACTCCAAAGCACATAGAATGATGTACGTCATGGGCTATAAGGGATTTGGGTGTGGTACATATACACAAGGCAGACTAGAGTCTATCTCAATCCCCCCTCGAAAATCAAATCAACATGACATTGTCGTTAAGCCTCATAGGGCTCCACCCTCAAAAATTGATGACACCTCTTCGGAACATGAGGATGATTCACCTCATTCAGATAGTGATGCAGATTCCTATTGTAGCATATACAAGGACCTTACCACTACCAACCTTTTCCTGGATTCTACCATCTTTACCCTTTCCCAGTCCAATTCCCAAGCCAATTTCCAAATTACCCTTATATATCCCAGCCTCGTTGATTAGGGCCAACAACTTCATGTGCCAGTTTATTTCTTTGAAAATGATGAGGTGATCACAGAGTTCATGGGTATTCGGGATGCCATTTTGATCAGTGACCATAAAAAGGGTTTCTCCATCAATTTGAACCCATGAGCATACTTTAGGGAAGAAGCAGAATTGTGTGGTCGTTTAAATAAAATAATAAGCAAGGAAAAAGTCCTACAAAAAAGCCTTGCAAAAAGAATAAGTCTAAGTCCCATAGTGAAAACCTCTTTAAGGTGTTTGTGGATAAATAAACAGAAAAATCAACGGAAAAGATAGTTGACCCACGTGAAGATGATAATATTTTTGAGCCACCTATAGAAGTATATCTTAATATCCCCCTTGATCCTACACGTATGGAAGATACATCCAAGATGTTGGTAGAAAAGACCATAGATGTCAACATCGGGTCAGAAGAGGATCCAAAAATGGTAAAGTTGGGAGCTTCACTCTCAGCACAAGATCAGAAAACATTTGTGATGCTACTAAACAAAATTGTAGACATATTTGTGTGGTCTTGCATAGATATGTCAGGTTTGGACCCAACCTTAGTCGTGCATAACCTTATTGTGCACCCAGATGTCAAACCTATCAAGTAGAAGCTAAGAAAGATGCACCCACATGTTGCACTTCTAGTTAAAGAAGAACTAAAAAAGCTATTAGTAGCAGGTTTTATCAGACCTATTGACTATTCAGAATGGATATCAAACATAGTGCCAATAAAAAAGAAACCAATTGGCATCTGATTCTGCACGGACTTCAGGGATATTAATAAAGCATGCCCTAAAGATGATTTTCCTTTGCCTAACATTGACATGATTTTTGATTCAACTATGGGTTATAAGATGTTGTCCCTCATGGATAGATTTTTGGGATATGTTATCCACTTTTTCCCATCAGGAAAAAGTGGATAACGGGGTAAATTATACCCTTAGACTGAAAATTCTTTCATGTAGAGTTCAGGGTTATCATGGAAATTTCAAGCTTAACACCTTAGTGAATAAAATGTTCGTCAAGGTGGAAAGCTCTACGAAGAAGTGGCACAGTTTGGTGTTCATGTCGGAGGAGAGGGAGCTCAACTCAATTTGTGTAGATGGCAAGGGCCAAGCCTGGTCCATGGGAGATCACATCCTTAGCTCAAGGCCAAATACGAAAGATAGCTTGGCAAGAGTTGACTCGCTTGACCGAGCCAGGACCGTGTCAAGTCATTATTGAGATGACGATCTAAAAGTGAGTCATAAATGGATGACTCGGTTGATTCACAAGATATAGCTCGGGTGATTCATCAAAGGACTCATGTTCGTGTAAGGACTCACCATTCTATTCGTGGAGATTGCGGAGTTTTGGGTTCCTTGTTCTAATGGGCATGTCACATCTAATGTGGGGGGGAAATGTATGTTGTGATCCCAAGCACAAGGAGCCAACGATGGAAAAATGTTAGGGCAAGACCAGGGCTCATCCCTGAGCTAGGAAAGATAACTTGCCAAGTCCGACGACAAGTTACCATCTGAGACGGAGTGGCCAAAGGAGGCAGATGATGACTAAGTCATGACAAGAGAACCACCGTGTAAATAGGTGATTAATATACAATGTCAAAGGTGAAGGATCGAGTCAAGTACCAAGTGAAATGGAAATGGTTGGAGATATCATGGAGCATGGTGACTTGCAGGAGTAGCTCATGGTGAACTCAGTCATGGAGAACATTTCGGGATCGGCATTGAGAAGATGGTGCTAGAATAAAAGAATGGTATGTTGGCATTCAATGAAAGGCATCTCAATGTTTCATCGAGCCTGGCATGAGCCGGTCACCCAAGAAAATGATGTATGGCTTGGTATGATGGATCGTACAAGTTTGTCAAAGGCATAGAGCTAATGTAATGTAAGTTCCCAAATGTTTGAGATGAAGCATATAGGTAGATTGAAGGAAATTCAACCATTAAAGCTTATGATAGGCAGGTGAACGTCAATGTGGACTCAATATATGCAAGGACGAAGAAGCTCATTGTTTGGGTTTGACATTTGATGAAGTTCGTGATTGGGAGCGAGTTCAACCTCAAGCTTGGGGACGAGCACATCACTCTGGAAGTGACCCATGAACCGAGTTGAGACACAATTCTTTTGAGCAAGTTGGTGGTGAATTTCTCACGATGGCACAAATATTGGGTCAAGTTAGGCCCGTTGGAGAAAACTCACGAGTGGCTCAAACCAAGTTTCAGAACACTCAACCAAAGTAATACAAAGGATAACGACTCAGTTGAGTTGTTTGATTAGTTAAGGTGAGTCAGAAAAGAGTTCATTTGTGAGTTTGACAATGTTCGGAGTTAGAGTCAGCTTGGTTGTGACATAAACGAGCCAGCATAGGCATGCGACATAAACAAGCCGGCATAGGCATGCGACATCGAGCAGTTCAAGAAGGGGCTCAGCCAAGTCATTTTAATCTCAAAGGAGATCCACAATGTAAGCTAGTTTTAGATCAAGATTTTTGGACTGAGGGGTGCAAAAGACTGGTGATCTTGTATGGAGTGGTTTATGGGAGTTTGTGAACTGACTCAGTAGGATGAATCAAGCCAAGGATTAGAGCTCGGAAGTGAGTTCACAGAAAAGATGTCATAGAGTTTGTGTGAAGAAGTGACTGAGTCGAGTAAGCCATAAAGTATCTCGATTAATATGAGCTCGCAGATGGTGAGTGGTTGGAGCTTGGGATTGGTAGAAGTGGTTAAGGAGATGCTGAGCCAAACCGGTTCACACAAATTTTGATCCAAATAATAGCCAAGCCCGAGCTCAATATGTTGCGGGAGTATCGTGGGAAGATCTTGGAAGGCTGAGTTGTGTCGGCGGATGGATAGTTTTGGGATGAGTTCCTTAGATGTGATAAATTAGAGTATGCGGATTTCCAAAACATGAAAGTGACTCAAGACAGATCTCGGCATGTCATGGAAGTATTTTGGTGTGAGCTCGAAGGAGTGTTAGATCAAGGTGGTGGGAAGTTGGTGAATCAATCCAATAGAGTGAAAGGGGCATACATGAGCTTAAAGGGCAAGGAGAGTTCATTGTCGAGAAAGAAGGAACGAAACTTGGCATGGGCTGAATTGGTATAAAACTCATCAAAGTGAGCGTGAGCCACTAGAATGCTCAGTCAGGTGCAAAGGTGATTTGATGGGGCTTGGAGTTGAGTCTAAAGGATGGCTAACTATTGGCTGAGTTATCCTTGGGAGTTTGAGCTGACTCACGTAAAAGTGAGTGAGCTTGGATGGGCTCAGAGTGGCGTAGTGATGGAGCTCAAGTTAGTGAGCTCGTGAAGACATAAAGCTAGGGTCTAGTTGATTGAAGATCTCAAGTGACTGAGCTATGGAGCAAGCGAGAGTTGGAAAGTTTATATGACAAGTGAAATAAAGCGCTCATCACGGGAGCTCAATGATGTGGGGGCAAGCCAACCACTGAGTTGGTCCTTCTTTCAACTAGACCCTCCTCCAAAGCATAAACCCAACATTAAGTGGTTTCGCCAAAAATATAAACTTTATTTTTATTAAAATATTTTAATAAAATAATATTTTTTATTATTAAAAATATTATTTTTATTTAAATAGTGGATAAGTGTAATATTTTAATTAATGAGACATGATGGAAAGTTCCTAAGTGGTGTCATTAGTGACGTAATTAATGTAGGCCATCATGTGTCTTTATTCATGGCCAAGAATTTATGATTTCTCCTCTCTTCTCTCACATGAGTTTTCTATAAATGTAAGTTGGAAGTTCATTCCAAGGGGTTACACATTGGTTGTAGAACTTAGATGTGTGACACAAGTTTGACAAGTTAGACATCTTAGACAAGTGTATATTTTTCAAGAATCCTCTCTCTTATGTAAGTTAGCTTTGTGGATTGGGGAACTTTCAAGCCTCCTTTCCAATACTGTAATGGCAACCATTGCCTCTTTTGAATGTAATGATGCATTGTGCATGTTGTTGAAGTAATAAAAGTGTATGTTTTGTGACTACCATTAGTCCTTTTCATCATTCCACATACTTCTTTGTGCCTTTCTCATTCTTACAGATACACTGTGCAAGTTTAAGTTTCTATTATAAGTTCTTGGAGTTCTGTGTTGATCAAGTGGTGGATTTCTGCATGTAGTTGAGTTGTGGTGTTTATTACCCCTTCTTAATTTCATCCTTATTCATTGGAAGACTGATATATTGTTTGTCTGATTGATTTTTAACAAAGGGAACGCATGCTCTTTAGTTTGTGGTATTATTTTTACCCTTTCAAAGTTGTAGTAGGTGAAGTTGTCTTGTGGTGCACAACACCCTCTTCAAATCAACCCTTCTTGAGTCTGACAACACCCTTTATTTGGTGCATCTCCATCCCTAGTATAGTTTCATTTCTTACAAATCTCTTTCCCTAAAGCCCATAAAATGTTAGCATAGGTCTAGATAACCATTTTATTACACTAGGAGTAGTATAACACTTAGTTTAGGAAAAGGAAGTTGGCTTTCTCCAGAGGTTCACCTCAAGCCCAAGTCCCATAGCTTGAGAGGTGATCCTGTGTTACCCAATCCCACTGAACTTCCTATTCATATTCTAGCCATTCAGAGGGTGTAGTGATTTAGGAATAACAGGCTATAACCAGATAAATATCAAAGAGGAAGATCAACATAAAACTGCTTTTACCACCCCTTGGGGAACATTTTGCTACCAAGTGATGCCTTTCAGCCTCAAAAATGTCAGAGCCACTTATAAAAGAGCAATGATAGTCAACTTCCATGACATGATGAATGACACCATGGAGGACTATGTGGATGATATCTTGGGAAACTCCAGAACTAGGGAAGAGCACCCGGAAGTGTTGGGGCATATCTTTCAACACCTCTAGGGCTACAAAGTCAAGTTGAATCCTAGGAAATGTGTCTTCGACGTACAATCAGGTAAGCTATTAGGTTTCATCATTTCAAGAAGAGGGATTGAGGTAGATCCTACTAAAGTTGCAGCTATCAATGAGATGCCTCCACCAAATAACCTAAAGTAGCTACATTGTTTATAAGGTAAAATACAAGCAATCTGCCGATTCATTTAACAACTTACGGATAAGTGCCATCCTTCCACACATCTGCTCAAGAAGGATGTTACCTTTAATTGGGGTCATGAATGTCAAAAGGATTTTGAGTTGCTTAAACAATACCTAACTAATCCTCTTATTCTCATGTCACCTACCTCAGGTGAACCTATGTTATTGTACATTTTAGCTACTTAATATGATATTATTTCACTACTTGCCCAATACAATATAATCCAAAAAGAGAGGGCGGTTTATTACCTTAGCCGCACTTTGATTCCCTATGAGCTGAATTGCCCACAAATTGAAAAGGCATGCTTAGCTGTCGTATTTGCATTTCAAAATCTTCACCACTATCTACTCAATAACAAAAGCAACCTCATTTCCAAATTTGACCCTTTGAAATACCTTCTATCTAAACCAACACTCACCAAACAGATGGCTAATTGGATCGTCCTCCTAAGCAAGTTTGATATTGAATTTTTCAACCAGAAATCACTCAAAGAACAAGTGCTTGTAGATCACTTAGCTGAAGCTCCCCTACCATGAACAAAACCATTGTGTTTGGATCTACCATACACTTCTATGATGTACATTGAGGAATTCACTGTATGGCATATGCACTTCGATGGATCATTCAATTATCATGGCTCAGGAGCCATTGTGGTACTTATCCCACCAATACTAATAACATAACAGAATATGCGGTACTCATTGCTGGTTTGAAAATTGTTATCAAATGGAATATACGACAACTAAGGGTCATGTTTGATTCACAATTAATCATCAAGAAATTCAATGATGAATATATGGTCAAGGATGACAAGCTCATCGCATATAAGAAGATGGTTGAGACTCTCAAGGAATATTTTATACTCGTTATTTTTTAACAAATGTCGAGGGCGCATAATCGATCAGTAGACACCATGGCCACAATTAGAGCTTTGCTTCACATTCCACCTCAGGCAAAATAATGCATTTCTTTGTGAAACATTTGCGAGAACCTACATATGACATGCCAGAATCATGTCTACTATGTGAAATTGTTGGTCCTTTCTCTCCCTGGTATGAACCCATATTGAATTACCTATAAGATAATACCTTTCCTTCAAATATTTCCCATACTGAGAAAATAGCCCTTATTCATCATATAGCCCATTATACCCTCTTAGGAAGCACCCTTTATCGTTGAGGCTACGACAGGAATCTACTGCATTGTCTTGATTTGGCAAAGTTAGTCTAAGAAATCAAAGAGGTAAATGAAGGATTTTGTGGAGCACACACAAGCAATATGGTGTTTACTAAGAAACTGCTAAGAGTAGGTTACTATTGGCCCACCATGGAATCAGATTGTTGTAACTATGTCAAAAAGTGTGTACTCTGTCAGAAGTATGGAAACCTGATTCATGCACCAGCACAAGCCTTACAGCCAATTACAAGACCATGGCCATTTTCAAAATGGGGATTATATCTCATAGGGAAGCTCACTCCTACTTCCTCAAATGGCCATACACATATCATAACTGCCACTGAGTATTTCAAAAAATGGGTATAGGTTGTGCCTCTTACATACATTACTGATGTGCAAATTT
Source organism: Taxus chinensis (assembly GCA_019776745.2). Taxonomy (NCBI): domain Eukaryota; kingdom Viridiplantae; phylum Streptophyta; class Pinopsida; order Cupressales; family Taxaceae; genus Taxus; species Taxus chinensis. Next base: position 881,738,777 of record CM034150.1, on the reverse strand, counting down.
CAAAATTCATCATGAACCACCTCATTTGTCGTTATGACATCCCCTTTGCCATTGTAGCAGACAATGGTAATTCTTTCAAAAACAAGATAGTTAAAGTGTTATGTCAACACTTCAAAATCTATTTAAAGTGGTCCACTCCCTATTACCCCCAAGGTAATGGACAAGCAAAGGCCACTAACAAAATGCTTGTTCACATAATGGAAAAGATGGTGAGTAAAACATGCCATAATTGGCACTTAAAAATTCAGCCCGCCCTCTAGGCTTATAGAACCTCCATCCGCACTCCTACAGGTGCTACACTCTACTCACTAGTATTTGGCACTGAGGCTATCACACCATTGGAGATTGAGCTTCCCTCCTTGAGAATATCTCTCTGAGACTATCTGGATAAGGATGAAGATTACCAAGTGGATCAACTAGCAAAGTTGGAGCTACTAGATGAGAGACGCATGCGAGTACTTAATCACCTAAAGGTATATCAAAATTGAGTGTCACAAGGTTATAATAAATGGATAATACCTCGCCAGTTAGAATTAGGAGATATAGTACTCAAGGAGAACTAGTTTAACACTATCAAGGACAGGGAAAAGAAAGGAAAGTTTGAACCTAACTGGTTAGGACCATATGTTGTGGTCGCTAAGTATGGTTCAGGGGCATACAAACTAGCTCATTCAGATGGCGAGGAATTAAAGGAACCCATGAACACATTGCATCTCAAGCGGTTCTATACTTGAGTATGAGGTTCCTCAGAAAATCAAATAAAAAACAAGTAAAAAAATCAAAAAAGCAAGAAAAAGTAAAAAGAAAACATGTTGTCCAAGTGTGAAAACCACGCAATTATGGCACATTGGAAAAATCCCTTAGTGAAAACCAGTTCTCGGTGCCTTCAGAGGATCCATTGTTCACAAGCATATCTCATATCTAAAAGGAGGGCTCTTACTTTAATTTAGGGCTAGGTTTTCCTAAATTTGAGATCCTTTTGATCCTATTCTTTGTGGCCTTGATCTGACAGATATATATATATATAGGGCTCGCTTTGGTGCATTCCCATCTAATGTTGGGGGCACCTTCACATCTTCACCTTCTTGCACATATGCACATGGCATTATTACTTTGTATATTCCCATCTAACGCTAGGGGCATCCACGCTTCTTTATTTTCTATACATAGCTTCATAAAATTCCAAAAACATTCGTATAACTTTGAAAATCACAAAAAACATTCGAATATGTTAAAAAAAAACCCTAAACATCTGAGAAAACCCCTTTTAGGAATGAAACTACAAAAACAATATAACATTGTCTTTCAAAAATCCTGAAAACAATGAGAACAATAGCCTTGAAAATTGTCTCAAGATAACATTAAAAACAACAAAAAAATGTTTCAAAATTTTCCCGCAAAAAAAAAAGTAGTAATTCGCTTACTTTTAGTTGTTGGTTTGTATAGTTTTGATTGCATTGCCTTTTCATGTTGTGTGCTTTAAATTGAATTCATTTCCTTACTTAGATTAAGTGTTACTTTAATCTATTATACATTACAATGAGTTCTTTTGATATTGCCTACTTGTATTTAGTTGTGTTGTGTTAATTAGATGTGATTAGGTTGTGCTTGTTGATTGTTTGTACAACTGTTTTCATCATATCATTACCATCTATCATCACATATATACACCATCTATCAATAAAAGTTAAGATACACCATCATAAACATGAAAATTAAACATGTATCTTAAGCTAACATCATATAATATCACCACGAGGGGCAAGAGGGACCGCCTTTTGTCGCCCCCTCAAACACAGATCATAATAAAAACGTGGAAAATCATAAGTGTCACATGTAAAACACCATGATATCGTCTATTGTTATCCCATACACAAAATGTGATAAGCAGAACATGAAGTAGCTCATCAAACATGTCATGCCATCTAAATTTTATCTCATAAATCAAGAACATGTGATACAATCATAAACATCATAAATAAAGTCCCTAATCATCATCATCATCATATAAATATTTGTCAAAATATCGAATTTCCATATACAACATGTCTATGTATATAATCATCAGATACACAGTATGTCATCATGGGCATGGATAAAAAATGTGCCTTCATAGCAAGGCATAGCCAAAAAAAAATGCATATACATTGATAAAAAATGTGCCTTCATATCGAGGCGTACATAAAAAATACATACATATGTAAGTACATCAAATAAAAATGGATTCATGAATGACTCTCTCCATCACATGGACTATCTGGCCTCTGATTAGGTGGTGGTCCCATCACCTGTGACCTCTGCTGACATGTTGGTGGGTGCTCCACCGACCTCGCTGATGTAGCTGCCCTATATAACTATGAGGCACTCCTACTCATGTCTTACTAACTAAATACAGGGGCTCTCTGTCCCTCTAGAACAAAATCATAATACAAATATCTATAGTATGCAACCTCTCCAATAGCTGCGGCCATATCCATATAAACCCGAGGTGTAGCAGAAGCACTGATAGACTGACGCAATGAGGCAACCTCCTCTGAAAGCCTGACCACCATGACCTGAGCCTGTACTCACTCTATCCAAAGCTGATCTCACTCCACTATAGCTTCCTATACCTATGCCTATTGTGCGGCCAACTAATCTCTCTCAACCTACAATTGTGCCCTATCTATTGTAGAATTTGGTACATATCTATCAAAATAAAATAATAATAAATATTTTTGATTCAACTAGCAATATAAAATTATATAAGAGGAGACCTTAATTATCTCCTTACAACAAATCTATGAGTTGTTCCAACAACTCGCTAATCCCTTACCCAATAAACTAACAATTTACCTTAAATAATTTCATCACCCACTAATCAATTATGAGCACTAATATGTATTTTACTAACATTCCCCCCTTAGTGTGAACATGGGGAAAACCTGCCTTTGTACTTGCACTTGCTTTCATGATTAGGTGATGTTTATTGTGGGATGATCACAAACCCATCGTATGGTTTTCAAACGGTTAACCACGAACCAAAAATGGTGGTTTTCAAACGAAGTACCACAAACCAAAAATGAAGGTTTTCATGTGGTTTACCTACAACCACATCATGATGTGACAAGTACTATTATTAGCCCTCTTCAATATCTCATTGTAGGGAAAAATATAGGAAATTCTGTTGAATTTTGTTGCTCATACATACAAATTGAAAACTAGAATTGGAACATTGGATCATGTTCCCCCCTCAATGTGAAATTTCCACTTATTGATAACAAGAACACTGCACAACGCAACACACCACATGCAAATGGAAGAAAACACACATGTCACCAAACCTTCATGTGGCCTCGTTGTTGGCAACTGATGAGAGCTCGTTGACTGACCTCCAACCTCTAATGCCTACTGCCTCCAGTTTCATTTTGCTAGTTTAGCCGGATGTGATCATGGAGCTCAGATTTACATACCTCTGTCAGACGTCAAATACCACCAAAAATGCATACTGAAGGTAAATTATTTTTTTTATTTTTTGGACTTTTGGACACTTACAAATCTTGACGACTTGACAAATTCAACTTTAAGACTCACAATGAACTTTTGAGACACAATACAAAACCCATTAAAATGTGTATGGACATAATAATAAAATATGGTAATGATCCAAATACAACCTATAGACCATACAATAATAATGTTAATTGGTAGACTTTGACACACAACTCTAAAACACATTTTCAATCGTAACACTATTTGATAACAAACAATTTGATAGGGATAATGATATGTGACACATAATCTAAACTCTATTTAGAATCATAGAACCGATTACACAAAGTTTTAACTTGTTGATTATACCAACCATAAGCAAATATAATATTCTTAACAACTACATACTCTTTGACATTGACATAAGTAAAGTGTATGCCCTACAATGAAAATTAAAATTGGCTACTAATACGTAGAAATTATACAAGTGAATGACTAACATACATGGTATGATAGATCACCCATCTACATATCGACAGGCCATATAAATATCCAATGTAACAAACCAACATACATACCACAAAATGATTACACCAATGTTGAAGTAGCACTTTTAATATGGAAGAAATAAGAATCCGAAGAGAAGAGTGAGACAAACATGAGACTACGTATCCAACGCATCGTCGATTGTCTTTAAGATAAACTTTGGATTCTCAAATGGGCTAAGTGGTAGTGTGGCTAATTGGGAAATCTCTAAGCTTCATTAATTGATCACTTTTGTGTTGAGTTGACCACCAGCAAATATATTATCTAAACCACACTAGAATATTTTATACGGTAAAACCGCAGTGGATTTTATTTAATTCAAACATGGATATTGTGCCAAGGAAATTTATCCCTAAAAATTGGATCTCTCGACACACCTGATTTGACTCGAAGACCACTTGTATAATTTTGACAAATCTCAACTAAAATTTCTTCCTTTTGGTAGTGAAGGCATTATCCTAACACACATCTCGAATTGCATTCAACGTGTCTATCCTGAACTAGTTGAATGTGAACTCGGTGAATGTGCATGAATGAAATCAACATAGATATTTGACAAATTTGTAATTATGTATGAAAATAAATCTACACATTGACTGCACCTTAGACAAATAGTAGATCATGTTTTCTAGAAATATCACACTCCTTTAAGATCTACAGATACATATAAAATTTTACAAAGAAAATGAAAACTATTGAACACTTCTTAGTAAATAATCCTTCCATGAGAGGGGAAAAAAAATATATATTTTTGCTCCACCCTGAATCAATGCTCACAAACCCATATCGCTCTGACACCAGATGTAGAATTTGGTACAGATCTAGCAAAATAAAATAATAATCAATATTTTTTATTCTCTATTTTTTATTTAACTAGTAATATACAAATATATAGGAAGAGACCTTAACTAGCTCCTTACAAAAAATCTACGAAATGTTCCAATGACTCGTAATAACTTACTAATCACTTACCCAACAAACTAACAATTTACCATTAATATTAAATTACCCACTAATCAATCGTGAGCACTAATATGTATTTTCCTAATATCTGCCACTACCTAATCCCTCTCAGTAATGACCCAATCTCTCTCTATGGTGACATGGAGATGAAGAGCTATCACCTACTGTAACTGCTACCACAATGTAACTAACTCCCATGTACCTTGTGGATCTAGATCTCCTCTGCCTCCTACTAGGCTGTGTGACGAGCTAACAATGGGAGCCTACGGTGGAGGCTAATGTACATGTACCTGTGGAGGAACATGTTATAAGGGAACATCTACACTCACCTGGGGCATTTGAATCTGTGTGTGTACCTGTGGATGTACAGCAACCTATCTCTATGCTCTCAGCCTTTTTTCCCTGTCCATCCCCACCATCTCCATCAAATCCATCATCATCACTCTCGTCATCACTACCACTACCTTGTTGGACCCTCCTCTGTCCTCTCCCTCTATGAGGTTGATGCTCTGGGGGTGGCCACACTCCTGCATCCCATGCATCCTGAGGGATAGCCAACCACCTTGGAAACACTATAGTATACCATGCATCATAGGCCACTGTTGTCCCTGGATCCATAATTTTCCGTAATGGTGCCCATGCTAGTGGAACATCTTCTCAAAGTTGTCTTGGGCTCGTTATGTCCTGATCAAAGGCCCAATGTCAAAAGTCTCTCGGACGCAGTGTGCATACCACATCTTTGGCCAGGGAACATCCTAAATGGCACCGAATTTTCGTTATGCCTTATCCACTTTAAAATACTCCATAATATACCCACAGCTCTCAATGAGGAAATGCTCCACTAAGGCAAGGCTAAGATCCACTAGATCCTCTAGCCACTGATAGTGTCTATAAGGTCTCCATATAATCATCTACAGTTGTATATCATCGAAGGCGCGGAGATAAAAATAAATATCCCCCATGTATCCATGAACATCATCGTCAACATGAGCCAAACCAAAGACTGAAGCCTCATCTATGGCTCGAGCTTGTAATGCTCCTATAGGGTGGCCAATCGCTATATGGTCCTAGGCTTGTATCTGTAGTAAGGTCACTAGACCCATGGTCTTCTGACCACGGTAGGTAATCAAATGCAAATCCCAATATAGATGCGTAAGCACACACTATCCCCAGCAGTAATGCTCTCCTCTAGTCAGGCCTTGAATCACACCAATCAAGCCTAAGGGAAATGATGTACCCATCTTGTCAGTAAATAGATGACCACTGACAAGCACCAAGAGATACACTGGCACACGATATAACCTCGAATTTGTGAAACATTGATGCATTTGCACTATCGTACCCCATCGAGGTATCTCATCTACACCAAAGATCTCAATCAAGTTATATGTAATCTATGCCACATCATCCTCGTACTCTATCAGATTCCCCTAGATCGGCACTTGTAAAATCCTCCAAACTTCCTCAAGTGTAATAGTCATCTCACCAGTTCAGGAGCATGAAACATTGGCTCTCGTTATGCCACCTCTCAGCTAAGGTTGTAAATAGGTTGTGGTCCAAGGTGATATGTTGCATCTGTGCATCACGTAGCTAAGCCCTGTAGTGTATAAGGTGATGTCCAAATAGGCCTTCTCGCGTCACGCAAAAGGTTCCCCTCAAATTTGGCCAACCGGTCATGTCACTCCCATGTCCTGCAAGACAGGTAGCTACCTTTGTAAGATCAAACAACGCACTTATTATACCTTTCTTCTATCTAACATCATCTAACACTAAGCCTATTCATCCCTATAGTCTTATATAAACTTTCCCTTTTTCTTCTAAGTGTTTCCCAAACCCTTCTTCGACGCATGTGTGCACCCTAGCGATGTGTGCATGCACTTTATTAGCGTATGTGCACCTAGCATGCATATGCCCCCCATCCTAGCGCTTAAGCATACTCATCCTAGCACATGTGCACATGCAACTATTTATCCCCTCTTTTTCCTAGTGTATACGTGCACCCTACTCATGATACATGTGCACCTTTGAGACATCACTATGCACCCATTTGCATTTGACCTAGCCCTCCCAAGGTGCATACACGCAACTAACTACCTATGCACCCACAGATGCATGTGCCCTATCCTGGCCTCAAGTTCACATATGTGCCCCTAACAACATATGTGCCTGCGCGCATACGTCTTTCTTACGCACACGCACGCACGATGATGCATGTGCGCCCCTAAGACGTGTGCATACGTTAACGACCCCCTTTTATAACCTAATAAATGACATTAAATGCTAATAAATGAAAATATGGATAGGGTACTCATGTAGGGTCCATCACCATGTATCTGTAAGTACTCTTGAACTGTGTCTTCTCACCTCGTATGGCTCTAAACTCACGCCATCTCTCTCCAGGGTCAGAGCAAAGGTCAATAGTAAAACGGCAAAGGTTCGTTAACAAATGAATTGCTCACAATAATTTACCCCCTCCCTGAGAGGGGTATATGTGGTCATTTTAGCCCTCCATGATGCACTCTCACCCATCGTGATGGTCGAGGGGCATGATTTGACCACCGTGATCGTTCTAGCTTACTCTATCACATGTTACGATATTTATTTTTAATAAATGATCATTTTTCACTCGTTTTCATCTTGTCTTAGCATATTTTTGCTACCTAGCACCTATTGCTTCTCCTTAAGGAATTTTACTTGATTTCAAGCGATTCCCTCATCTCATTTCTTCTAAAAAATCAAAAATCACTAAAAAACTAAAAAAAATCAATATTTTCAAAAAATTGCAAAAAACATTAAAAATCGTAAAAATTCAAAAGAAATACAAAATTTGGTAAAACACGGGTACGCAACTAACACATGTGTTAAACACATTATATTCAAACTATCTCTTGCTTACGTTTTGGCTTGTTTCTGTAACAACGACTCGTGGATCATTTGGATCTACCCTATTAGCAAAGTTGGTCTGCTTGTTTCATTTGTACTATCTTGGCACAACAAGTTGTCTAGTACTATTTCATAGTGCCCGAATGATTTTTCATTGGACCCCTGCATCCACCATTCTCCCCTCGCATATATCCTTACTTAGGGCACCACTTTTAACCATTGTAGTTATACACGAACATTTTGGAACTGTAGCTTGATAACAAAACATTTGTGTAACTATCTTAGATGTTGTTGGTTTAAGTATGTGTGTTTGTACTTTTTTCCCTGTTAGATTGGCTTGTTTACTTTCTTGTATTGCATTGCATTCGTTATGTTGCATGGATTTGGTTTTTTAGCAATGGACATTTGTTTGTAATATGGCTTTTTATGTCATTCTACACTCTGTCATTTTTTGTATGCTTACATTTTTTTTAATAAGGACCGATGATGAAGATCAGTGGCAATATGATGAAAATAAAGTTGTTTAAAAGGAAATGGATGGATGTTATCTCAAATCCCCCTTTCTCATACTTATTCTCTTCTATATCCCCTTTCTCTCTTCATCACACTCAGCTTCGTCATTCTTCCCTTATGTCCACGCACACTGCTCTCAATGTAAATATAAAATATTTGGTGTCTCGTCGTCGTAGAAGGCAGCTCCCCTGCCAACTCGGTTATTCAGTATGACGTGGAAGATGAGCAACACAAATGAAAGTTGGAGAATTATATTTCATGGGTGATTAGTACAAAGTATCAACAAGACTAATATGATTCCCTTTCTTCTCTTCACACTATTATGCTCTTCTACTAGATACATCTCCCCTAATTTTTCTTTTATCTATTTCCTTCATCTTTTCGATCGTCGATCGACCTATTTCATCACCACATCGACACTCGAGGGGGCATCCTTCACTCTATTAATTTTTCTTTCGCTCCTTTATATTTGTCTATGTTTTTCTACTATCTTTGAAGTGGTGTAGCTTACACCACCCCAAAGATGGTGCTATGCCCTTAACCTATTGCTTGTATTAGGATATGAGTAGCCGACTTATGGCTTACCATATCATTTTATTATATCATTTATACTTTATCATGCTTAATAGGTTGGCCTTGGTGATGGCCATAGCATATGAATAGTATATATAGGGGATTTTAGGTAGTAGTTCATTATCATTTTGAGCATTTGAGTCTTATTATATGGTTTGGAGGTTGCCCCCTCGAAGTGGCGAAGCTATTATAATTGCATATTGAGATCATTATTCTGAAATATTGTGTTATTTGGTGTTCTATTGCTGCTCATAATCGGAATTATACTAGTAATTTCATTACAGAGGGCCAAATGTAGACACCTATAATTTGTTCAAAGTAATTTTATTGCTAACATTGCACTAATTATTCTATTCTCGACAAATTGACGACACTTCATCAATTAGGATCATTTTCCCCTCAACTCCTCGTAATTAACTACTATACATTGATTAAGTCTCTTATCTAGCATTTGACCAATAAACATTATTATTGGGTAACTCTCACTTCCAAAACATTCAAAATCTATTGAAACCTCCTCTAGATGCTCCCAGAAATCTTCCTAAGCCTACTTGGGATTCTTAATCAATCTTAAAAGATTAATTAGCTTCTAATCCTAGTAAAAAAGTGCTTTGACTTACTAAAAATGATTTTTGGACTTACATTTTGTCCCACATGCACCAAAATCATACCATTCTTGGAATGGGAAACCTATAAATAGAACCATCCTCCTCATCATTTCTAAGAACACTTTTCCTCCTCTAGCATAAACTATAGACATTTAGGATCTTGAGCATTTCTCCATTTATATCGAGCTAATATCTTCATAGTACATCCCTTAACTCAAACTTGAGTAATATGGAGAGAACCATATGGTCTTGAAGCCATTATTATTGAGACTCCATTATCAAACTTTGGGATCATACTAACGATCAAATCTAATTGCTAAGGATCTTCTTAGGTTCAGGTCAAATTTAGCATTCAAAGAGTGGAGATTGATTTAGGCATGTTAGTTTGATTATTTTCAAAGTTATATACATGTTAAAGAAATTAGCCTCCCTAAGCTCTTATCTTGATGGTTCTTGTTAGATTAGTTTAAAACTTTGAAACTGTTAGGTGTTTAGTTTCAATTCTTTATATCTTTTCTAATTTACACATGAACACAAGGCTCACTTGAGAATGCCCCCCTTAAGCTCAACTTGGACGTCAGATTCCACCAAAAATGCATCCGGCTAAAAGTGAGGTAATGTTTTTTTTTTTTTTTACAATATTTGACAATGCTGACACTAAATGACATTGTTGTCCATTTTTTCCCCCTAGAAAAAATAAACAACTTAACAAAATGGACCTAAGCAAGTTGATAGGATTTCAAGGTTGAATCTAGAGAAAATAGGTAAATTTTGTGTTTCTGGAGCACTTGCAATTGTTTTGGGAAATTTGAGATAATTTGGATGCATTTCCCTTGTGATTGGCTTCAAAAGGCTCAAAACTTAGTCAATTTGGGTCAAAAATGGAGAAAATTGGATAATTTGGCTTTTGAAGTACTCCATTACATTTTTTCTAACTCCCTATCCAAGGAAAAAATTTGGGAGTCAGTGAAAAAATTGAAAAAAGTGGAAAAATGAGTTAAGGGGTCAAAATTCAATGTTGTGCGACTATTTTAGCCTTTAGAGGCCTGGACTAAACACGTACCTGGGGAACACTTGTTCCTCGCATCGCTTGAAGACCCAAATTGACAAGGAGAAGGGCGAGGATAGTGTAATGCGTGTGCGGAGGCATTTGCGAGCACTAAAGACCCCGCGAGAACTAGTTCTTGTAGGGCAACATTTCCCAGAATCACCGAGATCACCGCAACAAAGGTGGCCGAGTTGGAGCGGTGGCTCAGTGATCTCACCGAGCTTGTCAAGGTGTTTGGATTGAGTTGTGGACATTATGGATAATGCGAGCACTATGGGCCTGTGATACCTTGAAGACCCAGTTCCTCCGTGAGCTGAGTACCCCGCACCCTCAGTCAACTCATAGTCAAAGGAAAAAGGGGTGGAGATCTTGGTCAACTCGTCAAGTTGGCACCAAGTTGGGAGAGAGAGAGGTAAGTATTAACTACGGAGGATGCAAATATTAGAGACCCTCGTGACCCTATACCCCATGTTCCACACTTGACCGATTCACCTGCAATACCCGCAAAGCAAGGAAAAGGGAGATAAATAATGTTGCGAGTAAGTAGAGATGCGGGAGAATAAGGCGTTAGAAGTACAAGTACCCACAGTTCCCTAAATGTCTGATTTATCTGATTCTATATGTTGACAGGGTTCTTCATCGCATTTTGAGATAGCCACAGAGTTAAGGAAATAACTATCGAAGCCAGGAGATCGTCGCAGAAGACTGGAACAAGCCATAGGTAAAAGGACAAAGTTGCAGAAGACTAGAGGAAGCCACAGATAAAGAAGGAAAGTTGTGGTACATAGGATAAAGTTGTGATACAAAGGAGAAAGCCACAGAAGTTGATATAGAAGCTACAAAGCAAGGATAAAATAGAACGCAAATCTGACAAAGTTATGCATGTTATAAAGTTATTTAATGATGTTCATGGGATCTATATGAGCATTATAATATACCACATAAGCCAGAAACATGTTAAAATGATAATAATGAAAAATATATAATATTTTACATAAGGAAAATCCATAAATAGCATGATATATGTGTAAATATTCACTAATTACTAGTTAATTATGTAAATAAGTGTTAATCAATGGTTACCTTAGGTCATTATGAGTGAAAAGACATAATTTTTGCCTTTTAAAGGCTATATAATGATGTAAAATGAGGGGAAAAGAGAATATCACATAAATGAGTGAGAAGAGATGAGAAAAACATGAAGAATAAAGAGAGGAATTAATGTGAGAAGTGAGGGAGATGAATATAATTTATTTAAACATGTATTTCTGAATTTTATGTCAATGTGATAAATATATGTGCGATATTGGTCATTCAAACAATTTATGTGTTGAGTAAGATGTTTATTCATGTTTAATAAAGGATAAATATTTATGTTATAAGAGATAAATTTACCCTTTTGTCTGATGTTAGTACCCTTTTGTCCAATGTTAGCTCTAGTGATTACAAAGAAGAAGACGACATTAAAAGATACGTCACGGGAGATGGGAGTGACGAAGACAAAGTGCGGGGTACACATCGTAGATATTGCCAATCATGCACTCAGGTATGTCACTAAGGCCATATGCTTAAAAAATTATCATACCAATAAAGAAGATGGCACTCATGGGCTTAGCGCAAAAATAACCCTAGATATGGTGAATTCACACTAGGAGTATAACTTAGTTGAACTATTGGCCTTTAAATTTCATGAAAACACCAAGAAGATAAAAAGAAGGAAAACATACCGTTTGTTATGGATCAATATTAATATGTTTAGTTATGTACTTCAAAAAAACCCTAACCCACAAAGAAGAATTGGTGGAATGGCAGTCAGATACACCAGTGGCTAAGAAAATTTGGGAACATATGAATAATTTAGATGTAGTTATCCAAATTACATCTTTATTGGGGTGGGTAAACAAGATAAGGCAAATAATTGGAAATAGAGCACGAGTTTTAGAGCAAATTGTGGCATGATACGAGAAAGAGATATACTTCATTACTGATATTGATTATATCTTTATTCGGCCAACAACTCCACACACATAAGACATACCTCCTTTACCATATGAGGCTTCTAATGAACTAGTGACCACATCAATTTAAGCAATCAGAAATTTACCCGTGGATCCCAAGAAAACAAAATTGCCTAATTTTGATGATGCCATTGAAGAAACATGGGAAGAATATAGGGAAAAATACCCAGATCAATATGGAAAGACAAAATCAAGTAAAGGATGCCCTAAAACCTACAAAATAAGGCCATAAAAAGGCCTTATTGTTATAGAACCTACCACCAAATGTCATAAATCACTAGCATCTAAAAATAAATTGAAAGAAGTTGTGGACAATACAGAGGAAGAAGAATCATCACAAGAAGTGGAGAATATTTTTGAATCAAACGAAGAACAAACTCCTTTAGCCTAACCATCATTATCACCATAACAACTAGCACCACAATTTTCAAAAGAGGACAATCCATGGGTGGAAACACAATTAACCAAGACAACATATGGATATTATAAGAAGTGCTTATGTCCTGGCGGTATCTCACAAGTAGACCAAGAGTATGAGGCTAGTACAGGAAGTGAACAGATGGCCACATCAAAAGCTATAATATATTGCATGGAGAAATATGCCTTGGTACTTACATATATTGTGTGTTTACTTCAACTAGATTTGGCTAAGGAGATCCAGAAGCAAGTAGAGGTGGAAGAAACAAACCACCTACAAGCACTACAACAAGAAAGAGAAAATTTCAAGCACAAAAAGAAGAAGACTGCCACAGATCAAAACCACATAAAGGAGGTAGAGGAGTTAATTGGGTTGTTGATTAAAGAAAGAAAAGAAAGAGAAGAGGAACCCATAACCCAAACATCCAAAAATACAAAGGTAGTAGTGGAAGAATGTTAGGATAAATTTTATTATCCTATTATTAATTATGCATAGTAGGATTATTTAATTAATTTTATTAATTAAATAATAAATATACTGTTGTATGGTTAATCAACCATATTTGTTTGTATTCAGATTGTTATATTGTTTTAAACAATATATTTGTCTTTTTCTAATTCCTGCTTCCCGGATGTTATTGGAAGCTTATTCTTTTTGGCATTTGGTTGCACCTGTGCAACTTATTCTCCTGTGTGTATTTGGCTGTGCAATATCTATAAATATTGCAGCCCATCCTCTGTAATTTTTTACTGATTGAGATTAATAAAATCTACACAGGCTTCCGTCCCTGTTTCTCAATCAACATTTGGTACCAGAGCAAATTGAAGCTCCTGGCAAGGTTGGAGAAGGTTGCAGAAGAAGGAGAATTCGTGGAGAAGTAATCTGCACCAGAAGGAGAGCCAGTGCTGCCTCCTGCAGCTTCCTAGAACCCCCTGCAAATTAACAACCTCCTGTTCAGTTCCAGGTGTTTGGAACGCAAATTTTTTTTGCACTGGTGCACTCAGCACCAGGCAAAAATTGCTACAGGTATTGAATTTTAAAAAAAAAAAAAATTCCAATCAGGGTTTTGTTTTACTGTATTTAGAGATTGTTTTGCTTGTTTGGAGGACTGTCTGTGCACCTGCAGAGAATACATAGAGCAAAGAAAATAAAAAAAAGAGAAGAGGCGTTTTTCTTGATCTAGCGCCTGTACAAGGAAAAAAAAAGGCGTTTTTTAGAGCATACGTGCCCTTTGCTGTCCCCCACGGCCTGCATAACAAAAAACGTTGTTTTTGCAGCAAAAAAAACGCACTTTTCTCTCTTGCCCGCGCCATTCTTTATCTTCCAGCGACCTGCACAAGCAATAAACAATAAAAAACGCCCCCAGCATTGAAAAAACGCCCCCAGCATTGGCAAAAACGCCCCCAGCATTGCAAAAAAATGGCCCCCAGCATTAAAAAAAATGCAGCCAGGCAAAAATACAGCAAAAATACATGCTGGACAGTGCATCCAAAGCAAAAGCAGCGCCCAGGTAGTCAAAAATGCGACCTGTACATGAATCAGTGCGTGAAAAGAAGAAAAATGCGGCCATAGAAGAATACAAAGGCATGGAGGTTAAAAGAAACACTTCAGATCCGTATTTGGAGCAATAAAATAACCCTAAACCGCCTCTCACCAGCTGCTACCACGTGGATCCTTCATCTAGGGCGCATTTTCTAAGGTAAGCCATTTTTTCACATACTTTAAATACAAGTTTGCTCATCTCTATATCAAGCGCCCTTAAGTGGCCAAGTTGGATAGAGGGAAAGCCTTAGAAGTGGGAGGTGCATGGTTCAAATCCCACCCCCAACTTCACATTTTGCATTTGGCGGAATTTTTGGCGGAACTGCTAAATTTAGCAGATTTTTTGAATTTAGTTATAACTAACTAAATTTAGCGGAGAATCCCTAATTTAGGGTAAAAAAAAAAATTCTCCCATCTGGTCTGTTTTCTCATTCCAGACATTTTTTGCAAAAGGAAACCCACCTAAAAATTGCATATTCAGCTTTTTTTTGCAATTTTTAGCATTTAGGGCTCAGGAGGTCACCAGGACCCCGAAACTGAAATTTTTTTTGCCTGTCATTCAAATTGTATTGTATATTGTACTAATTTACAGGTTACCATAGTCAACTGCAAAACTTTGTAACTGCTCAGAAACTGGCAGAATTGTAATAAAAAAAGTAAAATTGGTTCTGTAACACTCACGAGATCCTAGATCTCATTCGCAGCATTCGGTATATACAGTGCCTCTGGGAAGCGCTTACGGGTAAAGCCGTCGCGACTACTACTACACTTAACACCTAATATAGCTGCAACAACGTCATCTGGGCATCGTCCCTATAAATCGACGGGGAGTAATAAGGTCACAGTGCACACACTATGAACCATCCCATCCGTCTGTGAACGATTGCAAGACATAAATCCGGACTGAGAAATTATCCGAGTATATAGCGAAGTTACGCACGTGTATGAGGATATTTCTTTGAGCCGGTGTCAATAATCGCACAGACCCCATCAGTACTGTCTTGGTACCATGTATCGAATTCTTTCACGTACGTTAACGCCTCTTTCACGTACCACCGGGTATATAGAAAGGGCGAGCTTCTTCCACGTACCGCCGGGTATATCGGAAGGGTGCGTATATAGAAAGGTTCGGTATATCGGACTGACGGTATATAGATTGGGAGACCTAATACTTGGAGTGATAAGAGCCAAACCCTGTCAGTGATCTCTGCAAAATGGGCACCAATGCCCCCAAATTTTTTCTTCTGGATTCACAATTGCTCAGAGGAAGCAACTATGCTGCTTGGAAGACAAAAATCAAGACACAGCTTGAGTTTGAAGAAATATGGCCTGTTGTGACTGGCACTCTAACCAGATCACCAACGGATGCAACACAACAACGACAATTTGATAGAGCAGATCAGAAAGCAAAGATCATCATCTTGTTTCGAGTATCCGACGATGTGCAAGCCCACATTTGAGATGCTACATCAGCAAAAGAAGCTTGGGATAAGCTGAGCACAATATATGAGGCCAAGAACAAGAATGTCATACTCAATTTGCAGAGTCAGTTACATACATTGAAATTCAAACAGAATGAGAAAATTGAAGCCTTCCTAAGAAGAGTTGCAGAGTTAAGGGCTTCACTTCTAGCCCTAGGAGAAGAGGTCAAAGATGAGTCTCTCGTTCCCATTGTTCTGAGAGCTCTCCCTTCTTCTTACCGAATTTTTGTCACAACTCTAAACTTGTCAAATACAACAATTAGTTTTGACAAGCTAGTAAACCTATTGCAACAAGAGGAAGCAATGCACAACAAGGATGATGAAGAGGAGCAGGCACTGTCTTCACATCAAAAATGGAAAGGAAAAGGTAAAGGAAAACCTAAATCCTTTCAGAAGTCCCCTCATCAAAATCAGTATCATGGGGACAATTAACAGAAGAAGCAATGTCCAATTTGCAAAAGAGGACATGACTTACAAGATTGTTGGTTTAACACATATAAGAAAGGTTCATCAAGCAATTCTGGACCACAACAACAACAAAATTACAAGGGACAGTCAAACAACTATCACGGGCAAAAAAAGGGGAACTGGAAAAGAAGACCCCACCAGCAAGGTAATATTGCTGAGCAACAAGAACAGTCAGACAATGAAGACTTCTTGTTCACTGCTCGATCAAGTGAACCATCCACGTCATCTAGTGACGTCTAGTATGTTGATTCGGGAGCCACTCGACACATGACCGGCCATAGAGACTGGTTTATTTCAATGAGGGACACGCCATCGAAAAATCATGTTTCGTTGGGAGATGATTCTTCATATACAGTTCAGGGGATTGGAAACATTTCTCCACCCCTTGGTTCACGCAAATGCAAACTATCAGATGTTCTATATGTCCCTGGGTTGACCAAGAACCTTCTTTCGATCAGTCAACTCCTAGATCACAACCTGAAAATTGACTTTGATAGTCAATCCGGCAAGAAAATGTGTTTGATTCGAGATAAATCCAGAGGCTCGAAAATAATTGCAAAAGCCTCAAATGTGGGACGAATGTTTCAACTTGATTTCATTCACAAAAATGATCAAGCACTCGTGGCTAAAAACTCCACCTCAGCTCAGTTGTGGCATCAGAGATTTGGTCATGTAAGTTTCAAATATCTCGAAACACTTCGCCGAGGTAATATGGTACATGGGCTACCATCTCTTCAGAAGGATACAGACAAGTGTCCTCACTGCTTAGCAGGAAAACAACACAGAGTTTCATTCCAAAAGAGTACTTTTTGAGCTCATGGTAAACTTGACCTGGTTCATACCGATCTTTGCGGTCTGATGCAGCCAAGTCATTCAGGGTTCCAGTACTTCATGCTCTGTGTTGACGACTATTCACGAAAAATGTGGATTTTTTGTCTTCGCAAGAAAAGTGAAGCCTTTGAAACATTTAAAAAGTTCAAAGTGGCAGTTGAGAAAGAAACTGGTCGTCACATCAGAACTCTCCGCTCAGATCGAGGGGGGGGAATTCACCAGTGATGAGTTCAGAGACTATCTACAAACTCACGGGATTCGTCGACAAATGCCTCCTCCACACACACCGCAGAAAAATGGCGTTGTCGAGAGAAGAAATCGTACTATCATGGAAATGGTGCGATGCATGATCGATGATTCCGGACTTGCAAAGACATTTTGGGTAGAAGCAGTAAAAACAGCACTGTATTTGTTAAACAAAGCACCCACAACTACTCTTGATGGAATTACACCACAAGAAGCATGGTCAAAAAGGAAACCATCCATTGCACACATCAGAGTATTTGGGTGCAAAGCCAGCATGCACATACCCAAACAGAACAGAAAGAAATTGGACATGAAGTCACAAAATCTCATCTTCATTGGATACAGTGAAGAGACTCTTGGGTACAGACTAATGGATCCTAAGACCAGAAAAGTCTACACAAGCAGAGATGTTGAGTTTTTCAAGAAGAAGGAAGCAGAGACTCCTCCTCCGGACTCGCAAGATGTAGATTTTTCACCAGTTATAAAAACTGAAGCAAATGTTCCCTCAGAAGATGAAAGTGATGATGGGGATGATGGTGTTGATCAGATAGAACCACAACCCATGGGAATAGCTCAACGTATGCCTAAATGGTGTACAAGCACATTACGAGATGCAAGACTGGATGCTCCACCGGATACATCCACCCCTGGACCACGGACTCGCAGTAAAGCAAGAGAAGAAGTTAACTTTGCTTTGATGAGTAGAGTCATTGAAACAGACGAGCCATCTACAGTCCAGGAAGCCCTACAGTCAAAAGCTTGGAAAGATGCCATGGATTCTGAATATCAATCAGTGATGAAGAATAACACTTGGCAGCTTGTCGATCTTCCACCAGGGAAGAAACCCATTGGTTGCAGATGGATATTCAAAACTAAGTACAAAGCAGATGGGACAGTAGACAAGTGTAAAGCAAGACTTGTAGCAAAGGGGTATGCACAGAAAGAAGGCATTGACTATGAGGAGACATTTGCTCCCACAGCTAAGATCAAAACGATCAGGATGATCTTTGCTCTAGCTGCTCAGTTTGGATGGAAAGTTCACCAAATGGACGTAAAAAGTGCCTTCCTGAATGGAGATTTGCAAGAAGAAGTCTACATGACTCAACCTGAGGGATATGTTGTACCTGGTCAAGAAGAAAAGGTATGCAGACTCAGGAAATCTCTGTATGGCCTCAAACAAGCACCCCGGGCATGGTACATCAAGATTGATGAGCATCTCGTACAACATGGATTTGTCAGAAATCCATACGATCCCAATCTCTACCTCAAAAAGCAAGGTGGGGAGATGGTGATTGTTGTAGTTTATGTCAATGATCTAGTCATCACTGGCAGTTCAGTGAAGATGATTGATGAAACAAAGAAAGATCTTAAGCGATCATTCGACATGACAGATCTCGAGCTTATGCACTATTGTCTTGGACTGGAAGTATGGCAAAAAGAGAATCACATCTTTGTTTCTCAGATGAAATATACCAAGACAACGCTCAAGAAGTTTAGGATGATGGATTGCACACCAATTGCTACACCTATGGAGAATAGATTACAGTTATCTCGTTCAGATCCATCTCCTGAGGTAAGTGCCACTCTCTATCGGCAGCTGATTGGGAGTCTCATTTATCTGACCTACACTAGACCAGATATCAGCTTTGCAGTGAGCTATCTATCCAGGTTCATGCAGGAACCCAAAATTTGTCATTGGAAAGCAGCAAAACGCATTTTGAGATATCTCAAAGGATCAGTGGATCTTGGTCTAGAATACAAGAAGAACGAAAACTTCTTCTTGACTGGATATTCGGATTCAGATCATGCAGGTAACATTGATGATAGAAAATCCACTTCTGGATTTGTATTCTTTATGGGATCTGAACCAATATCATGGGGAAGTAAAAAACAACACTTTGTTTCTCGCTCTTCCACAGAAGCCGAGTATCGTTCTGCAGGAGAAGCTGTCTGTGAAGTGATTTGGCTACGTCGCATACTGGAAGGACTTGGAATACCACAGGACAAACCGACCACCATGAATGTTGACAATGAAGGTGTTCTCAAACTTGTTTGCAATCCAGTTTTTCACGAGAGAACAAAGCACATTGAAGTTCAGGTTCATTTCATACGCGAACATGTGTTGAAGCACAACATCCAGCTTCAATTTTGTCCAACAGCTGAACAACGAGCAGATATTTTCACAAAGTCACTTGCACGTGACAAGTTCGAGTTGTTCAGGGCATTTCTCTCCTCGTCTCTTCAGACAATGCACAATTAAGGGGGGGAATGTTAGGATAAATTTTATTATCCTATTATTAATTATGCATAGTAGGATTATTTAATTAATTTTATTAATTAAATAATAAATATATTGTTGTATGGTTAATCAACCATATTTGTTTGTATTCAGATTGTTATATTGTTTTAAACAATATATTTGTCTTTTTCTAATTTCTGCTTCCCGGATGCTATTGGAAGCTTATTCTTTTTGGCATTTGGTTGCACCTGTGCAACTTATTCTCCTGTGTGTATTTGGCTGTGCAATATCTATAAATATTACAGCCCATCCTCTGTAATTTTTTACTGATTGAGATTAATAAAACCTACACAGGCTTCCGTCCCTGTTTCTCAATCAACAAAGAAAAGAAGAGGAAAGGCCTTGAAAAAGAAAAACATAAATCTGCAGAGGTACCCTGCCAGAAGAAAATAAAAATACAAAAACATAAAGAACAAGAAGAAAAATAGAAAGAAATTGAGGAAGCTAAAAAATTAGATGAAGAAGAAAGAAAGAAAATAGATTTGGAGAATGCAGAAAGAAAAGAGAAAGAGGCAGAAAATAAAAAGGACCAAGAGGAACAGGAAAAACAAAAGAAGATAGAAGAAGAGAGAAAAGAAACAAAAAAGAAGGAGAGAGAGGAGATAGAAAAGAAGAAGATGGATGAAATAAAAAATAAGGAAAACAAAGAGAAGGAGAAAAAGGAGAAAAAAAAGAAAGAAAAAAAGGAGGAAGAACAGAAAGAGGAGAAAGCAAAGAAAGAGAAAGAAGAAGAAGAACAAAAGATGAAGGCTGAAAAAGAGAAGGAGGAAAAAGAAAGGAAGGAACAACAAGAAAAAGAAAAGAAATATAAATAAGAACAAGAGAAGAAAGAAAAAGATAAGAAGGAACAAGAAGAAAAGGGAAAAAGAGAAAAAGCTGAGAAAGAAAGAAAAGCATAACAAGAAAAGAAAGAAAAAGAGGTAGAATATAAGAAGAACAATGAAGAATTAAAGAAACAAGGAGAACAGAAAAACACAATACCATCAGCACCAACCATAGAAACATCTACAAGTATAGTACCCACACAAGCACCAAGGGATTCACTAGAAAAAATCAAGTTGGCACTACAACTGTTTCACCGTTTTCTTTACTTTTTTTTTAATGACGAAAAAAATAAGGGTATGGGCTAGGAGGAATACCTGTTAAATGGGTTGGTTATGGTTGTTGTGCACGTTCTAACTTCTCGATCCAATGCCGATTACGAGAGCTTCCTTTTGGCTAGGAGGAACTACATGTAATAGAAAACAAGACCACAAAAGAGAAGTTAAATGATATATGACAGTGGACTGCCTAGCGTATGCTAGATCCGAGAAGTGTGATACTTCCTAGATGGTTGTCAATCCATTGTTTAAAACAAATTAATGTGAGAAATAAGTAAATTCCTATTGTATTTGATATGATTTAGGTAGCTCATTCAAGTACAATAAGTAAATTCAATGACAACATGCTAGGCTATAGTTGGATCTAAAGGATGAGGTGTCTGTCAAGGTACTGGGACTGGTTAGGGTCTGATTTTGGGTTGTTTAGGTCAATTGGTAGTAGGTTGTTTAGCTTTGTTCTTGGGAAGGGTATAAAATACAGTGACTGATGTCGGTTGGGTATAACCGATGATGGTTAAGAGAGACCGATGATAGTTATGGGTAACCGGCGTCGGTACAGTAGGGTGATAGTAATTCAATGAAAACCTTATTGTAGAGGCTAGGTGAGGTTGGATGGGGCTAAAGAAGGAGATGGCAAGGTCTGTGGGGATACTGAGAACACTCAGAGAGGTGGAAGGGCCAGGATAAGTGATTTGATAAATGGGTGGGTGAGATTTTTGGGTTTGTCAGAAAGAAGGCTATGGAGGGATGGGAATGTTAATAGAAGAATAATAACAAGAATGATAACAAATCTATGAACAGAACAAGAATGGAAATGATTAATGATAAAACACTTACCAATGTTTCAGGTCCAATGGTTGGGTGGTGGTGGTGATCGGTTGATGTAATGGAGCTTGGTGCAGTAGTGACACTTCCCGGAATGTTACCGTGAGTGCCAATACTTCTTGATCTATCCTGGTACTGGCTATGAATGCCTGGGTGCATGAAAAGACTCTGGTTCTGCTTACATGTAGCTCTCCTCTCGTCCTTCTTGCTCTCAGAATGTGCCAACCCAAAAACAAGGTTACTTAGGTGAATAAATGGTAACCGACGATGGTTCCTAGTTGACCGGCATCGGTTTAGGGGTGATCGGCGTCGGTTAAGGTAGGATTCCCTAGGTTTACTAAAATGGGCATATCTTTCTAATTTCTTGGGCCTAGTTAGTTTGTTCTTACGGATTAGAACGAAAACTTCCCTTCTAATGGGAGGGAATGTGGTTAGAGAGATTTTAGGGTTTAGACCAAATCTTAGCTCATTAAAGCAAGTAAGACTTAGTTATTATTAGTTATAGAAACATGTCAAGAATAGGTCTAGGGTGAGGTGGTTGGATGAGATGTCTAGGTGAGGTGGTGGGGTAGTGTAACGCCCCGCCCCGGGACACCGGAAACTAGACCAATAAGTCACTAAAATTTTGGGTAAATTTTTTTGAAAGTAAATACTTAACAATACTAAATTCCGATTCCTGATAATATTTATTTTAAACTAAATTTATTTACCCAATTACTTAGTCACTAGCCCAAAACAATATTATTTATTTAATTTTTATTAAGTTTACTAGGGACACCCTAAAAAGAGTCTACACCCTTTTTAAATTAATTAGATTTCCCCTTTTAATTTATTTACCCACACACACACACCTAATACTTTATTTCCCATTCACATTAAAATTTATCCATGACCCAAAAGTATTAGGGTTAATTATGGACCCTAGGATCAAAGAGATCTCAACCCTTGATCTAATTTTTGCCCTAAAGTATGCCCTAAACATCCTTATGTAAAACTTCTTCTCTTTCTTTTCTCTTTCATTTTCTTCATTTTGTTTTGTCTAATTTGCAGGTTACTTGGAGAGCTATGAGGAGATCTCATGGAGCAAGATTTGGATAATATCATGGAGATTGTATTCACGAGTCATCTCATTAGTCAAGCATGTAATAATTGCAAGTTTCTTCCATCCACATTTCCTTGGTTGGAAAATCTCGGGTTATTGAGTATGTAACCCAAATATTTAAATGTAATTATGTATGTTTTGTTGATGGAGGCAATCTACTTCCATATCTCAATCTCTCTAGATATGTAACATGGAAATATATTGCTATTATTATTAACCAATTTAAATATTTGGCTTAAGATCCAGGGAGAGGAGAAATCTATGTAGATTTAAAAGGTGGACCAGGGAAACAATTGAGTATTGGAGGCAGGGTTGGCCTTGGTCTTTGGGGAAATAAGTCTGTGTGTGAGAGAGATCCAGTGACGGCAACATGGGAAGCACAGTGACGTGGAAGCCACATGGTGTGAAGGGGTGTGAAGGAAGGAAGGGTGAGCAGTGGTAGTAATGGATGTGGATGACTGCATGGGAACTAAGGGGCAGGTGATGCGTCGAGGAGTGTGGAGCTGGTACGTGGGAGAGGATGGCGCAAGTAGAGAGGGGATACATAGGAGTGCGACAGAGGTGTGGCTGCACATGTGTGGTGTAGCCTCTGGCTGGGTGCCCTCCCCAGAGGGGAAGCTCTGGTGTGTTTTTATTGCTTTAATTTTTTTAGCGGTTGGAGTGGTGGTCGGGTCTTATTTTAGAAGTTTAATAGGGTATAATATATGCCCATATACATACACTCATAATATATTATAATATGTAAAAATTAGAACATTGTTGTTTATATAATTTTTTTTATTAAATAAACTTATATCTTATTTCATATATAATATGTCTTATAATATATATTACCTTATGTTACTATAATAATTAACTTTGTAGTTACATTTTATATTAAAATAATATAGTTATATCCTGAATATATAACTATAAAATATAGATACAAATGAGTCATAGTAAAACTACCACTTATATTATTAAAATAAATCAATATGTATCGACATGCAAACATTTATCATAATTATATTAGAATAAGACAATTCTATTTTATATACATAGGTAAATTTATATTATTTTACTTTCACAGTGGAGAATACTTCACATACCAGATTGTTAAAGATTACTATTTTCAAGTTTTGTATTCTCTTGTAAGGTATGGAAACTTAAGACCTTATCAATATGCAGTATGTTATACATACTCCGTTATCCAATATACCCATTATTATTGAGATAAGAGAGAAACTATCAAGGCCTTTTCAAATGATCAGAGAGGTTTGGAAAACAAATTTAAAACTATAGAGAGGGGAGAGGTATAAACACACATGTATTCTCTAATAATGATATTTTGTTAAGTTAATACGAAATAGAGTAATATTGATATCCTTCCTTTGTTTAGTGTCACCAAAATTGACAAGGAGGAGATCCATTACACACAATAACAATATTTCTAGATCAATCATCCTTTCTTTTCAAATGTAATAGTTACAACTGAATATTTCTAATTATTCAGAAGAAGGATTTACCAACAATATTAGCATCATTTCTTAATAAGCTTAAACTCAATTCCTGCAATCAATATTCCATTTCAAAATGATATTAAAATCAAATGCATACTCAAAGGAGTATCCCTATTTTACAAGACTTCTTTTACAAGGTAATATCTTACTTGCATGAAGGAAAGAATTTCATTTTAATACATAAGAAACATCACAACTAGCTATCTCCATTCCAAGATTGAAGAAGGACTGAACATCTGAAAATATAATGTCTAATTCAAACAAGCGATTCCAAGGCATCAAGATGAGAAATCTTAATGCAGGCCAAAAACTCTTCCGCATATAACCATATGGAAGAGGTTAGCAATGAGAGTACTATCCACCAAATGATGAAGGAAATAAGAGGAACCAGAGTGACAAGATACTCCAACGAACTACTCACTTGAGCTTCAACATCGAATGCTTCACAAGAATCCAACTCCAAGAAATACAAGGCTTGTTTAACTACCCAACCTTTAGGTAGCATTACATGCCTTTCACAAACTATAGAAGACATGCTAGCCTCCCTTAAATCCCATGGGAGAGGGACTAACTTCCAAAGGAGCTCACTTGCACAATATTAAGGGAGACAATCCAACATTATTTTCACATATAAGACAAGAAGCTAAATACTAAGAAAAAAAAACAAATTTTGCAAGAAGGAAAGGAGAAGAAACCATATTCTAAATACCAAGCCATGGGGAAGAGAAGAAAAGATCTCCAGCAACCCCAAATCTGTAAGGCTCCAACATTCTATGCACATAACAATAATCTTCACAAGAATCCTTAAATTCCTCAAGAGATTCATCAAACCCTCCTTATTTCTCCACCCATTCACCAAAATCCTTCTTGGGAGGTATGATTCAAACCCATTGTATTTACTCAACAAGGTTGGGGTTCAAGACCATGGTGAACCACTTTCCCCACCTCAAACCATATAAGCGGTGAAAGGAATGATAACCAAATCATACCAAGCCAAGAACACATATGTTAATCAAACACCATGATAAATAAGATGAAAGCAATTCACTAGAACAGCTTTACACCAAAAATTTTGCAAGACAAATGAGCAACCTAATATCATATATTATAATGGAACACCAAATGCAATACAATGAGAATGGCCTTGCTTGAATAGGCAAGGAGAACCCATATTTTAAGAACCAGTCCAAGGTCATAGAGGAAGCCATAAATCAAGGAAATAACTAGTCTTCAAAGAACTAGTCAAGACCATAGATGTGGGAGAGAACTAGACATCAAGAATCTAGTCAATACCACAAATCAAGAAAATAACTTCAGTCAACATACCATAATTTTTCCAAGTAAGTTATACCCTAACAACTAGATAATATCTTCTACCCTTTCATCTAAATAAGATAAAAGAGGATATCCACACTCATAAGTTGGTGAGGATCTCCATACAATGGGGAAGGTAAATAAAGTACCTAGGTGAACATGAACCAAGGTAAATACCTACCTCTAAACCATGTGAGGGGATTAATAATAGAACCTTCATGCCTTGCCCATTAAGCCATGAGATTTAAGAGGGAAAATCCCTCTCTCTTTCCCCATAAACTCCAAAATCCATCATGCCATATAATGGATGGAGAAAAAAATAAAACAACACAAAATATAATCAACAAATAGCAATACACTAGAAACAACACACACATCTGAAACAAAACAAGACTAAGATTTAACATAATATAAAACATAAAATGAGCCCAAAGAGCCTTCCTTCAAAATCCCTCCAATACTCTAGATTTTCCACTTCCTTATCCAAACAAGATCTAGCTCCAAAATCACCAAGCCTCCAAGCAAAAACTCCCAAAAAAAGTCCTCTTGCTTTCCCCATGAGGGAGAATTTAAAGATAAGCCAAAAAAAATCTCTCACAGACGAGGGGCTGACATGTGTTACCCCTTTCTTCCCTCAAGGTAAAAGATTCTCTAAATAAAAGAGAGAAAAGATAAAATAGCTTTTGAGACCCTTCTCCCAAATTACCCAAAATGAAAAACAAAACAAACTTTTGTAACTTTGAACAAATACACATACCAATCCATTTTACATGGATGGTGACCCAAGAGAGGAAAAATGGGAGGGAAACTCCCTCTATGCCTTGAAATTA
Organism: Taxus chinensis; assembly: GCA_019776745.2. Taxonomy (NCBI): domain Eukaryota; kingdom Viridiplantae; phylum Streptophyta; class Pinopsida; order Cupressales; family Taxaceae; genus Taxus; species Taxus chinensis. Next base: position 881,712,199 of record CM034150.1, on the reverse strand, counting down.
AGCCCCCCTACCCATTACGTAGGGTTTAAGGGCCTATTTTTATGCTAAATGACCTCCCAAAATAAAAAGGGGTTACTTAAAATGCTTAAGATAGCCTAATTTCGGGTTTGGCACATTTGGGAACAAATGTAGAGGATGTGGGGCCCATCGAAGGGTTCACATGCAACCCTAATCCCCTATAATTAAATACACCATTACCCAAACACAAAACTTAATACAAGTAGGGACCATTAGGTCCCCAAATAAAGTTTACAAATCAAACTAAACATCCTAAACACGGATTAATATTACCTGACATATTACATTACAAATGAGGGTCAGTCAAGGAGCCTGAAATAATGAAAGTTAATACTAAGGAATCGTACAATAAACACGGTTAGGACTTAGCCCCATGGGCCACTTGTGTAAAATTTGTGTAGCCTCCCTGAAACCCACATTCTCCTGTGACCTGTCACCTGCACATTCATTGCACACATTAAACACACATGTTCTGATACAATGTAAATCAACTACTCAATAAGCGATCAATGAAATCTATGCTAGCATATCATCATCCTAGAATCGAAAATGTGACAACATGCATAATTACAACACAATTTACCATGAGTTAGCCATAGAGATAAATAAAAGTGACATACATCCATATAATCCAAACATGCGACTAAACTGAGTATCTAACATATATCAATAAGGTCCAAACAACATCATAATAAGTTAGTATCGATAACATCATAAGATAAGGTGTCAACATAGTAATCAAGTCAAATTGGCGCTATACGCCCAAATCTCCATACATGTCTAAGGAGGTCAAATATCCATAACATATTGTCCAACATATATCAAATCCCTGTCAAATCATGTCTATGAATAAAGAAGTCAATAAATAACTGAGGCTATAAAAATGTGGGCACTACAGGTAGAAATTAAGATAATTAGATAATAAATATTGTGAGGATATATACTAATTTAATTAAATCAATTAAATTAATAGTGGTGTGGGTGGAAGGGGCCTTGGTTAGGTGAGTATGTTCGAACTGGTTATTTGACTAGGGACCAAGAGTAGTGTGACCTAATTTTGGTGTCTACAACAACAAAGGAAAAAAGATCAATCTATACAATAGTATCAAGGGGTAGTAGAACAAACCATGGAGGGCTTCAAGGTGCACTTAAAAAAACTCTTTCCCTTACAGAAGACATCTTGTGGTCAAATATTAGAATAAATCGCTAAACAAGACTGGATGCAACAGTGCGTAGAGTTAGAAGAAGCTATCCAAAAGATTTTATCTTTCATCCAAACAACAAAATTACACATCACCATTGATCCAAATCTACAAATAGAAGTGGCTACAGAAAAGGCAGTAAGTGACATTTTAAAAGAATTCAAAGTCAATCTTGAAGCAGAAAAGAAGAAAATCCGCGAAAATGTAGTGGAGGAGTATAAATAGCAAATCCTTAAGCCACAAAGTCTGGAGAATCAGAAAAAAAGGAACTAAATACAAGCCACGGTGACTAAGTTGGAGACAAAGTTGCAAAATGTTACGGCCTATTATACTTATACGAACGGATGGCCTAGCAAAACTTAGAAAGAAAAAATAGAGCTAAAAAAGTTGGAACAACAAATTCATGCGGCACCCAGAGAAGAAAGATAGCCGAATTGATTGAAAATTATCAAACACAACAAAGGGCACAAAGTGAAAATATACTGGATATGCAAGAATGCAACACACCACTAGATAGAGCCATTATTAGAATGCAAAAAGAGCGCACAACCACCCAAAACAGATGGGGTCAAGTGTAAGCAAAGTCAGCACCATCTAACATTATTCAGTTGATCCATGAGAACTCAAAACTATAAGAGAGGACAAAGTAAATAAATGCACATATAGAGTTGTGGTATAATTTTGAAAAGAATATTACACCCCATATTTCTAAGTACATCCTCCTAGCTCCACCATAAAGAAGAGTAAGAGGCAGGGCGTCCCATAAACCCAGTCGGGTGAGTCGAGAGAAGGAACTCTTCCTTACGCCAGATGTCTGAGTTTCTGGGATTTGATGCATTTACCCTCTCAAGTTGGCATCCCATAAGTCCAGTCAAGTGATTCAAGTGAGGGAAATTTTCCCTATGTCAGATGTTTAAGTTCTGGGGGTTGATGCCTACATAACATTTTTGGAGAAAAGTTTGGAGAAAAGGACATGGTTATTCATCAGTTGTTGTCTCGAGGATGAGACAAGGTTTAAGTTGGGGGATGATGATGATAGGATTATTCATCACATTTTGAGATAGCCGCAGAGTTAAAGAAATAACCACTAAAGCCAGGAGATAGCTGCGGAAGACTAGAACAAGCCACAGGTAGTAGGAGGAAAGTCGCATGATAGTTATAAAGTCATGGTACATTAGAAAAGCCGTGGAATATTGAAGAAAGTCATGATACACTGAAAGAAGCAATGAGATACTGTAGGAAGCCGTGGAAGATGACAAAGAGCCGTAAAATAAAGACAAATCAAGACAGTACGAAACAGAAGCCGCCAAAGGTGTGAATCAAAAGAAGTGACTCTTGGGATATTTTGTATTGTGTATATTTATTGTAATTAATCCATTGTATATGTGTGCATCACATGCGATAGAGAGTGAATGTCATATGAGAGATATTGAATTGTAATAGATAACAAGATGGAATATTGAATATAGAAATATCTAAATATTTAATTGAGACTAATGTAATGAATATTGAAATATGAATGGAGATTGATGTTTTGGAGAAAAATATGTTGTGTGTTTACATTCTTTCTACTCACAAGTTAGAATAGTTTACTTTTCCCATGTACATCACTAACAATAGGTCAAACTTCTTAAACCTCACACTTCTGCTGAGGTTTAAGGTCAACACTATAGCTAAAAAGAAAAAATTAAAATTATTAAGTGGGGGAAAATGATATGTAATGACTGTGACCTTTATTTTGTCACCCAGAGCCCGAGTTTTCCTCAAATGTGCAAAACGACATCCCCAAATCTGTAGGCTCATAACTTTTGACATGGTTATCCATTTTTTTTAAAAATTATATCACTAGATTCATTTTTTCGATCCCTTCAACCTGAAATCCTTAGATTTTGATTTTGATGAAGATAGATGAGAGAAAATGGAAAAATACAGCCCTGCTCAGAAAAATGCATTCCCAAATTTCCCAATTGCAAAAATTCAATGTTGTATGGTCTTTTCTACTTCCACGAGATGCAAGACATTGGAGAATGGATTTAGAGGGCACTCAGAGATCTTTTGCAAGCCAATGTTGACAAATCAAGGAGATTTTGGGATTCTCTTCTTTCTCTCTTCTCTACTTTATCTTATATATTGTAAACTCTTATCATTGTAAGGAAGGAGAGATTTTATGACATGGGGAAACTCTTGCAAAATTGTTTCTCAATTCCATTGAGCTATAAGGCTTCACATGGGCCTGTAGAATGTCTTCTTGCATTTATTTTTTCATATGTAATGGACTGTGTAATTATTATGGAGCAATAAAATTGGTTTTTGTGGTGTTCTCTCAACCTTTGCATTCATTTTCTTGCATCTCCTTATCTCTCTATTATTATCTGGATTATTTTGTGCATATCTCTCTTCATTTGTAGGTTTTTGTTGTTGTGCTTCATGAAGATTTGATGATGAATGGAACCTTGGATCGTGTCACAGCTATTTTGGCCTTTCTAAGCTCTTTTTCCCTTCTCTATTCTCACTCAACAAAATGTTTCATCCCCTTTTTCTGGTCAATCACCTCTAGTAGTATAGGATTTATTTCATGTAATTTATTTTATCCTTGGTCCCTTAGAGAGTTAATTTGGGATTATATCACTTCTATTCCAGTAGTAGGAGTAGTGTAGCATTGGAAATAGGAAGATGAAGTCAGCCTTCTCCGGAGGTCTGTCTCAGTTAGCAGTCCCACAACTGAGAGACAGTCCCATATTGCCTCAAAATTCATGATCCTCAATGATCATATCCAGGGTGTAATTTTAAACTCCAACAGACTCTTTGACTACAACTAACTAAATTAACCTAGACAATATAAATATACAAAATTATTACAAAAGGACCCTATAAAAAATAAACTACATGTTTGACATACATCTATGGAATTTGAATGTAGAACTACATGTAATACATGTGTAATTTGTCTAGTGCGTCAATCTTGGGTTATTCAATGTAAAGTCATGGATCTGAATTACTTATAGGTAATAGCTGAGTCTTCATTTCTGCCAAATAAGATGTGATCTAGGGAGAAAAGGAATAAGTGATACTGATTAAATCAATTGGGATGACAACTTGACAAAGACGCAGTCTTGAAAGGTATAAAATAAATCATGAATAAGAATTCAGAGATTCAAAGGGATACTGAGATAGATAACCATTAGCGAGTTGCAGATTCTATGCAATACAACTCCCAGGTATATGCACGGATTGCTTGATTCCAAAACCAAAGGATCAAAAATCAATTGGATATAAAGTTGTGTAGATCAATCTCAAAGAGGATGCCCACTCCACTAGACTCGACAAATGAATATTAGAGTCCACGCCACTAATGATCTCTACACAATGCAAAGAGAATATAAAAGTAGCAAAACCGATAGTAGTGTATAAATTAGATAATAAAGCTGTGTACTTATGAATTCATGGATCATATATGATGCTAACAAAGAATAATGTATCCTTAAAAATTCACTAAATATCTTATACTAGACTCTCATTGCTTCTTCTTACGCCTGCTCTGATACCAAATCTAGAGATTAGGACAGCCAAAGGCAAATACAAAGCAATAATATTAACATAAATAATAATCACTCTATATTATATTCGACTAGTACATAGCAAATGGCTATTATATAGCCAAGGAAATAGAAAACTAACGTCATATAAAAATATGATGTTTTACAAACAAAAATCTCGTTAATAACATTACGGGTATAATGTTGTTATAACAATATAACAAATTATTGATTACTATTTGATTCTATAAAATTTGTATTTTATTATGAATTTAAATGTACAGGACTATAATAAATGAAATGTAATGATATAAGAATGCTAAATAAATTACTTTTAACTTATAAATTAAAAGAAATAGGAAGGATAAGATGCTAACCTCAAGTTTTCTTACCTCGCAGTGACCCCATAATGAATAGCGTGATGAAACACAATAACAAACCATTGTGGAGGGATAGGGGTGCTTGTGGGCACCCTGGTCTTGATTCTAGTGCTTTTTTCTATAGAAAATGTCTGGGACCTGGTTTTAGTAGGGTCACTAGGTCTTCATAATTATTCTCCTATTTGGTCACGTGAGTGTCACACTTGGTTCAATTATGTCACCTGTAAACCTATGTAATGAAGAATCACCTGCAAAACCCCAAACAAAGCATCAAACCCTAAAAAATAAATATGAAAATGAAGGGTTTGAACTGTCCTCAGATGCCACAATGGTGGTCTTACAGCTGAGCATTGCACTACATCTCAGACCCAATGTAGTTCTGTGTGTGCTTGTGTGTGTAATAGTGCTCCTAGGTTTCCTAGTGCATGAATGATGCCAAGATAAGGAATAATAAATAGATGTAAAATGCAAATGTGTGGATGAAATAGAATGAAATCCCCTTCCTATGCAGTGTGTATGTAGAGTAATAGCCCAAATGTAGTCCCTTGCTCTATGTAGATAGCTATCCCTTGATCAAGAATAGTCCACCCATATAATGGTATGTATGTTGTGTTTATATAGGGATATCTTGTTCAAATTTCAACACTAATGACCCAACATGCCAACTAGTACCTCAAGAGATGGGAGGGAAAACCAAAAAGACATAACCTCAAATGTCAAAAATAAGATCAAACACAAAGAGGAAAAGGGAACCCAAGATGGACAGGAGCACCTGACACTCCTAGTCAACCTTGGGTACTATTGTCCAGAGACCAGGTGATGACAAATGAGTGATAACTGACAGATAGGGATCCTTGAGACTTGACCATAACTGTGTATATGAGTGACTAACATGTAAGACAAACAACAATAAAGACCAATAAGAAAAATATGGACTATGGAATGGGTCATTCAGTGAATAATTTTCTTATGAAAGATCCATATATAAAAAAACATACTTAGTGGTATAATAATAGTGTTAAGTGTGTGATTTTGTGTCTACATTTCCCCCCACTTTATGTTGGTGAGAGAAATCTTGGTAACATAAAGTAGATAGAGATGCATACCTGAAAAGTCTGGAGAATCCCATGTCACTGAAGTACATGAAGAGTGTAGTAGAAATATGTGCTGAGTAAGAACATATAGCATGATGAACCATGGATCAGTTTTGATCCATGTGGTGTAACAAGAGATGTGAGACCGTTATGAGGAGTACTAAACAAGATAGATGATTGTGATAGTTGAATGATTGAATTGTTTGATTTTTTTCGAATGGAGATGTGATGGGGAGGGGAGTGATCAATTCCCAACCCTATTTGCATGTATGTGTGAGAAACTAAGGATTTGGGTGTCCTTACCATCAGAGGAAGGGTGTAGGGAGAGAATTCTAGTGTCTCTCCAACCTTTAACCACATCCTCAAAAGATCTAGCCACTACAAACACACAGATCAAATTTTGGTGATTTTTGGATCCATATTTTTTGATCAAATGTGATAACCCATATAGGAGAAGTATAGGAAAGGAAATGACATCTCATTTCCCCCACTCCAAGGGTGTCACCGATAATGTATGTGTTCCAAGTTAGGTCATCTGGAAGCAATCAAAGATGTAAATAACTTCCCAAGTTAGGTCATCTGGGAAAGTGGTGATATAACTCCCAAGTTGGGTCATCTGGGAGGATAAATGTGTTGTGTTCATGTCAATTGGTTGAATGTGTTAGTGAAATTTGTATTATTATAGAGTTGAATATATGTGTGATTGATTTATTGGTTGATTACTCATGGAGAGATTTTATGCTTGTTGCCCCCAGGTTAGGTCATTAGGGGGAATCACTAGAAGGTGATGTGAAATGTCATGTGGTGTATGAATAAGTTGTTTGATAATGACGAATTATGGATGTAGATTGATCACATGGTGATGTAAGGGGAATTGTAAGATGACCCCAATTGTATGCCCCCCTTTTGGTGAAAGGGAGAGTGGTGATGAGAATGAACACTGAGCTGAAAGTAATCACGTAATGATGTAATGATAGGTATAGGATTGATATCACAAAAGGTTGTGTATATTAAGTGTAGATAATGGTTAGGAAGGAATATATTGTGTGTGAGATGTATATGATACAAAAGTAGGTGGAATTCTGAAAATATTTCCATAAACGAGACAAAAATTGGAGTAGGTATGCTGGAGATATGATGGAAACCATGTAATGTGAATTAGTTGAGATAATAAATGCAGTGAATGACCATAATAAAGTGAATGTAATGGAGAGTTACTATAAATAGTAGTGTGAAAAGTGATTAGGTACTTCATTTGTCTTTTGTACGAGTGTGATAGTGAGATCTGAGTGTATAAGGATGTCTGTAAGTTAGAGCAACATGACCGAGTCGATTCAAGATGGTGGCGATGGATTGTGGCATCACGTACAATGACAGAGTTGGTAAGCATGATTTTTTTTGAAAAATGCATTGGTATTAGTCGTATTTTGATGAATTTTTGTGAAAAAAAAAAAATTTCTTAGCGTTTTAGACCTAGAAAAAGTGGTGAAGGTGCTAATGACCTTTAGGACAGGAGTGCCCAAACATGGGTGTTGGTGTCCCACTCCTTGGCACCCTAGTCCTGTCTCTGGGTGCCCATGTCCAGAGAGCATGAGCTGAACCTAGAGTGTTGTAAATGTGAATTTTTGATGTATATTGATGTCATAAGTGGTTTGTTTTGAGTATGGGTGATGTGCTAACGTTGTATTTTTGTTGTTGTTTTGTGATGTGCAGAGGGATATCCATTCGAGGGAGTTTTGGGTGGCCACCATTTGAGTACATTACTCGGATTGGGGTTGTTAGACAAGGAGTGGGATGTTTTGGACCCTGTGTCGGTTTGTGCATACATAGCGAGGATGGGGGATGTGCCCCATAATATGCCTATTCTTACAACTTTGTGTGAGAGATGGTGTGTAGATACATGCACCTTTTTGGTTACCTACAGGGGAGATGACATTCACACTAGAGGATATGTATCGCATACTACTATAATTACCTATTGTTGGAGAGAGGGTACAGGTTATGGCAGTGGATGATATGTAGAGGTGGATGAGAGAGGATAGGTGGTATTTTGTGGGGACTCACATTTCTACCAAGGCCCATATTAGCCTAGATGTTATTATGAGATCAGGTGTTCCATGATTGTGGAATTTTATTTCCATGGTGATAGTGTCATCGATTGCAGTAGAGGGTGGTGGTGTAGGCATCTTATATAAGATGCATGATATCTATCACCGGATAGAGGAGGAGAGTACTAGGTATGCTTGGGCATGGTGTGTGTTGGCCCACATGTATAGGGATCTATACCAATTTACACATGAGGAGCATGGAGGTGGCATTGGTGCTACAAAATTATTACATGTATGGGCCTACAAGCATATTGCAATGTTGAGGCCGATCGGCGGACCTCAAGGAGAGTGGGTGAGGCCAGACATTTTTTTCTAAGAGATGGGTAGGTGTGCATTAGAGGAAGATGGAGACAGATGCCTATAGAGATATGATAGATCGTATGGGGCTGGAGGCCATTATATGGAGGCCATACCAGAGTACAGAGGATGGCTAGAGGATGTAGTAGAGATATGATGTGTATGCCGTACTATGTGGTTAGGAGGACCACTTTCCTAGGGTGGCTGAGTTATTTCAGGTTGAGAGGGTGTCACGATAGTTTGGTATGGCTCAGGATGTACCCCTAGAAAGCCATATGTGTGGTTATAAGCCATTAGGGCACCGAGGAGGGATGGAGCTAGACCAGGCCCCACAGGAGTGCAACTAGTACCTCTAGGGCCAGATGAGGTAGATGCGGTGATAGAAGCTAGTAGATGGGGATGATGTGAGGTGTATGGAGGCATACCATGCATGGTGGGCCTCACATTGGTGGGTACAATTATTTCTAGTCTTTGTAGTGGTGGCCAGAGCACCACTAGGAGGAGTAGAGGGGAAAGCACCTACCCCCAATGATGTAGCGGTGGCGATAGCAGAGTGTGAGTATTTGTATATTTTGGTTGTATGATTTGGTACTTGATTGTGTGATGGTTATGGTTGTCTAATGCATTGTTCTTGTGATTGTAGGTGATGTGTATTGGTCATTGATTGTGGAAAAATCCATCTGCACACATTGACACAGAATGTGCCCATTGATATTCTCGTGGGTGGAGGTATGCTAGAGTGTGTAGATGATATTGTGGGTGAGCACACCCATTTGTTTGATCTAGTGGTGACAGTAATAGTGACATGTGCCATACTACTGAGTGAGAGGGATGAGGCATCATGAGGAGAAACGATGAGCTAGAGAGGGGGTGGGTGGTGGCCCTCTAGTGCAGGATGTATTTGCACGTTTTATTGAGTTGTCAGAGTCCACTTCATGGAGAATTCTATGGAGAACACACTATTACGTAGGAAAGTAGAGAGATATAGGGGCTCACGACCAGTGACGTAGAAATTTAGTGGTGAGGCTTCTAGTTCCAGGTCTCTTGCAGCCATAGATAGTGATAACGATGATGAGATATGATGTATTGATGTAGTGATGATTGATGTAGGGGAATTTTCCCCCAGTGATGAGATTCTTGTAACTATGATTTTATATATATGTATAGTTATTGGTATGTATTGGATGATTTTTATTGATTTGATGATTGTAACATATATGGAGATGTATGATGTGTTAATGATTGTTGTTTTGGTATTGTATTGTTTAGTTGTTGATGAAATGATGATGATGGTATATATATTGTAGATGATGATAGATAATGTATGTAATGTGATGGTGATGATAAAATAAATGTAGCGTATGTGTAATGTTGTGATGAATGATGAAGCCAAAAATAAATAATGTAGGAGTAGGAAATGGTCATAGTAGTGTATAATAATGTATGTTAGCATAATGAATAAGGGGGGAATAGAATGGTGATGCCCCCCAAGTGTAGAGATGATAGGGTTCATTTATATAAGACCCCTCAGTAGTCAAGAATGAACCATATAGTAAGAGTGCGTCATTGGGAAATGATTAGGTAATGTGCATCTAGATGAATCAAGAAAGCATGTGAAGAGAGGTTCTTATTGTAACATATCCCTCAACAGTCATGTAAGAACCGTAAGAACATGAGTGTGTCATCGGGGGGTAAGGTGATAAAAATCACCTACCAGAAGACCAAGCTGACGTGAAGCGGTGGAAGCATGTGGAATGGAAGCAACATGAGTGTAGGAGCCAAACTGAATGTCATATGGAGCCATTCCAATGATGGGTGAAGTGGTGGTGGGAATGCGCAAATACCAAGGGCAATGGAAGCCAATGTGTAGTGGTAGCATGACATAAGTGGATGAGATGGTGCAGCGATGGATGGATGTGATGGAGAGCGTGCATGAGTAACAACCTGTGGTGGTGGATGAACAATGACCTTAGAACTAGAAGAAGGAGATAACTCAATTAGAGTAATAACACATATGAGGGAGTGGAGATATAGACCACTCACATGAGTGAGAACCAAAGGAAATGATGCCCTTGTCTTCTAATTGTTTCAAGTGATCATGAAGGGCATAACAATCATTATCCCTATGGACATTAATACGGTGATAGTTGCAGTAAGGTATATCATGCTGGCATTGCAAGCGATGTGGTGGATGGTGTTGGTTAGAAGGGAGCATGAATAAATTCTTATTAAGTAATGTATGCAACACATCATGAGGTCTAGAGTGATGAGAGAAATGTAATGGTCCTCATGAAGTATGAGGTAGAAGTATGAGGTGTAGCCCTGACCTGGAGTAGGAGATGGCAGTATGCTTATGTGATGGAGTAGATGGACTTGTTTACGAGTGAGGAGATGGAGACTGTAGGAACTCAACATATGGGAGTGGAGAAGAACTAGATGATGTATTAGTAATAATAATAGGAGGATCTATAACATGTGTGAAACAATGATATATTTTTCTAAGTCAATGACCTTATAGCATAAAAGTGTGAATGATTCACATGTATCATATTGCAATCATTGTTTCAAGGGAGGAATCAAACCATGACAAAAGATGAATTACTTCTCTAAGGCCAATAGGTTGAAAAAATAATTGGTGCATGTAAGCATTAAATCACAGAATGTAATCAATGATAGGTTATGTTTTTCCCTGATGTAAAGTAGGTAAATGATCATATGTAACTCTAGGGCCATTGTTAACTATGAAATAATGAAGAAAAAGCTTCTTCCATCTCACAATAGGTACTAATAGATCCAAAGGGAAGATGTGTGTACCATTGGAGAGCATCATCTGTGAGAATTTGGTGAAAGGATTTAAGTAATAGTTGATCATTATAATATGAAGCCATAGCCATATGGTAATGCTTGAGATGTAAATATGGATTTCCATTACCATTGAAACATGTAAAATGTAGGCATAACAAAATCCTTAGGAAATGTTGAGTTATGGATATCTTTTTTGGAATAGGATTTCCATGCAATGAATTATTATCTATGGAAGCATAATAGGCCTTGCTTTCTAATGTAAGAGATTGGACCTGAGATTGTAAGTGACCAACAATCATGCATGAGGGACAAGATATCTTGTGAAGGAATAGTAGAGGATGGAAATAATGTGTTAAGCAGTTGTAATTTTCCATTATGAGTAATCATAGGGATATCAAGAGAAGACATAGGAGATTTCGATGCTAAGGGCACACTAGAAGGTGGTGCCAAAGGAGTAATAGGTGACAAAGGACATGGAACATCCATAGAAGCAGTAGGACTAACATCAGAAACATCCCTAGGAGAGGAAGCGTTCAGATGGAGATGTGGTAGTAGGAGGAGGAAGTAATAGATGGAGATATGAAGTGACATGAGGAGATGAACTAATAGATGGAGATGGACTCATGCATGTTATTAGATACAACCTCAGAAGAAGATGAAAATGGAGCAGGAGGATTCACACTCAGCAGTATGCAAAGAAGTAGAATCATGACTATCAATTGTTTCATCAAAATCAAAGAGAGACTCAGATAGAAGAATGTCATTAAGTGTATCATCAAGTGTATCATCAACATAGTATGAAGGAGAATGCAAACTAGTATGTGATGTATCATGAGAAGAATTTTCAGAAATAGAAGCAACATGAGATGTAGCTAGAGTAGTGTCCTAACTAGTATGAGAATCAATATGCACATGTGTATTATTGTCAAGGCCAAACATGAAATTAATGAGAGTATCATCTAGATTTTCTTTGGAAATTTCAGAAGGAGGATCATGGCTAACGGTATAACATGGTGTACAATGAGTGAAGCTCATCAGATCAGAAACAATGCCAATGGTAGAATTATCAAAGCTAGTAGGCACATTGCATTCGTTAGCTAAGAGTTGTTGTTGAATATGATCTGACATAGTAATATCACGATATAGGGTAGTGAGTTCAGCTATGGTTACCTCATCATAGATGGGATTAACACTCACATGAGGCATGATTAGCTGAGAAGGAGAAGAGCTATCCTTAGCCATTAGGGTTTTAGTGGATCCTAGGGAAAATAGTTCTAATCTTGGGTTCACCAAAATGATTCTATAAAATTTGTATTTTATTATGAATCTAAATGTACAGAAATGATATAAATGAAATGAACTGAAATATGAATGCTAAATAATTTATTTTGATTTTATAAATAAAAGGAAATAAGAGGGATAAGGTACTTACCTGAATTTGACTTACCTCTCAGTGATCCAGGATTGAATAGTGTGATGAAACAGAATAACAGAGCATCGTAATGAAGCACAGAAAAATGCAGTAGGAGTAAATTTGACTGGATTGGGGCTCCTGTGGAGGGATAGAGGTGCCTATGGGCACCATGGTCTTGATTCTAGGTGATTTTTTACAAGAAAATGTTAGGACCTGGTTTTGGTAGGGTCGTTAGGTCTTCATAATTATTCACCTTTGGTCACGTGAGTTTCACACTTGGTTCGTTGATGTTGCCTTAAACCTGCAATGAAGAATCACCTGCAAAACCCCAAACAAAGCATCAAACCCTAAAAAATAAAGATGCAAATGAAGGGGTCATAACTGTCCTCAGATGCCACAATGGTGGTCTTACAGTTGAGCATTGCACTACATCTCAGACCCAATGTAGTTCTGTGTGCTTGTGTGTGTAATAGTGCTCCTAGGTTTCCCTAGCACCAATGACACCAAGATAGGGGGCAATAAATAGATGTAAAAAATGCAAATGTGTGGATGAAATAGAATGAAATCCCCTTCATATGCAATGTGTATGTAGAGTAATAGCCCAAATGTAGTCCCTTTCTCTATGTAGATAGCTATCCCTTGATCAAGAATAGTCTACCCATATAATGGTATGTATGTTGTGTTTATATAGGGATCTCTTGTTCGAATTTCAACACTAATGACCTGACATGCCGACTAGTACCTCAAGAGATGGGAGGGAAAACTGAAAATACCGACCTCAAATGTTAAAAATAAGATCAAACACAAAGAGGAAAAGGGGCGCCCAAGATGGACAAGATCTCTTGGTGCCACTCGTACAGACCTAGGTGTTATTTTCTACAGACATGTGATGATAAATGAGTGATAACTGACAGACAAGGGATCCTTGAATACCTGACCAGAACTGTGTGTATGAGTGAAGAACGTGTAAAATAAAAAACAATAAAGATCAAAAAGACAAACATATGGACTATAGAATGGGTCATTAGTGAAATAATTTTCTTACGCAAGATCCATATATAAAACAAGATACTTTGTGGTATAATAATAGTAATAAGTGTGTGATTTTGTGTCTACACTATCCTATTAACATTTACCAAAAGTAAATATATGAATCCATGTATAACACTAACATAGATTTTCCTAATAACCACCAAGTCTGATTTTCATTGTTTTATCTTTCTTGGCTTTGGACACCAACGCCCAGTCAGGATGCTAGCACCCAGGCGCCCCCAACCTCTTTGTATCTTACTCACCTCTTTTATCTTTTGGGCATCTTGTTTTCTTATGGGTCGGCCTTTTAGTTGTCATTTACGAAATTCAACCAAGGGAGTCATATAAACAAAGGTATGTGACCATAATAAAGGACCAAGCTCTAAGCATCTACTATCACCACCTAAGGTTACATCCAAAGGCATTATAAGAACATCAAGGCATTCATCTAGCATCCGTACAAGAGACAAGGGACTGCATTTTCAGCATACACTTCATAGGAGGGGAAGTTTATTTTGCCATCCACACATATACTTACATTGCTACATTTAGTTATCGGTCGTTATTCGGTGTATTTTGCACAAGAGCTTCCTAGGGCACGATTTTACACACATGCACATAAAACTACATGGAGTCAGAGATGTAGTGCAATGCTCGGTCGTAAGTTCACTCTATCGGGTGATTGCCAGGGTTAGTTCGACTCCCCATTTACATATTTTTCTTTTTTAGGATTTGAAGTGTTTTGGGGTTTTACAAGAGGTCATTTGTTTTGTAGGTTACATGCGAATTCTGCGGGCATAATGTGATATACAAAAAATCAACAACGAAGGTCAGCGAACACCGTGTGACACAAGAAAATTCAGATTCTGACCATTTTTCGCAGTCACAAACGCCTAAGAGCAGACTTTGGCGCCTAGGCGCCCCTGACATACTTCAGGATTAATTGTGAAATCAACTAAGTCATCCCTCTCTTCACCTAGGGTTTCATTTTGATCTAGCTTATCGCTTGTCGCATATCTATACTTCAGTGCTTATTATTGTGTTGTGACTCTGTAATTAGGGTTTTACAAATTTCTATATTTGTTAAATCACATGGTTCATATCGAGTTATGTGCATATGTATTGTGTTGGTCCTCTTATAATATATTTGATTAGAAAATTCCCCTCATTTTTATCACCTCAATTGATGTATTGTTCTTTTGTAAAGTCAACAACAATTGATATTGTCTAATTTAAAACACTTAATGGATTTTGTGTGTGAAATGTTGGAGACATCCTAGTTTAATAATTTTTATTCATAATCAAATAATGAACAAATAGCTATTATATGTTGCTCCCAAATGTTGTATTTTGTCCCAATTCATATTTTATTAGGTTGCTCACTTCCCCTGTCATTATTTACGCATTTTCACTAAACAAAAGTTTGGTTGGAGCTGCTAGTGCTCAAAAGCATTTGCCTGCTACAAACATGTTTTGACTTCTCAGAACTGGAAAACATGTGAAATCATCTAAAAGATGGATCAATGTGTTCAATTGTTTAGTTTTATTACTTTTGAAAAATTTTAATGGATGCTTTGAAATGTGACGTTTTTTTTGCTTATTACATCATAGCCCATTGCCTTCTTGTTTAAGTGATTTTACTTTCCCAATACAATTTTTTTTTTTTTTTTTAATTCGCCGGTAGGCGTTCTCCTTTGAAGATGCTCCTCCTGCTGGAAAATGTCAAATTTCCGGTGGATCCAATGTTTACATGTTGCCGGATTTTAGATATTTGTTGTTTGCGGGTTTTTGGATACATATAGTTGCAATAGTATTCACAATTAATAGATTTGGTGAAATAGTGTGAGTTGTCTTGCATATTTATTTGCCAAAACAATATTTTTTGCTGAACAATGTTTGGAATTAATTTGGTGAAACAACATAAATGCAGAAGTAAATATCAAATATATTTTCACACTCAATTCCCTCCATAATAAATTTACAATCTAATCTCACCCGCGTTTATTACAACTCATGTGCAATTGCTAGTTTTTATCATATCATCTACATCAAACATTTCTTTTGTTCCCCCTATCAACGTGCCCAATTGCACCTAATTTAGTCTCTAATCACGTCACTCCTATTTGAACTCTTAAAACTTTTTATTTATGTATAAAAAGTTTCGGAAGGGTGTGGATAAACCTCATCTACAAGAGAACCATGGCCTCCATTCGTGCATAACTTCCTCACACATGTTTGTGAATAGAAACGGGTGGGACGGACTCCGCCTCACCACATTTGAGTGTGACATGAAGCTTAAAAGGGTGCATGTATGAACATAGGTTCCTATCGTGCTTTAAATAACTAACTTAAATTATTTAAGACATTTTAAGGATGGTGATGTAAATAAACTAACATTTATAAATGCACACTGCACAGGGCCTTTAATAAGGAAACGGTATGTCTTCGACACTTGTCTGCTTTCCACCATTTGCTTTTCAAAGTCAAACTTTGTAATCCCAATCTCCTCTAAAACTAAATGGGTCTAACTCTAAACTCTTAACCTTATTATAAAAGAAACGAACGAGTAAAAAAATAAAACCACTATATCTGGCCCTATCATGCCTAGATAGATTCAGGGGCAAATCTTTGTTTTTATCAGATTTAACTTCAGTCCACTTGAGAAGAACATGCTCAATTTGGAAGTAAACATTTGGGATTTGTTGAGATTTTTTAAACTTGTTTTTCCTAATAGAGCTTTTTTCCTAGAGTTTTTTCTCCTAATAGAGCTTTTTTCCTAGAATTTTTTCTCCTCTCAATTTGGTGCGATTGCAATGCTTAAACTAAGGTCACATGGAGACATTCTTGGTGGGAATATATGGTACAGACAGAGACAGTCAGCCTTGGGCTTAGAGTTGTGAGCTTGACTAATGCCCGCATCGCATAAGTATAGCAAATCAGGAAACAGGACTCCAAACAAAAGATTACCGTTTTTCATTTGGCTGCGAAAAAACCTGTCCTTCGTGGGATTGTGTAAACAAAGAGCCGGGTTCTCGTTTTTGGCTGTTTCGTATTTCATTTGGACACAGCCCAAATTAGCATGCTGCTCGTGAAACAGTGAGATCTTGTTTCTCAGTTGTTTTCTTGTTTCTTCTCTCGGATCTGCTGTTTAAATCCCCTTTACATATATATGCATTTCACAGCTCCAAAGTTGCTTCTCCTTTTCTACATATGGACAGCAGGGTTGGACTTCCATGGAAGGACGATCTCTGAGGAAATCTGGGGAAAAATTATTGATTTTTTATCAGGTAACCTGCAATACAGGTTGTGATACTTACACACAATCCGAGAAATAATGATATTCAAGTCCAAGATCAAGTGGGTAGCCCTGTTTGGGCTCGTATTATCGCTAGTTTCTCTGGTCACACATCTTCTGCTAGCGAGGTACTCCACCACGGATCTTGTTCAGTACCAAACAGGCATTTTGACAATTTTTAATTGGCGCCCTGTGGTTGAGAACGAGGAGTTTCTTCCCAGAGCTAAAAATCAGGTATAACCACATTTCATTTTAAATGCAAAAACATTGAGAAAAAATTACTGTTCTCCGATATTTGTTTGCTTGGATTTGAATTGGAATCCTTAGGCTGTGGTTTTTATTAAATTTTGCAGACTTCCCAGTATAGGAAACTATGGGGTCCAGTGAAATCACTTGAAACTCTGCAGCCCTTTGCTAATCCCAGAGGCAACAATTATCCAGGTAGGGTTTTTAACTTATCATGCTTTACAATTTACATTTAATATTTTTTTCGTGCTCACTATAATAACTGGAGGGAAGGACGGTGTGCCCAAATTCCATGATTTTAAAAAGAATTTAGGTTCCCTGTTGTGGTTATATATACCTTTGGCATTAGTGTGTTTGCTATGGAACTCATAAATTCATACAAATGGATACTGGTCCTTAACCGAAGGGCCAATTAGGGGTCTACTCTGTTTGCTCAAATGATTAATCAGATAGAAATTGAAGCCGAAAGCATTGGTCGTGGATTGCAACTCTGTAACAGTGTGTGGACAGCCATCTATTCGAGAAAAAAGAACATTTGATATCTTAATAAGCACATTCCATTCAGAATGAAATATTTTGCTCTTTGCATGAATGAACTAGTTACATCTGGATGGCTGAGTTTTAGCTGCCGATAGAAAGGTAGACCCTAATTGGCCTCTTGGTCCTTAACCTATAGGGCCAAGGATCTACTTTTTG